>CM039680.1:48345149-48762649 GCA_022537955.1 Schmidtea mediterranea
CGAATTGCGTCTGTGACTCCTCGGTTGCCCGATTGGCTGATTAGCCGATCGATTGGACAGCTGGCCAATCGCTGCCTCGGTCATTCTAATCCTGTCCTGATAATTGGGTCAATTTCATCAGCCAATTAGAAGCGAGACATTTACCTTGTGATCATTCACATATTCTAGCAATGTATCTGAATGGAATTTCTTGTCTCCACAGTCACTTATCCACCCGGGACCTTTATCAATCAATTTCCCGATCTGTTCATGGAGAAATCTTTGTCTTGCTGAACTCATCTCCATCACTTGTTCAGTGGCCCTTGTCAAGTTGTCAACTTGTTTATCAGTCGCATCAATTCGCTTCCTAAATCCATTTAGCAATTTTCAATTTATTTGTCAAATTTACTTCAATCTCATATTTTCAGCTCCCTCGATCATTCGAGACTTCTGCTTCTCATTTTCTACTTGCTCTCTAAAGTAGTTTTCAAATTCAATATTATCTTTATAATTACCGCGTGTTTCTTCTACTATTCTTTTCTTTTTTCTCTTGTTGCATACATTCAGCTAGACCCTATAATCAATAATATTTGTCACCTACTGAATGTGTAGTTTATACTTGAAATATCTCCAATAAATGTGTCACTGCGCTTCGTTTGCCGTTAAGCACATCAATTGGATTTATGTGCGACAATGAAACTCGTAATACTTTGTTAGAAAGTTTATCAATAACAGCTACAATATTTTGATAGTCATCTTTTTCTGTAACTGGGCATTCAATTTTATCTATATAATATTTAATAATAATTATCTTTATGCCAATCAACTTTCTAATTCGTTGCCTAAAATTTTTTCATAAAATAGTACAAACAATTTAGAATTAATATTTTCAATGTCTGTTAATTTCAGCTTTACACCGATAAGTTTTAAAATATTTGTTGCCAACTTAAAAATGTCTGAAAATTATTTTTTAAGTTTCATTTAATTTATAATAGAACTAACCCTCTTGTAGCATTATTTTCTTTAACTCTGAAATGTAATTAAACTGATTAATATAAATTTAAAATAAATTATTATGAACTCAAAAATGTTTGATATTCTTATAAAAAAGCTTAGAAATTGTTTAAAATTAATGCATTTAATATATTTAAATTTACACTTATATCCAATGTAAATAAAATACTGTAATATTTAGTTATCAAAACAAATGTAAGTATTTTATGATTTGTGTTGCCATAAAAAATTAAAATGAATTAATTTTATTTTTTAAATTATTAAAAATATATTAATATTTATCATTGTTATAAAGTTGTGTGCTTTGAAAATGAGTTGAACTTTCCTGATAAAAATATTTTTGTATCAACTTATTTCAATAATTTCAATGCGTACTAAAAATTCTAGTAATGTTTTCGAAAAACCAAAAAAATTAGAACCTCAATATTTGTAAATAAATTAAAGCAAAACTTTTAGAAGATTGAATTAATGGAGAAGAACCCATAGTTAATAATTGGCTATCAAGTTCTTGAATTAAATTGTGTGGGTTTCGTGGATGCCTGATGTTGAAATGAAATTATATTTAACTGATGTTTAAATTTATAATACTTTGCAAGTTCAAAAAGAGAATACAAATATATGTGGACAATTATGTATTTTTATTATCTTTACAGCGCAAGCGACTGTCTTTCAAAGAAATTATTCTAGATCTTTTATAATAAAATAAAATTTAAAAATGAGTAGTGTAATTCCGGAAAATATTGGTGGTGGAACACTAGCATTAAATACTTTTGGAACAAGTTGAAAGTAAATTTGTAAATTAAAATGGTGATGGGATGAGAGGAGAATAAAACATGAATAATAATTCAATTACAAATCTTCCAACTCCTTCCAACTGGTTTGTTTACTCGCAGGTTTTGTGGCTGTTAAGGCTTCCCTATAGGCCAGTTGGGCTGGTGCAAAAACCAACGGGTAGGTTACCGCGTTGCCTAGGTTAACGCTACCCCAGTCCACGAATCTGAATTTTTTGGTTCTGGTTAAGTTGCTTCTATTCCGCCAAACCCGATTTGGCGGCTATCATCTTTTGATATAGGGCCTTTACCCTCTTCAGCTCTACCCAGCAGGATTTGATCTGCTGGATCTCTCTCGTTAGCTGCACAATTTGTTGATGCAGCTCTCTGTTCAATCTTTGGGCTTTATCTAATTCGCTTTGTAAAATCCTGTGTGGCTCCATGTCTACAAAAAGGGAATAGTCATTAAATTTTCTTTCCTTCACAAAGGTCACTTATTTTAATTTCATTTTTAAATTTAAACAAAAATCTTATCCTGAGTGCATTATGACTCCATACTATTAGATCATTGTAAGTATGAAAAGCAAAAATGGAACCTAAGGCTTATTAGTATCATATCACAATGTCACTCATATCTTGGACGGTCTCGATCTCTGTATCTCCTGGGAAACCTGTGGGCATATGGATGCTCACGGTTACAGTGGGATGTCTTTCTCCGTCTCGCATTTCTTTTGTTAGGATTTTCCGTGGGACCACCCCGATAATTGCCGCGGACTCCTCATCCAGGTTTGGATCATCAAGGTTGAAGGAAGTGTTGTACGGAGGGGCGTACCCATCCGTACTTGGAATGCTTCCCATTGCGATGACTCTGTTAATTTCGGCTAGATGTTGTCTAACCCGCTCCACTTGCCTATCCGTCTGGCGCTGGTGCTCTTCCAGGCGAGCTAGTAGAAACTCTGCTTGTCCTCGGATCTCCCGGGCCGGATTGCGGCCGGGCTCCTTTTTGATGGCAATAAAAGGAAGGTCAACTTCTCCCAGATCTCTTTGAGCACTGCGCGGGATTCTCTTACTGACGAGATTGAGAACCCCGCGTCCCACATGGCTTATCGTCATCAGGCAGCCGAATGTGCGGGAAACCGCACCGTGATGCAGGATGCGTCGATCCAAGAGTTATCTGAAATTTATAACGATTATTGAGGCCTGAATACTCCTCAGTCAACTCGTCATATTATATACAAAATCGTCTGGGACGGTTTATTTTTAACGAGGTGAAATAAACAAGCTAGGGTGTGGCATTGAGAGGTTAATCGAGTCGTTACACGATGGGTGATACAAGGGGACACTTGGATTGTCGTTGGTTGAATCGGCGTCGTGGCGATGGTATAGACTCTATGTCGGGTCAACTCATACTTGGCAACAATTGATTTCCTCTCGACTGGTTCATTATATCAGTTCCTTTTGTCGTCGTAATTGTTGGAGTTCATGTCTTTTTATTTATGAAAACGAATGTACCAATTTGTGAAATTCACGAGACTTCGACTCCAATTGGGATTTATCTTACGGTGATTTGACGTTTTTTCCTTTGCCAAACTTTTCATTTTTGATCGTAAGATGAAGTTTTGGTGGCTTGGTCCTACTACAAGAGTTATTTAACGGTTTATTAAGTTTTCGTCTGCGTATAAATGTTTGGATTGATCGAGGGAATGTCATCAGTGTAATCAGTTATCTTCGATCGGAAGCCTGGAGTCTTAGCAGCTAGTGTCATGTATGTCGTTAATCCGACTTAGAGACGTCCAACATACTTAGTCGTGGGTGAACCGATTTATTGTTGTTGAACATTGGGCATGAGCAAATGAAATAAAAGTTTTATAAACACAACATCTTCCTTCGTCAGGAGCATAAAATCACAATTCAGGTGTACGATAAACAATTGTTGGGCCAGAACACAAACGGCCTTGAAAAATGTTTAAATGGATCGGTAACACACATGCAAATATAACATGCAAATTTAAACTCAAACCTATTAAAACATCAACTAAACCCTATCAAAAATGAGGAAAAAGATAATTACATATAAAATAAGAAACATAAAAATAAATTAAAATAATAACAAAATGCAACATGAAAACCCAATGAATTCGACCGAAATTTGAAAAAAATGGAAAATTTCATGAAAATGAAATTTAAATCAAAGAATTTGAATTAGAAATAATTCAATAAACATTTCAAATAAAAACTATCAAAATAAATGGAAAAAATAATAAAAATAAAGATTAGAATACACTAGAAAATAACAAGGTCGAATTTTGTTTTACTACATCAAAAATAACACGCGAGGTTAGGGACAGAAAATAGGTATAAATACCGATGCATTTTCACATAAAATTTAACCATTTTTCAGACTAAAAAATTGTTTTAGCCTTTTTTTCAAACGTTAAATCTATTTTTAGGTGAGCAGAAGTTTTATTGGGAAACTCTCTCTCCACGTCCCGTCCTCGCAACCTCGGTAGAGCTCTGCTTGGATGTCGGCGTGGGGGTAGATTTATTTTTATGATTTTATTGAATGATTTGGGTCAAGTAATTTGTATCTTGTTTTTAATATATTAATAAAAATTTATAATGTTAAAATCGAACTTGTTTTTTTTGTAAAATTAATTTATTTGTCGAAATTTTCCGGCCCACAGCCAAAGACACATTGCAAGTCAGTAAAATCAACATACTATTCAGATTCGTGGAAGTGCGTGGAATATCGCCAATGATCTGTGCCCGTGAAGACCCGGCGTGCGGAACGCAGAGATTGGAACGTCAATATTATCCCGTATAGAAGAAAGGAGAAATAAGGAAGAGGTCTTTTGGCTTCTTCCTCGTTTCTCGTTTTCTTTAAAATCGACCTAAATTACTTAACACACGGCTCAAAATCACCACACCGAGTAGTCCAGTGGGCACTCATTAAATATAATATAAACACAATATGCGTTTTAAGGCCTATTAAAGGGAAAAGGTACGGGGAATAAATCAAATTGAAATCGCTGCTATGAAATGAAATAAATTAATCAATTTAACTTAACTATAAATTATAGATCTCTAATCGTTACCAAATATATATCGTTTCAACTCCTGGTAAAGTAAAGAATTTAATCAGAGATTAGACAGGCCTTTTCAAACACCCCTATACAAAACGGGATCACCGCTATGTAATTAAAGGACTATTTTCTCGTAAATCTAAAATTGATATGAATTTAAAAGGGGAACCATAAATTAATGTTACTGTTAAATAGTTATTAGCAAACTCGATAAATACATAACTGTAATGATTGAAACTAACTCACCCTGAACTTTCAGTAAAGTAGAGAATTTAATTAACCCCAAGTTAGAGTATATCCATCAGTATAGTTGGCAGACGCACCCTTGATCGAACACCCTCAAAGGAACGACATCAGTGATAATTAAAATTAACCATAACTTTCAAACTGTTACCATAATTCTAACCATTAAGCGATTATTGCGATCATACCACCTAAAACTGTCTTGATCGAAAAATCATAAAGTAACCATCGAGATTTTGTTCGGTTAAAATTTAATCCAAATCATCGGAATAAGTGCTGAATTACCGCACCATTCATGCAACATTTATAGGATTTATGAAACGTGATCAATAAAAACAAGTTAATTTGAATAGAAAAATGAAGACCCATTGAATAGACAATTTTATTCCATTAAAGATTAATACCGCTTATCAAATCAATTTCTCCAAAAATTATACAAGATGCCTGAAATAATACAACTCCATTGAAATCCCTACAATCTCCACAAAATTATGCGAAATAAATTAATTAAATTACTAACCCCACTTGCGGATAATCAGTATCGACATAGAAATAATAACCCATCCGACAAATTAATCCGAAGGGATCAGAACAGCCCCAAACCAGGAATAAGTTTCCGACTTCGTTCCTAATCTATTGAGAAGCGACCTCCATCATCAACTAAAGAAAATTCGTTATAATAGGAAATAAGCGCAAAAAAGGACTTACTAGACAATATAGTAGAACAAACTCCGAATTATCACTAAATCACCAGAAAATCGATCACTGTAAAATTTCACATATTCTGACGTCTACGATGAAAAGCCCAAATTAACTATACGCAAACCAATCACTCGACCAACGGATGTGGAATTTAATCTAAATATTTAAGTCGCCTTCTATTCTTCACCAAATAAACAATTCATCAGGATTAATCGATTTTCCGGCTATCAACAATCATTGTGAACAGACACCCCCGCTTCTGCATCTAAATAAAACCTAATATTGATACAAAGTTAGTTTGGATATTTTTTTTTCTGAAGATGAATGCACAACCAATCTCTGATGAAACGATGTCGGCGCATGGGATACCTAATGAAGAAGATACCGTGATGCAAGCTAGGATAATGGAGAGTGAGATTATTATAAATTATATTTAACTTATGACTATAAATGAATTTTTTTATTTATTTTATCAATCGATCTCTACACCCAATTTATATTTATCATAGTCTCGTCGCCATTAACATAAGTTTTCCATTATTACTCCACAAATAGCTTCCAAATCCCCGCTCGAGTGCAGTTAGTCCACTAGATCGCAGACCTCACAATTTCCCCCTAAAGTATTTATACGCCTCTCCATAGTAATATCAGTTATGTCATTATACTCTACATTTATTATTATTTCATTCAATTTAAAAATTTTCAGGAGCCTCGCACAGAAGGATTAATCATAGCGCAAATGTAATGTTTAACGAAATAATCATTTTCGGTCAATGAATTTTTGGGGATTTGAGTTTGTCCGATACTCAAAAAATGGGTGGTAAAGGGATTTATTGTCATTAAATTTTTATAAAAGAGAAAAACCACTAATTACAATGAAAGATTTGTCGTAGTCCTATTCCCAAAGGACGCTAAACTTCTATCCGAGAGTTAAGAAAGTATTTCGTTCCCAAATATTCCGACGGACACATTTTTTGCAAAATTACTTACTTGATGTTGTAAAATAGCATGAACTAGTTAACTACAAGTATGAAAATGCACGATAATCATAGATATGTATAACGATAGTAACTTAAACAAACATTTGAAATGAACCAATTACTTTCCCTATAGGATGTCCGCGAGAACAACTAAAAATTCCTCATATAATAGCAAAAGAAATAGGCTTAATTAACTGCAAGAGACCCATCATAATTATTTTCGGTCACTAAGATTAGCCACATTAATAATGTTCATTTCAGCAACTAATTCGACGGATCAGACGACAATTTCTCTCGCAGACCGATGGAGATGGGCCTGGGCTCAATACAGACAGGAGAAATGCCCCGAGTTTCCCCCGTCGAAGTTTCTCGATAGAAACAATCTAGGGCGGGGAACAGCCGACCAATGGAGCCCGGCCGAAGAGATCTACCAACAGGCTCGGCAGTTGCTCACAAACCTGGAGACCCATCAGTGCCAAGTAAACCTACAGGTAATCCGAGCTCGCCAGTATCTGGCGAACGTTGAAGAAGATTTGCTGGCGGGCCGGATCGCCGACAACTATTGGCATCCCCAACCAATCTCCCCGACCTAGGCCTCGCCAACCGTTACGACCCGAGCCCGCAATACGAAGAGACCGACCATGTCGATCTCGGGCTATACACCCGAGGAATGGGTGGCGAAAAGATTCCCATGAGTGGTTATAAACCAAATTTCGCTTGGCGATTGATTTAAAACAATTGTTTCGTTTGATATTTTGATTTAGGTTGGATTGTTGATAATAAAAATTAAATTTGTGAATGTTTTGTTTTTGTTGTTTTGTCTTCGCTTAATTAAGATTTTTATTACCATTAAATAATTTGCATTAATTTGTTTGAAATAAACCTAACGTTATATGATTTCGCTATATCAGTAAACCACCCTTTAATTATTTTATCGTTATTAGCCATGGAACCCGTCCAATTGCTACAAAATGAACTATCCCGCGCCCAGCAATCCAACAAATCCCTATACGAGCAAATAATTCAGCTCACCAAGGAGGTGCACCAGGTGAAATCTACCTGGGTGGACCCGGCAAAGCTCAAATCCATCCACCAACGCCTCACAGCCGCTCAAAAGGGTTGGGCGGAGGAGCGCCAACTAAATCAGAATCTCCGGACGCAAATAAAGGGGCTAGAAGTCGCCTTGGCTGCCAGTCGTGAAGGGGAAGCGGTAACTTACCCCCTTATCTTCGCCCCCTCTCAGTTGGCGTACCGGGATTCAGTCAACAATTCCACATTAGCAGTGACTCCATCAGCAGTGCCGTCAAGCAATCACCGGCCGGGACGCAAGGAACGCGCCCGACGCAGAGCTGCACGTCTGACAAGCCAATTGAACTAAAGTGTCCAGTACCGTTCTAGCACCGAATTACCTTACAGATATTGTACATTTTTAATCGTTTTTTTTTCTTGTTTTATTAAATAAAATTGTAATTATTGTTAAACTAATCTAAAGTAGCAGGTTACAAGATATGAATAATATTGAATTGTCGTCGAAAAGTCGTGAGTATTCACACCGCCTCACCGGAACATCGTTCTATTTCTACCGATCAACATGAGTCTGATCTTGAACTTTCTCACACAGGGGACATTGTAAAGCGAGCATAGATCTACCATCGACAGCTCGTTGAACCCGAGGGTTGTCCGAGCAATTACAGTATTAGTAATAGTGCTCACTTTTTGCGGACAATCCACCCACTCGAACACATTTCCAACGTTGCCTAGCAACGGGTGCCGAGTGGTAGTCAAAGTAATATTTATATGGCGTTACCGGGGCAATAATAGGATGGTCTAAACAAATAGCGAAGCTCAGTAACCCACCACAATATATTTAATATCCAAGGTTATAGCATAATTCTAGTTCTTCATCGGAATCGTCATTTCGTTGACAAACTATCTGCGGCTGATGGCAGGAGCTTTACATGGTGACTGGGTCGATCCGACGGCTTAGACCTCGTAAAAATATTTAGAACATTATTTATAAAAACGGAAATTTACCTTCTTGTGCGGGAATCTGTTCTCTCCTGGCTGTGTGACTAGGCTCGTCGTGAATGTCACTGGTCCCTTCGTGTTTCAGATATTTGTCATAATTGTGCATGGTTTATATTAATTCAACAAATGACATCGATAGCGAAGTATTTTAATTTTATATGACACCAGGGTAGTGCCACGTCATGGGGCGAGTTGTGCGAATTAATTCCAACTGTTTTACTTTTGTGTACAAATCCAGCAGTTTTAATTTTGTGCGTTTTGGTTTTCAGTGTAGGTGGCTATTTCTCTATTGACGTTTCCTGTGCTCGCCACTGTGTGCGGTGTTGTTGATTCACCTAGTGGTTGTG
Source organism: Schmidtea mediterranea (assembly GCA_022537955.1). Classification (NCBI taxonomy): domain Eukaryota; kingdom Metazoa; phylum Platyhelminthes; order Tricladida; family Dugesiidae; genus Schmidtea; species Schmidtea mediterranea. The sequence continues at coordinate 48,354,296 of CM039680.1, forward strand.
TGGCTGTTGCAATTCATTTCTCTGCCAATGAAATATTTTTGTGCCTCTCCTTATTTCAACGTGGAATACTTACGTGGCAACCATAACACAATTTATAATGTCCGTATTTTCGACAGTTTTGCTATCGTGTTAATTTGGGTTTCACTGTTTCGAATTCTCGGAGAATTTATTCCGATTGTGACCTGTAAATTCAATGGGAATAAAACTGTCTATCCCCATTCGGTATTAGACGAAGTCTCGGCACGGCCCCTTATTTAAGCGACCATGGCGTCTATGTCAATGGAGTTATCCCCGCGGTTGGTGATCGTGTTTATGCCTGAAGGTGGTGGATCTATCCAAAAAAATACTCATCTTATTAGTTTTGTCTTAATTTTATTTTTATCATGTTTTCTTTTATTTACTTGGACAGAATTTTTTGGTTGGCGGGTACTAATGTAACAATTAACCCTATTGAGGTCTGCTAATAAATTATACGAATTCTGGGAGCTTTGTTACGGGATTCTGGGCTTCCTTGGTGAAACTTTATTATTCTCTATCATAACGAGGGTCTTCGACTGTAGTTGGTTAGTTTACGGGGTTAGCAGGTGAATTCTCGTTAAAATAATGAAATTTTAGTACTTATCACCATTTCCTACTATTAAATTGCCTATTTTCCGCTGATATTAATTCACGCGATGATAACAAATTTTCTACTTCCAATCCTCGGGGTGGTAACAATTTTATTAGGTCCCTTTGTCATTGATCCCTATTTATAGCAGCTGGGATTTCACGATTATTATTATATTATGGGTCATTTGGTTATTCTACTGATCTTAATATTTGATTATTGTGTATTATTACCCCTTTCGTTACTACTTTATTAACTCGTTAAAGATTTTATCCATTATTTACTTTATGGTTTGTAATCTCTTTATATCAATCTACATTTTTCCGGAACATAAATCGCTCATTAGATTCGCTGATATTAACCTCCTTTCATTCTTTTGAATAGTAATTAGAGTGGCTAAATCCTTGTCTATTGCTATTTCCCGAGGACCTGATTTTATTTTCTTAATTGACGGTGCTTATACTGATTTCAACTCCCGTTGATTCTGGTATTTAGGATATGCTAACAGTGCTTTCTGAGGTATCCTTATTCCCATAGTATTGATTTATTGTCAAATTTTTTGGTTTTAGAGCTATTCTTAGTCGTGATTCTGTCAATTAACATTTTATAAATAATACTAGTTTCTCTGACAATTTAATCCTGTGATATTAGTTAATCCTTGCTGATTTCAACATTTGTTTATCCATCGTGATCATAGCAACGATTAACAGCGCCCATCCCAGTTACTCCCTTTATTTGACCTTAGGAAAATTTATGTCGACATTATTAAATTACGAGTGTCCACTGGACTACTCGGTGTAGTGATTTTGAGCCGTCTGTCATTTGAAAGTTAGGTCGAATTTTCAAGAAATTGGTGGCGTAGGGGTAGCCAAAAGACTACCTCCCAAACTCCCAACTTCCCCTATAACGGATAATATTGACGTTCCAGCTACTGCGTTCTCATGCCGTAGCCTTCACGGGCACGAACTATTGGCGGACTTACACCGCACTTACACAGTTCGGTTGGGGTGTGTATATTTTACTAACTTGTGGTGGTGTATCGGCTGTGGGCCGGAAAAATTCCAGGGACATGACCTCGCATATGTCCATAACCTCTACATGAATGACATTGAATTCGTCCTTGTAAATTAACTCTATCTCTTTGAGATGACGGTGACGTTGATGGAGATCTTGATCTTGCGAAACAGTTTCGTGATACATGCCCTCTCTTTCCACAATTACAGCACTGTATATTATCATTAATTCGCTGACTATTGGTGTCATGTTACTAAAACTTTTCCCACCATTGCCTTTCAACCAATCTGGCCACATCCTCTTTGGACTTTGTTGCTCTTCATTTTTAAACCAACATTGACTATTACTATGTCCCTTTCTCTGGCAATGATCACACTGGACAGGACTTGGACTTCTTCGGGCATTGCTTTTAAACCAGCATTGATTTATATTATGTCCCGATTTCTGACAATGACTACATTGGACTGGTCTTTCTCTCTCCTCATTTGGACTATTTCTAGATTTCCTTGGCTCAAATTTTACTCTAAATTTTGGTGATGGACTGGTGGATTTCTGGAATAAATTATTTTTGATTGGCGATATTGATCTGTCTTTAGATTCATCAATAGTTGTAAAAGATTCTGCTTTTGGTTGAGTAGTTTTCAAATTCAATTCAATCTTCATAGCCTTTTTAATTAGCTCATCAAAATTGTTGAAATCTACATAACATAGGGCCTTTTTAATTTCTTTTCTAACTCCTGTCAAAAATTGGTCTTGCAACAATTCCTTCATTTGTTTCGCCACATCAACTTGTTCGGGTTTAATCTCGAAAGCTTTCACTGCAAGGGTTGCCGAGTGGTAAGCAAATTCACTTACAGACTCGTCCGGTCTTTGCACGTGATTGTAAAACTTTTGGCGCATTATTCGTTTGATATCCCCACCAATTAATTTAGCTGCTAAGGCATCTTTCAACTTGGTCCAATCATTGGCAATGAGTCTTTTATCAATTTGTTGTCAAGCCTCTCTCGCTGCTCCTTTTAAATATAATGGAAACCGTTGCACCATAATCGATTGGCTCCATCCGTAAGCAGTGGCATACATGTAGTAATCATCCGTAAAATAACAAATTCGACAGGATCTCCTCCATATTGTTGAACTGGTAGCTTCTGACAATTTGCATAATCATTATTAAGAGTAGCAGACATATTTGTTTGGACATTGGCTACAGGGGTTGTCATAGTAGACACCGGGGTTTGATCATTATAATTGGAATTGCTCGCCATTATTTCTGATTGCTTCTGGTTTCTCAAATTTTAAAATTTTATTGTACAACTTTTTGTTGTCTGAATTTTAAAATGTTACAATTATTAATGTTACCTTTTGTTTTAATTTTGGAATTTATTCTATAATAATTTTCTTTATAAATTCTGTCGTAATGAATCACGAAGGTTTTTCAATATTTATTTTGACACTTTTTTCAGTTTTTCTCTTTTTAAACAATTCAATTATTTTCAGCACTATTCTCAGCCGACCTTAGATCACGTCGGGCTCACCAAAATGTTGGGTTATTATTATTATCCTCGTGTCCTTTTCGAATCAAATAAGCAAACCCAACACAGAATAATTTTATTCGCACTTTATCACAGTTACAACTCAATCCGATTTATTTCAATTTTTTGTAATCACAATTTCACTGATTTATTTGCACCCTTCAACCACCGTATAAATTTGATTATCTTAAGGTAGGTTATCCAATGGATAATCACCCTTTCTGATAGATAACTTTGACTTTACTTGGGTTTAGATTCTTCTACTGACTTGACCACACTACCCGTTTGCTTCGACCACTGACCATTTCATGTTTTTCCCTTTTCCTTTTATACTCCTGCTCAGACTGTTTTCAGACGATTGTCAACAACATTTGCTACATTATTAAATTATTAAAAATAATTACTTCCCACAGACCACCTTAGCCGACATTTGTCAACACGTTTGCTCCATTACTAAATTACAAATTAGGAAATAATTACCTCTCCATAAATCAGTGGCACCCATTTAATATTGTTTAGGCCAATTTACCCTTTTATATTATTCCGTCTACACTCCGGGTTTTCCTCATCTCTCAGGCTTTCCTCATCTCTCGGGTTTCCCATTGCCTCGGACTTCCCATTGATTCGGGCTTCCCATTAGTAATTAATTTTTTTTAATTAATTTCTTTTTTTGTCTTATATTATTTTCTAGGGACCCCTCACTAAATCTTTATTATTATTTCTAGACTCGTCTCTCAACCATATCAATTTCCCCTGATCAATACTACTTTCGAATTTTTGTAAATTTTTTAATTAATGTTGCACTTTTATCATTTTGGTGTTTTATTGATTTTACTGTGCTTTTTTCATAATACCCCAACAGAAATAAAATTCAATAAATAATATTTGAAATACAAAATCTTTTAATTTTATTATTCTATACAAATTATATTGCACTTAACCCTCGATTTACACGGTAGATTGGTTTCTCAAAAATGCCGTATAAATCGAAAACGTACAATTAGTTGCTTCGCTTAATTCAAAATGTTTTGCTATTGATGTTGAGCTTTCTCAGTCCTGACTCTATCTAATATTTGGATCTTTGTTTCCAAAGAAATTATCTTTCTCTTCAAACCTTGTTTTGCAGCATTCATAGAAGTCATAGAGGCTGGAAAATAATACAAAAGATAAATAAATATTCTAAATTTTCAAATGAGATTAAAATATAAATCCGTATTGATAATATAAATTAACTTACTTAGATTAAAATGAAATTAATTGCCTACTGAGATTAAAGCTTGTGCATATTTTTGGTTTTTTGAATTTTAATTTTGTTTTAACTTTTTTTTCAAATATTTTTGCACCGTGTAAAATATGTCGAATCTAATATTTCCCTTCCAATGTACTGTAACTGTTAAAATATGACACTATGTTGAGATATTTAATAAAATTCAAACTGGAACCTTCAATTGTAACACTATTTATGGTTTTTCCAATTAATGTTTGCAATCCCGGGATTTCGGGATTGAAAACTATTAATACCGGGATCATTAAAATATAAAATATTCACATAAGAATAGAATAAAATAAATACATGTTTAAATAAAAACATCTTTATTAAATAAGACAATTCATTGCTGTAAAGAAAACATTAAAATGTCAGTTTAGAAATAATAAATAGATTATTTTTGTTTTTGTTTTGAAATTTGATTTTAGAAAGCACAACGCGTCAAAAGTTTCATCGCCTAAACAGTTCCGAATTTTTGTACACTAAAGTCCAGCCAAAAAAAATACCCGCTTAGACTCGACACTTGTCGTTTTTACAGTAATTAAAAATGAATGAGCTCTTTCTAAATGATCACCACGCCTACCCTCATTTTTAAATAGTGTCATTTTTTTGTATTTTTGACAACAACGTCTCATGTCTGACTGACTGTATCGGTGTTTATCCGTCTTTAATAACACAATTGAGTTTATTTTGAATAATCATAGGATTACTTACGGACTCAGGTTCCTTAGTCAATAAATCCAGTACACAAGAAGCAAGTGATGCTCGTACCATTGCAGTATTGGAAGCATTTAGCCTCAGTAACTCTGCCAATAGTTTTAGATATTTAAATGAAGATGGCACTGTAATTATTTCTCCCTCAATTTGAATATTGCTTCGACCATTGCGAAGGTATTGCGAAAGTCCACTTCAATCAGTTCAGCGTTCATGCATACGAGTCATTAGAGCTGCATGTAATTTCTTGCTTATGCTATTGTCAGCGGATTTTGATTTTTTAAGCATAAAATTAATGGCAATGTCAGCTATGAACAGGCAAGCATCTGAAGATGTGTTCGTTTTTAAAGTGTGCAGGATAATTATTAATTATTAATTAATAAAAATAAAACTATGCCCTTTTAATTCATGCAAAATTTGTACACCTTTACCAACAAATTTACACACAAATACAAAAAACACTTAGCTAAGTAAAGTAATAAATAATTAGAATTTCACAAAAATTTCAAATTATAGACAAAATTGTACATACGGGCGAGAATCCCGGGATTTTGTGATTACAAGTCCAACTTTCAATAGCATTATTTAGAAAATAAAGTATTTTCCAGCAATTCAAACAGAAAAATAATAGATGACTAACTCATATAATGTCCGAAAATTGTGTTAGTGGCATAGTACAAAAATGGCCAAATTGGCACATGCTATAATAGTACTGGTGAGTTAATGGGTCTAGTGATCAGTATATTGGCCACAGTTTGGTTCGAAGATATTTTGAATTACGGTAAAAGTTAACCAACAGAAACATATATCAATTCTACACTTTGTGGCAATTGCAATGATGTTGATCGTACAAATGCCAAAAATACGATTAATCTTTTATCTATCAATAAATTCTCTGCATTCTCTAATAATTCCGAAAATAAAACTTTCAATTACCAAAGGAGTTTATTTTATTATTAATTGCTTTAAAGTTTGGAGATTCTTGGTTACTTTATAGTTTCTTCATTCTTTAATGGAATATGAATCTGTAGGATGGTTTCTCACTTAACCCAATATTAAATTGATGCATATAACTCTGAGTCCGTTAGGCCACGTTCGTAATGTGTTACGAATGAGCAGTCGTTTGCAAAGCATAAGCTTCTCTTTCGGAATAGTTAATGAGTGGACACATCATGGGTTCAATGGGCTACCGTTAGAAGACTTATACCCGATTTATAATCTTAGAGTTCATTATTATTCGTATATACATTCTAATATAAGTTTATATTAATTTAGAAAAATATTTTCACGGATCATTTTTGAATTACTGCATGAGTTACAATGTCTAAATTAATGTTTATGGAAGGTAACGAAGTAAGATATGTATACCTTAATATCCCATTGACATAAACAGTAACCTATAATTCAATTGAAATATGTCACACCCTAACTACATTACAAATAATCGAAAGAAAGGTAATTTTAACGTGTTCTTTCTGTCAAGTTGACCTCAACAATCGGGTTTGCTTCATGGGTGAAGCAATGGCTTTAGACTTGGATTTTCGTAGGGTTTTTGCTGGTTATGATTTTGAGGATAATAAATATTTTCGTGTTTTGAATTGATTTCTTTAAAATTTCTGGTTACTAAAGAAATTAATATTATCTACTTGGTGGGTTTTTATAAAAATAATAAATATAGTTGCTGCATTGTGAAAAATGATTGGTTAATCTAATAAATCTATGATGTTTTTAGAAGATTTATTCGATTGAATATCGTTATTTAAATACTTTAGGAAAAATGATAATTTTTCATTTATTTAAGGGCAATCAGCATATATCGATAAGGTTTCAGTTAATTGTAATGATGTTATTAGTACCTGAATAAAATTGAGAAAATATATGTCAAGTTCGATTTAAAAAAAATGTTTGATTCAAGAAATTATTTGTATTCATGTAATTATTTATTATCGAATCAAGAATGAAAGATTTACAAATTATTTTTTGGGAAATAATGCATGTACAATTAAAAACTGAGACCAGTCGATATCATACATTTTCAAAATAATTTCATTCAACAAGTACCATTTTCCTAGCAATTATCTAACAATTTTATTTAAAATATTATAAAATTTTATATATTATCTATCAAATTTTTCAAAGATTTTAAAACTTAGTTTATTTAATTAATTTTTTAATATATAAATACTATTTTCTTTACAATTTGCTACTATGCTGAAACTTTCTTTAAAATTTTTATTTAAAGTACTAACAAATTTAATCAATGATCTTTCACATTTTTCAGAAATTTTAAAACTTAGTTAATTTTTATTAATGAAGTACTGTTTTGTTTACAATTTACTGCTATGATGAAGCTTTCTTTAAAATTTTATTCAAAGTACAAACAGATTGAATCAATGATCTATCAAATGTTTTCAGAAATTTTAAAACTTAGTTAATGTTTTAATCGATAAGTACATTTTCTTTACAATTTACTTGGAGACTGAAGGTTATCAAATTTAATCAAAGATTTATTAAATGTTTTCATATATTTTTACAACTTAGATAACTTTATTGATGACGTACTATTTTCTTTACAATTTGTTACAATCTTGGTTTTCTTTAAAAAAGGATTCAAAGTACTATCAACAGTCTTTACGATTTAAATCAAATTTATTTAAAATTTTATAACTTTATAACTACTTTATTCAAATTTTATTCACCAGACAACTATTTATTTACAATTTAATGAAAATAATAATTTCTACAAAAACTAATATTTAATATCAATCACTTTTGGATTTTCAATACATGTTATCATTACCGATTAGTAAACAAGAACCTTAGTTGAAGCATGATATTGCTGGGTTTAAGAAAATTCACATAAGTAAAAAGGATAATTAATAAAAACATTCAAAATAATAATTAAAAGTGCAAAATTAATTAAAAATTTTAAAATAAATATTTTACGGGAAAACGGGTATGGGTGGATGCCAAACGACGAGACAAATCCAAATATAATAAAATTAAATCGATTTGGGGTCTCCAGAAGAAAATATTTAATAAAAATAGAAATTAAGTAAAAATTAATTGACTAATTGGAAGTCCGAGCCAACAGAAAACCCGAACAATGTGAGAAACACGGGCTGTCAACAAAATTATTTAATTACGGCAAATGAAATTGGGTGACGAAGGGAACCCGGGATAAAAGGGCAACCTGCCACCAATGTAATTATTGTAAATAAATGGAAACCCTGGGAGTCCTGAAGAATCTAATTTAGTTTTAGAAAGAGAGATGTCAAAAATGCCAAAACCAATTTGATTTACAAATAACTTAATAACGAGATGGATATAAAATGATAAATCAAATCAACAAAATTGCCAGTTGGTCGAAGAAAATATTTTCAAGAGTTTAGCAAAGGTAATAATCTTAGAAGGAATATCAGTCAGCCAAACAAATTAAAGTCTTGCGCACTAGACATGGACATCTCCCTTTGGAAAAAGTATCTCTACGCATTGATTTTTGTGAATTTGTGCAGAGTATTATGAATTGAATCTATTTTTGTGAAGGTTGTGAATAAAGTTTCAAGTGTGATTGGGATATATAGATTGGAAATAAACATTATTGTGTTGGGTTAAATGAATTGATTACATAAGAACACAAAGGAGTGAGACCTAAGCAGAAACTTTCTACAAAAACCCAACAATATTAACACTGCCAAAAATTCATTTTATTTAGTGGTTGGTTGATAATGTGATTTTTGGTTTGTAATGCGGTAGATGTTAATTGCATTCGTATTATTTATCTATTAACTTTATTCAAAGATCTTTATGTAATTAATTTTAAAAGTTTATTAATTTTCAATACAGCTGTGAAAATTTACTCTAAGTACTATGAAAGTAATTGATTTTATTTTAAGTTTTGACAAATTGATTTAAGAACCTTTTTCTAATCAAATTTCTTTTGATCTTCATAAGCAAATAGATTAACAACCACTTATACTTACTAATCAACTAATTAATTCATCATTCACTAAAATATTAAAATTAGAGAATTAGAGTGAAAAGAATAAAAAAAATGTATTTCTTCCGAGTAATTTCCGTTATCATGAGTAAGTTACACACTTGTAACTTACACAGTGTAACTCTAACTTACTTTTAAAAATTTCAACCTAAAAAATGTTAAACTCATGCAACCTAACTACTGACTTGTTATTTAGTTTTTAAAATTATTACCTTTTACAATTTATCAATTCTAACTTTACTTATGACACTTAAGGCACTTTAATTAACTTTAACTTACTCTAGGTACTTTAATCCATTTTTTTTTAATTTACTATAATGTACACCCATCCCCCGATTTGCGCCGTTTCGATTTGCGTCTTAAATTCGATTTGCACCTTTGAAAAAAAAAATTTTTTTTCGCATTTGTTACGCTCTTCAGTTTGTCTTGTTAAAAGTTAACAGGAATATATAGTAAGAGACGACCGCATTCAATTTTTTTTATTTTGACAATTAAAATATTAAACTACAAATCGCTTACCACTTTTTGATATTATTAAGTTCATGTTTGACAATTCAATTGACAATTCTATATAACCTTTTGTTATTATTAAGTTGGTGTTTTGCAATTCAAATTACTGGTTGACAATTCAATATCACTTTATAAGTTGGTGTTTGACTTAAATTGCCAGTAAACAATTCAAATTTTCCAATTTGACAATTCAAATTAGAAATAAAATTTAAAATTAAACATTTAGAAAAACGGATCACGGTAAGAGTAATTTAAATTCTCAAAAAAATATTATAAAATTTAGTAAATATTTTGTAGCCATGACTGAACGTAAAAAAAGACATGCTATTTCACTGAGTGTGAAAAAAGATATTTTGAGACGATTTGATGAAGGTGAAAAACCATTAAAAAATAAAATTTATTTTAATTTAATACTGAATTTTAATACTAATTTCATTTATTTTTTTTCCTTTGGAACCGATCCAAGAATTTTGTATGCAAATATATGGCAAAATGAGTTTCGATTTGCGTCTTTTCGATTTGCGTTCACTTTTGTTGGAACCAATCTAGACGCAACTCGGGGGATGGGTGTACTTTAATTCATTTTTATTTACCTTAATTTACTATAGGCACTTTCATTCATTTTTATCTAGAGCTTAAATTTACCTATGAAAATCGTGTGACCAAATATTACAAGTGTTTTTTATCGAGCCTATAAATGCACCTGACCATATTTTATCAGTAAACGATCAAAGCCATTTTTATTTTAGTCTTTTTATCAAAAGATAAAAATAGTCCTGACTGTAGTGTAACCATTTTAGGCTTTTAGATCGGTAGACGATTCAATTCATTTTAATCTAGAGCTTACATTTACCTATGAAAATTATGTGACCAAATTTACATGTGTTTTTTATCGAGAGCCTATAAAAGGCCCTGACTATAGTGTGACCATTTTAGGCTTTTAATTGTAAGTTGACGTCTATGCTTTTTTATCGAGAGCTAAAAATACGCTTGACAATAGTGTGATGATTTTGGGTTTTTTTAATGAGAAAATATACTTAGGCTTTTTATACGTTAGGCGATTCAAGTCAGTTTTTATTTTAGGCTTTTTATCGAGAGCATATTTTTGTCAATGAAAAAAAAATTTATCGATAAAATTTCAGTAAAAATAATTATGAAAAATTTCAGAAATTCAAAAAAAATTTTTAAAATAATGCACGAAAAAATTAATTTGAAAATTATTTTGAAAAAATATTTTATAATTAATTATTACGTCATTGCACACTTAGGATTCATTACATAATTATGTAATTTTCTATGAGGTATTTCATTACGTAATAATGTTTTGCTCCAGAGGGTTTCTAACTACCTACTACATATACAGGTCCCGGAAAAGTTTGAGGGGGGTCAGGAGGGTCATTTAACTCGACCTTCGAAATATAGCTAGCAACACTATTTGTATAGTTTTCACTAGCTGAACATTTGACATGATAGAGAACATCATAAATTTTAACTAAACAAAGAGGATATTTTCTCTTTTAGGACGTCATTTGGTAACCCTAGTTTGGGTTCAAATATCATAAAACTTATAAATCTTAGATCGATCATTTGAATAAGTATTATCTAATGTGTACATTTTAATTATTTGATTTTAAAGAACTCAATATGTTATAGATATGACGTCAATAATAATAAACAAGCCAGACGCAAAAGTTTTCTCAACAAAATCAGTCTCTGATGAAGAAACGACAGATACTTATACTCCAATTTTTCCAAGAGAAAAACCATATTCAGTCAGTCGAATATTTTCATATTCATCTGAATCAACGAGACGTAAATTTTCTTTTATGCCGAACTTTTGTGCTAACGCATTGGGCCGTGCATCAGATTTTCGGCAACTGAGCTGCCGAAACATCGCCGAAGACAATATCTTGACGAGAAAGAAAGTTTGTTCGGTTTGTAAACAAAAGATTAACAAACCATGTTTCGGAAGATGTTCATTTATCAAATGTGAACAATGCTCTCAAATGAGGTGCAAATATTATTGTGATACGTGTTTGTTTACTAAAAAGAGGTGTGGAAATTGTGAAATATTCGATAGGGGATGTGATTTGTGTTTCAATTCAGGAACGTATCAAGAATGCATAAGGTGCAAAGCTTGTATAATTGTGGACAGTAACGAAAAGTTAGAAATTATCAAGAGCATGGATAGCGAAAGTAAGCAAATTATTAATGACATTTTGTAATCATAACTATAGTGATTTGGTAAAGATATTGAAATGGATAATTCTAAGCTCACTGGTTTAAGGAAAAAACAGAAACGGCCATTATTGACAGTAAATCTTTCATGTCATTTTTTCGTGTGACAGTTGACTTTAATTTGTAGAGAATATGCTGCTGTCTTCTAAAGAAAAAGACTAAAAAAAGGAATTCAAAAAATAGTGCTAGAAATGATTAGATCTTCAAAAATCAAGTCTAAATTGCTGACTGACATTTAGGCAGTGGCATATTGTTATTTTCAATAAAGATCATGGCTCAAATTAAACTTTTGGAATACTTTTAAAGAAAGAATCAAAAAGTAAAAATGTTGCCTAACTGTGATAAAAGGGTGCCACTGTAGCGTAAGTCATACTCCACGTATGGACTGTCCTGGGTGCAAAACGAATAATAAATGAAAATCACATGTTTAATATTTTATCTGATTTTCTTTATCTTCATTTCTTACAGGTTATCGATTAATGTTTTGTTCTATCTTTAACACGAATGTTTACAAATATAAAAATTTGTATAAAAAAATCAATGATAGAAAAGATAAAAGAATTTATTAAAAGATTTAACGCGTTGCAGTTTAGTAACCACAACCGTGCTGTGAGGCCCAGACTTATCATGGATAATTATGAGCACATACAGTCAGTTGAAATAAATTTAATTAATAGATGACAGATCTACTTGACGATCAGTTTGAATCAAATTACCTGATTCTATATCAATAATTTAATTTAAAACAAGTTATTAACAAAATTTAAAGCCACTAAAAATTTCATATCAACACACAAGTGGTGAAATGTAAAGGAGATGTTTAGCTTAATAAAACTATCAAAAATAGTTCATTTTTGTAAAGTAGCACCAAGATAAGTAGGCTTGCCAGAATTTTCAAAACTCAAATCGGGGCAGTACAAAAAAAAATTTATTTTCTATGTATTAATTTCTTAAGCTTTTAAAAATAAACTAAATTTAATAGGAAATACAAAAATTAACATTCATTTCATTAACTTTATATAAAAATTCAGTTAAGCTAATGAATAAATAATAAATTAAAAAATAGAATAAATAGAATGAATAATAAATTAAAAAATAGAATATTATTAGTATTGAATAGTAAAGCTTGTTAGTGTACAAAAAGTGAGCGATATTACTGTTGCTGTAATTGCTCGGACAAATCCCTGGGTTCAACGAGCCGTCGTTAGAAGACTTATGCTCGCTTTAAGTCGTTTGGACCCCTTATCTCGAAACTTCTATCGTTTACCCTACTATTTTGATAGCGTTGGTTTGGAAACAAAATAGGGTGATGCCTCTTATCTAAACCCTTTTAAAATGTCATTTCAAACAACTAGGATTATATAAATGTAACAATGTGTACATAGAATTTACAATCTCAATCCCACTTTATTCATCAATTAAATACAAGACTTATGATAGTCCCTGCTGGTTTGAAAACCGAGCGGCTCGGCGCTTAGCCCGCTCCTTACGTCCAGGTCGATGACTGTTAGTGGCTGTTGTGATTGGAGTAGTGGTCGTGGTAGGAGCCGACGTTAAGATTGTTGATGGAGTAGAAATCGCCTCGCGGTAGGCCAATTGAGCAGGGGCGAAGACTAGTGGGTAGGTCACCGCTGCCCCTTCTTGACAGGCGGACAACGCGACCTCCAGCCCCTTTATTTGGGTCTACAGGCCTTGGACCAGTTGCTTCTCTTCCGCCCACCCCTTTTGTGCCGCGGTGAGTTTTTGATATAGCGATTTGACTCTCTTCGGCTCTATCCAAGTAGCCTTGGTTTGTTGGGTTTCCCGGACTAGTTGGATGAGCTGGTCGTGGAGATTCTTATTGGCCTGCCTTGCATGAGTCAATTCTGTTTGTAGTAATTTTAAGGGGTCCATTACTAGAATAACAAACATTAAACTTTAGTAATGATTTTTATAGTTAAAATATGATTAATACTAAACATAGTTTTGTCGAATTTAATTTGGGAAAACAAAAAAATGAAGCTGGATTTCCATTGGTTTATTAAAAGGAAAAAACATTTCTGATAATTCACGGTCACTGTTTAGGGGACTATGAGTCCTCAAAGAATCGTTTGATCCCGTCTTCAGGAAGGTAACCTGGAATCACAAATACTGGCCGCATGGTGTTTCGGGCCGGCCTTGGGGAAGGTGGATAAGTGCTTGCTAGACGCCCCGCTGCCAGGTCATCTTTCACGTTGGCTAAGTATCTCTTGGCCGGCTCCACTGAGGAGTTGACGAGGCGCTGGTGGTTCAGAAGATTGTCCAGGAGTGCTTGGGCCCGAACTAAAATATCTTGGGCCCGGTTTGGTTCACTGGACGGCCTTTTGAATTGTCTCATAGTGATTTCCGCCAGGGACGTATCTTCCCAACGGTTATCTTCTGGCAGGGGCCGATCAGGGTATCGCTCTCGATATACGCGATTCCAGGCCTGTCGCCATTGCTCCCCGATATGGGTAGGGGTCTCAACAAGAGCTCCGGATCGTTCTGAATAGAGGGATTGATAAACTTAACATTGTAATCAAATATTTTTCTCGGTAAACAAATACTCGATCAGCTATCGTGGAGTTTTCTCGACTATTGTCTAGTATCAAAAGTTTCTCGACGTTCAGTGAGGTCTAAAATGAAGAGAACTAAGCTAACTACTGTTGGAGTGCGTTAATACTCGGTTAGTTTCTACGAGAATTTAAACCTGAAGTGTGACTACTAATATTGTTTGCAATATGGACTCTACGCGAGTGGTTCCCCGATTAACCTCTCTCATTTATCCGTATGCGGAAAAATTTAGATTTTATGGCTTGAACTATCCTCTGAGAAAAACGGAAAAACCGGAATATCGAGACTAACCTGATTGGGACTAGTACACATTCCTATGTCTAAAACAGTTGAGATGATAAGATACCTAAACCAATTATACCGTGAAGAGTGTATATGATAAAGAAAATTTCATATTCAATTTATTAGAACAACTCAGATACCTGAAAAATTTATGTGATTAAAGAATTTTTATTGAATCGATTAAAACCAATAAAATACCTAAAATGATTATAATATCAATATTTTATGAGACTAAAATTTTAATATGAATTAACAAAAAAAATAGAATGCCTAAAATGATTACAATATTAATAAGCTATGTGACTAAAATTTAGAATATTTATTAACAAATGGATTCCCAAAATGATTATTGTGTCATTTCTTTATGTGGTTAAAAACGAGATTTTTATTTAATTGATTAATTAACAACTAGAATACCTATGATACTGATGATTTGTGAGACTAAAGATGTGCATATATTTATTAACCAATAGGATACCAAAATTGATTATTGTACTTAAAGTTGAAGTAATGGGAATGTATCGTATCGGAGTCAATTTGTACGGGGGCCATGATTTACTATGATGTGCATAATCACTCGGGTTATCGAATTAAGTTTAATCCAGCGGTTTTCCTACTGACTTCCTCGGATTCTCGTTTGGCGGTGGAAGACTATACTGTTTTGGATCTGAATTTTCTATCTAATACTCGGGTAGTAGAATTAAAATTTAGTTAATAAATTCAAAAATTTTACTCGTCGGAAAGACTTCTGTGACATCTAGGGAATCGGGTTCTAAATATTCCTCTTGGTTACTTGGTGATAGCATGATTTTCAGTTAAATTAAAGATGATGCACTTTCCCCGACGGTATGTAATATATTAGGGGTGTGCGTGTAGGAGCGTAACACACTACTTCCGTTCTACCTTGGTTGTGTGTGTGTTGATCAGTGTAGATAAATATGGATGAAAGGTCAATTGCAGTGTAACAACATCGATGTGGGTGTTTATGTTGATTGATCGGCGGAAATGTCGGCGAGGTTGCTTAGGGTAATTTTGATTTATCTCGTAGATTATAAAGTTGTTGATTCAGTTTCAGATTAGTCGGAATTGTAATTTGGAGTTTCAGATTTGATGTGTTACCTGGTAAGTTTTGTTTAACGAATCTCCACAATAAAGAATTTTCTTTAGATGATGTCGAATTAATTTAGAGCATGCTGCATATGAATTTAGTGAACTAATTCCCCTTGACATTTCACAGGATATTCTTATTCCTTAGTGTTGGATGCGTCTGCGGTTTTAGATCTCCCTTATCTCCTATTGCTGAGTATCTGGTCGATTTATCGGAAAATTTTTGAATTTTTAATTCTCTCTAACCGTCTGGTAAGTGATGACATGAATTTAGTTAATTAATTTCGGTATAATTTTTAGGGATTGTTGTGGTTTCCTCATAAAATTTTATAGAAGACAAATTCAGTCAGAGTTTCTTCGTCGGGTCCCTACACTCATCGTCTAGAGTCTTGAGTTGTAATCATGATTTATCGTAAGTCTAACGTATTGGTGTGATTTTTGATTCTTAATAGTGTTTTATTTATTTCAGATATTTTATGCCTATTTGCGGTGTGGCGAAGCTGATTTGGTAAGTGGATGTTCCTCATTTTTAATTGAATAAAGGTTTAAAAGGTCTTTAATCTTATCTTTGATTTTTTAAAGGATAATATTTAATTTACCTCATCTCTACACTTTTTCTAAATTCCGTAAACGTTAGGTTGAGAATCTCAAAGCATAAAACTTGGAGGGATTTGCTGTATTCAATTTATTGATTCTTTACATTAATGTGGTTATTCATGAGGTTTATAACAGCTGTATTATCTTGTTTCTTCCTTAAATAGTTTTGATCGACTCTCAACGGAATAATAATATCTTACGATGACTACTTTATTGTTTTAACACAAGACAACTTCTATATGTTATTTGATTTCTAATGTAAATCTACCTCCTAGTTCCTAGCAACCACTGGAACCCATAGTTTATACGACTTCGTGACCCTTATTTGACTTTATCAAATGTTGTACGTTCGTAGTAATCGCTCAATTTTTAAAATTACTCGACCTTCCTATCAATCGTTTGAACAACTTATAGTAATAATTTGAAACTATAGTTTATTTTAATTAGCAACGATCTCGTTCTTTATTCCCGTCACCTTTCCCTTGGTTGACCTTAGGCGCATTGTGTTCATATTATATTTAATGAGTGCCCACTGGACTACTCGGTGTGGTGATTTTGAGCCATGTGTAGAATAATTTAGGTCGATTTTAAAGAAAAATGAGAAACGAGGAAGCAGCTAAAACCACTTCCTTATTTCTCCTTTCTTCTATACGGGATAATATTGACGTTCCGATCCCTGCGTTCCTCACGCCGGGTCTTCACGGGCACAGATCATTGGCGATATTCCATGCACTTACACAAATCTGAATAGTATGTTGATTTTAATTACTTGTAAGGTGTCTTGGCTGTGGGCCGGAAAAATTTCGACATAAAATAATTATAGAAAAGTTAAGTTGAATGTTATTAATAATTTATTAATAATAAAACAATATAATAAGTACTTGATCCATCGAACAATTCATCATACATAATACTACTCTCCCCACGCCGACATCCAAGCAGAGCTCCATCAAGATTGCGAGGACACGACGTGGAGAGAGAGTTCCAAAATAAAACTCACCCTAAAATAGATTTTTAAACAAAGATTTGCAAAACTATTTTTAATGTCAAAAAATGATTTTTTTGGTCAAATTCCATGTGAAAATGCATCGGTATATATACCTATTTTTTGTCCCTAACCTTGCGTGTTCTTTTTGATTTAGTAAAACAAATTTTGACCTTGGATTTTTCTAGTGTATTCTAATCTTAATTTTTATTATTTTTAAATTTTATTTGACAATTTTTCTTTAAATTTTTAATTGAATTATTTCTAATTCAAATTATTTGATTTTTATTTCATTTTCATGAAATTTGGTATTTTAATAAATTGTCAAATTTTGGTCAAAATCATTGGGTTTTCGTGTTATGTTTATATTTAATTCGTGCTGATCTTGGTGCATTTTGTTATTATTTTACTTTTATTTTTGTGTTTATTATTTTATATGTAATTGCTTTTCTCTCGTATTTTGCTAGGTTTAATTGATGTTTTCATAGGTTTGAATTTAAAGCTGCATGTTATATTTGCATGTGTGTTACCGATTCATTTAAACATTTACAAGGCCGTTTGTGTTCTGGCCCAACAGTACTTTTAAACTTAGAAACAATTTTACCACGGGGGGGGGTACTGGCCCAGCGGTGACATAACCATCTTTTACCCTCTTATTAAAAAGCTTCATTAGAAACATAAAATCTCCCAAATTTTCATTATGCATTAAAAATTATTTTAACAATCTCAAAAATGATTAAAATTTATTAAATTACCTCATAAAACTTAATATTTTCATCACTAAAAATTATCATCAAATTCGTTAAAATTTCCCTTAAAAGATCTAATTTACCCTAAATTATATATTTTGACTATTACATTCAAAATTTCTAAGATTTTAATTTAAAATTAATTGAATTTATTCACTTATTCTTTTAAATTTATTGACTTTTCCTTCAATTATGATTAAATGTTCAATGAAAAAAGAAATATTGAAGAGAATACACATCAAGTTTGGCATTCATTCACTGAAAAAGATATCCACCAAAAAGAAGAAATATCAATGAAGTTGGGGAATAGAATGGGTAATAGAAGAGGTAAAAGATTCTTTGAAAATGTAAAATATACATTGATTATTCATTGTAGAAATGGTCGAATTACTCAATTAAATAAGTTAATCAACGAAGAAAAATCTTCATCGAACTCTTATTGGTGGGGAATAATTGTTCTAGAATTAAAAGTTTTTTCAAACCAAATATCCATGGGACATAGTCCTCATTGTACACTACTAAATTGGGCTAAGGTTTCTCTTCTAAAATGTTTAAACAATCCAAAGTGCCTAACTGTTGACAGCTCATCTATAGATTTTTTAAGATGAATTATAAAACTGAATTAGTGAAATCTGATAAATTTCTTATGAAAAGATTGTTTATTTCTGATGAAAATGTATCGATTTTAAATGAAAGTACTAACAATATTGAAGATTTCGGCATTATAATGGTAGGAAATAATTCTACTACATTAAAAGAAAGGTTATAGATGTCAATTAATTCAAGTTTGGCAACAGATACAATTAAAAATGATATAAATACTGTTTTGAAGGATATCAGTTTATTTGAAATAACTGGCCAAATTACACCAAACCTGAATTTAATAAAAAAATGCTCAGTTGACTATTCTGGCAACATCGACTGAAAACAAGAGGAATTTTTCAACGGCAGGACATATGGTGTCTAAAAAAGAACCCGTCTTTCGAACAAGGCAATAAACGCTCTGTGTTTCCTGAAATATAATTTTTTTAAAAAATTAAAAGTCCTAAATTTTTAAACTATTTACAAATATTTTTGAAATGAATTTTTTTGATTTTTATTCTATAATTATTTGTTAAATTTTAATTTTGAATTTATTACATTTATACTAATAACTAAGGTGACCAACAATTTTTTGTTTAAAAAGAGTACACTTTGCAAGTATTTCATAGGTAAAAAAAAGAAGAAAATACGATAAAAACTTTATTTTCTTTTAAAAACATATTTTTCTTCGTAGTGGATTTTTTGCTAAATGAGGATGTTCGTCTTATAATGTAGCCACATCCGAACAACTTTCCGTTTGCATATTAAATTTGACTGTTAAGACGGCAGATAATGTTTTTACAGAAAGTTGCGACTTCTCACTGCTCCAATAATCATTCGCTAGTGAAAATACCCTTTCAACAGCAGCAAATTGGAGAGATAGATGTATCCATCTCTTTTCACAAATGTGATTTTGACGTTGTTAGAAAAAGAGGTCTGTCGTATCTATCTATCTCTCCTGGTACATAATACGGCCTCTCAATTGTGCCGGAAACGGCAAGCAATATGCGCGCGTGAAATTGAAATCACTGTCAAAATAATTTTAAATATTTAATTAATAAAATTGAAATAAAGTAATCTAAAAAAATGTTTTAAAAATACAAATGAGTATAACATTATAAAAATGAGACTTTCAGAGTACAGGAGTTGAAAAGAGTATGGTTTCCGAAAAAGAGTGCAAAACTCAGTAAATGAGGATAGTTAGTCACCTTACAATAACATGATTTTTTATTATATAAATATATAATAGTCACAAATATTCGTGTGATGTAATTGTATTGGGATACTTGATTTCCCTGTCACCTATATGTAAACACTTATAATTAATGTTTATGATTGCCTGCATGTTTGATTGATTACATTGATTGTCTGCGTCCTCGGATTGCATAATTGTTTATTATTTATCCCAACAAGGCATGTGGTGTTTCACACATGTAGTATATATATATATATATATTGTCTGCCTGTCATTAATAAATTCTTCACATATATTGTTAGGGTTTTTAGGTGAAATTCTGGCTACGCCGCTGATATATGATAAAATTCACCTATACGATGAAGCTAGCTACTGTATCCAATATGAATATTATCGAAAAATCGTGAAACCTTAATATTTGTACATCAACCAATTTCTCTTCATGTTTTGTAAATGAATTTTCACAGCAACTTTTTCGCTGTTTCCACATAGCTTTTTAAAATGCTTTGAATCTTCTGTATAATCCTTTATAAAATTATCACGAGATTCTCATTAGGGCCTCCAAGTACTCTGGTGGTGCATATTCTTGATAGCGCTTCAAGATCTCTGTACTAGTATTATTGCTAACTTGCAGATCTTTTGAAAATCGCTCTTTACTCCGAAGTGATGCCAAAACTTAGATAGTTAAACGATAAAGGGTGATTAAATTAATTTTATTTTTTAGTCATGAGGATAGTATTTATTCCCTTTTGTCATCTTTACGCATTATTTATAAAAATATCCTTCAAAAATTTGGGCAGCGTTCCTCCCTTATTTTTAAATAAATTTCCTATTTCATTTGTTTAATCACGGAATCGACTACATTTTTCCTAATCTTTACCTATATTAAGATTTGATTAACAATTCCTTAATTCCCGGTACGTTTCCCATGAATTTAAGTAATTACAACCCTCTGCTATCACTTCAATAAACGCTACTCTCTTCTGTCAGATTATATCATTCAACCTTTGGAAAACTGCTCTCAAATTTACATTTCTGCACTAACCTATCCTTTTCTACTCAATTTTTAATTAATTTTCCGTAATTATTTTAAATTTTCCCTGCAAAACTTTAATCCCACTTAACTATAGTCGCACTTCCCGAATTTTATTTCGACTCGCTCCGGCCACTTTTCAGCAGCCGCCTCGAGTATACAACGGCGCCCTGCGTAGCGGTCCTGTGCACAAGGCCATACCCGACTGCGGACTGCCGAGGGGTTCACGAGGCATGACCCACAAGCTCAACTAAGGGTTTTCACCCACTAGCCGGCACACGGTCCGTCCCATGAACCATCTATTGAAATACTTATTATAAATAAGATTTTAGGGGGATTGATCAGTGGCACCAAAAGATTCTACGACCATCCAGAATAAAATCAAAGTAACAAGACTTCGAAATATATATTTATACAAAAAATAACAGTACTTACAATCCACAATCATGCAACCAGACTTGAAAAATTGGCATAAATTGGCATAAAAATTTTGACTACAAGTGATTCACGGTTTATCTAAGAATGTCTAAAAATTCGTAGTCTAGAATTCTGTAAGTCTGTCTAAATTTGGTTAGAAATTATGAAAATGACTGCCGTATATATAGTATTTTTGTGCCTGTGTGCGACCAATGGGCGATTTTTCGCCATTTTTAGGGTTTTTTAATTATTTTATTAATTTCCAAATATTTTTGTAATTTTTTTTATATTTTTCTTTATTTTTTAATATATTAATATTTTATTGTTGGATTTTATTTTTATTATTATTTTATTACAATATTATTTTTTAACCCCAATATTTTGTTTTCTGGTCGCCTCTTCTGCCTGTGTTTTTTCTAAACCTTATTTTGCAAGGTTTTGGCAGTTTATTTTATTTTTCGTATGTTTCTTTTTGCATCTGTAGGCATTTTTCCGAATTTTAATTAATTATTTGTTTTATTTAATTTTTGTTATATTTTTAATTTGTTTTAATTAATATGTTTTATTTTATTTTTGGTCTCTTCTTGCGGTGCGTGTTTATGTTACGGCAGCCATATTGACAATTTCCAAACGACATTAATTATTTTGTTTTAACTTATACAATTTTCACCTTTTTGTTTAAATTGGTTTTGTAATTTTTGTTTTAATTTTGGCTCTGAGCCCAACATAACATTACTCGTTACAGGTCTCCAATGAATAATTTTTTTCTTATGCGAGATTCTAATGAAAATATCCTTGGAGTGTGTGTGCCTGAAAATCTTATTTCTGGTGGGTTATTGGGTGTTGATGTTTGTTTAGATTATGTAGTTGTTACCCACGCAACCCCATATAAATGTTTTCGCTTACCACTCGGCACCCGTTGCTAGGCAACGTTGGAACTGTGTTCGAGTGGGTAGATCGTCCGCAAAAAGTGAGCGCTATTGCTAAGGCTGTAATTGACCGAACGATCTCTGGGTTCAACGAGCTGTCGATAGAAGACATGTGCTCACTTTCAATTTTTAGGTTCCCTTATACCATTAATTTCATCATTCATATCCATAATTCCCATGAAAACTTCCAAGGCATGCATTTTAATGTCCTCATACTACTTCCTGCGATTTACCATTTATCCAATCCTCTAAAATAACATTTAAGTAACGACAAATATCTATATTTTATAAATGAAACAGCACATCTCGGTACGTCAATCATGTGCGGTCCAATATTCGAGCGGCTCGGCGCTTAGCTCATTCCTTACGCCCAGGTCAGTAGCCGCTAGATTTAGGTGTAGTCTTTGGACCTGTTGTTGCCTCTCGGTACGCCAGTTGGGCAGGGGCGAAGACGAGGGGATACGTCACTGTCGCCCCTTCTTGGCAGGCCGATACCACCACCTCTAGCCCTTTTATCTGGGTCCTCAGGCTTTGATTCAATTGCCTTTCTTCTCCCCAGTCCTTTTGTGCTGCGGTGAGCCTTTGATAGAGTGACTTTACCTTTTTCGGCTCCACCCATGTGGCTCTTATCTGCTGGACCTCCTTCGATAATTGAATAATCTGCTCGTAGAAACTATTGTTAATTCTACGCGCGTGCTCTAACTCCTTCTGCAGAATTTCCAGTGATTCCATATCTGTAAACAATGAAATTAACTCTGGTCTACAAATCTTAAGTCATTTAATTGATCATACAAATATTAATATTATTGAACCAATTTGAGAAAAATGAGAAAATGGAAAAACAACTAATTATTTATTCAAATTTAATTTCTAATTTCACTAAATATTATCGTAAATTTTCGTAGTCTGCAATCGAGTGATTAGTGAAGATGAGGGGTTCTGTGATACCCATCATCGCGTCCCTCAGGGGCCGGTTGAGCATACGGGCGCTCACGATACACGTAGACCGGTTGTTTTGTGTTCCTCATGCGGCTGGGGCGGCTCGTCGGAGGAACGACAACATGTATGCTCGTAGAACTAACGTTCAACCGTTTGTCAACCCGGTTACACGAGGGGCTGTGTGGTGGTGTGTAGTCGTCTGTACACGCGATTCGGCCAGTGGCGATATCTTCCTCCACATTTGCGAGATATAGCCTGGCTCTGGCTACTTGGAGGTCGATCTGGCGTTGGTGTTCCTCGAGACGAGAGAGGAGGAACCAGGCCTGTTCACGAATTTCCTGGGCCGGGTTTCGGCCCGATTTTCGTTTTATCGCTACGAACGGTAGCTCAGCATCTTCCACTTGTCGCAAGGCATTCAATCGGGACTCTCTCGCCTGGGATACGGTGAAGCCCGCATTCCACATGGCCTGTCGCCATTGATCAGCCGCCTGTGCGGGAAACCGGATAATAACTCTTGATTCCCATCGTAATAACGTTCAAGTTTTGGAAAAACTGATTTTTAACGAGTAAAAACGATTAAAATTGTGTAAAAATGAATCGGTATATATATCTATTGTACGACCCTAACCTTGCGTGTTCTTTTTGATTTAGTAAAACAAAATTTGACCTTGAAATTTTCTGGTATATTCTAATCTTTAATTTTATTATTTTGAAATTTTATTTGACAATTTTTCTTTAATATTTTTAATTGAATTATTTCTAATTCAAATTATTTCATTTTTATTTCATTTTCATGAAATTTCGCATTTTTGATAAATGGTCAAATTTCGGTCAAATTGTGGGTTTTCGTTTTATGTTTGTATTTATTTCGTGCGGATCTTGTTGCACTTTGTTATTATTTTAATTTATTTTTGTGTTTATAATTTTATGTTTAATTGTTTTCTCTCTCATATTTTGGTAGGGTTAATTGATGTTTTAATAGGTTCGATTTTAAATCTGCATGTTATATTTGCATTTGTGTTACCGATTCATTTAAACATTTACAAGGCCGTTTGTGTTCTGGCCCAACATTTCTCATCAGACACTTAGCAAAAAAAACGCATTCATGTCAACTCTGATAGAAAATATTTGATAAATGTAATGATGCGGTCATAAAAAAATAAGTTCTAACCAAAAATTCTAAAGAAAAATTCAAAATGATTCAAGCTTCACAACATTTTGAGAATAAAACACAAAATTATAATTATATCATCATCGTATTTTGACTATATTTTGAGCTATTATTAATAGTTCCCATGTTTATTTATCTAATAGCTGAAAATATTAAGATTTACTAAGCATATTTATTTTCTAATTTAGAACAACCATTTATCTTATTCAAAAGTTTATTTATGTAATCAAAATTAAATAATAAATATATTAATTTTAAAGTTTGTTTTAGTGTTTATTTTCTAATCAAAATAAAAACGAATTTATAGAATTTATGTTTTGAATAATTGTTTAACATTTGATATTTTATGCACATGTACCTCATTATTATTTTATTACAATTTTATACAGTTTTAGCCATAATTACGAACAATTATTGTAAGATTATAGTTGATTGTGAAAATTACAAAAATTTTACTAGTGCCAAAGTTTGAATCTCTCCCCCCTCCACTTGTGTATTACTCAGATAATGATGGTGACTCACAAAAAAAACTTAGCTGTAAAGCTTGGCCTGAAGGGAGCGAAATAACTTTATTTAGCACAATGCGAATGTCTGATTCGAACTCAAATAATCCTAGTCAATCACAATTCCTCAAATCAGCTCCATTGTATCCACTAGACAGCCAGGATATTGAGAATGGCAACTTGATGTTGCGTAACATAAACCAAGTGAGAAGATTGTCGAAATTAGATTTACATTGCCTGGCAAAGACAGATTTCGGGGCTGTAATAAGTCGTCCATTTCGAGTTGTTGAAGCAAGTGAGAAATGATTAATTATGAAAGAAAATGAAATTTCAATTGACTAGAAATGGGAAATTTCCCGAGCGGAAATAGTGGGACAGCATATAAAGTGATAAAAAATTTCATGTATGGCAATGTAGCATATGTAGATTGTTTACCACCAGAATCATTTCCACCAGCAAAAATTGAATTCACATTGAATACCACAATTATTCAGTTAACAAGTATGTGTAATATTTAATATTTGATACAACAATTATGTAATAAATAGTGGTCATTTATTCACCCCTTTTTAGCAACGATTTGTTATCAATTAAGATTAATTTTATTTCAATATGATATTTATTGAATTATAAAAATAGTCTGGTTATATTGTTATAATTGTTTTTATAATTATTTAAATATAGTTATTATTTTCATAAATTCTAAAACATAATGATATTTCTGTTATGATATGATGGCTTACAAGTACAACAACCATAATAAGTGCAATGGTAGAGATCTCGGCAACCACAGGCATGTGTTTGTCTTTTGGCGCTGTAGTTTAGTCAACCCTCAATAAATACACTTTCAGACATTGCCCATTTCAAAATACACATGAAATGATTTATTTAATTATTATTACTAGATATTTATTTTACAATGACAAAACCCCGAAATAAGCAAGAAACAGGTAAGCTTCAATGTCAAACTTGAAATAATAAATTATCTTGATAATGGACAAAGTGTCCGTGAAACTGCTGAATACTTCAAAGTCCCCAGAAACAAAGAATACAGTTGGATACATCAAAATAACAACTTGAACACTAATTTGTCAAGAATTTATGGTAACAACGAAGTATATATTCTTCTTTGGCTTTGATTCAAAATAGTTAGAGCACAAGATTTTCCTTTTTCAGTTCGTTTGATCGAAGCATAAGCAATAGAATTAAATATGGCTTTGGTTTCTGGTGAAATGTTTAAAGCGTATGCAGAAACACCACCACATTTAGCACAGTTCATCTAGAAATGATAGCCTCAGGCGCAGAAAGCTCTTGAAACCATTAGAAATATTTTCTACATGGACGAAACTAGCTACTTTTTTTGCTCTCTACCGAATAAAACATAAGTTATCGAAAGTACGTATACAATAATAGAAAGCTTTCTAAAGACCAAATATCATCGCCCTCACTTTCTGTATGAATTCGGAGAAGAAGCATTAAGAAGAAGAAATTACCAAAATAATCAAATCTCTAACGATTTTGTCTTGGATTTCAATACTCGAATGAACCGAACCAACCGCAAGGTGTTATTGCTGGTTGATAATGCTCCAGTGCACACTGTGGACAACCTGACAAAAGCAAAGCTGGAAAACGTGATAGTTTTATATTTGCTTCTTCAGCTGTTAAACAGAGGAATTAAACGTTATTTTAAATCAAGAGTGCGCAATTTTTCCGGCTCCAGATATTATCTGTAATTAATAAAGGAAGGAGCTTCGGATTATGTTTCTGATTAGGCTCGTCAATTTACAATTTTAAACGCAATCTTGGGAATAAATGAATCCATCAACTATTAATGCATGCTTTCAAAATTGACGATTTATTTTCTCACATGCAGTTTCAAGCAACCTGTAAGATCCTGTGGAGGCAGAGCTGCAGCAGTTAGCTCCCTAACTCGGGGTAGGGAAAGAAGTAAAAGAAAAATGAGGATTCAATTATTTGTTGTGATGCAGATGCGGATGAAAAATTTGCCTTAATTGAGGTTGTGGAAGTTCGTAAATCTATATTTTCACACAGAGCAATGCAATATTTAAAGAATTTTACTTTGAAAATAAATGAAAAACAATTCATGCAATCTAGTGCAAAAGCATTTCACAAAGTTGTTAAATACAGTTTTATTGATACCACCAAAATAGTATGAAATGGACGCGAAAGCTGTTTACTTATTGGATAGGTTATACGATCTACTTAACACGATATAATATTTTTAGTCTCGTTGTTAATCATCAGTGATGACGAATAATTCCCCCTTGGCATTCCTACATACGTAAACTTGTCTGTAATTTTGAGTGGAAAATTTTGAAAGTTGAAAATAACACAGTTCACCTAGAAATAACAGCCACATTGAAATTTGTAAATTCCAATGAGAAGCACATAAACGTTATAGATTACAAAATTGAAATATATCAACTATTTAATTACTTCTCGGTTTAAACATCTTTGTATAAACTCAATCATGCATATTTCGTGGCCGATAAAGCAAAGTGTAAACTACCAATGGATTTACAAGAGTTGCTTTCAATTTAGTATAAGGC
Organism: Schmidtea mediterranea; assembly: GCA_022537955.1. Classification (NCBI taxonomy): domain Eukaryota; kingdom Metazoa; phylum Platyhelminthes; order Tricladida; family Dugesiidae; genus Schmidtea; species Schmidtea mediterranea. The sequence goes on from CM039680.1 coordinate 48,381,805, forward strand.
TACTTTTTGATAATACTTTAATAAGGCAGCAAATTTCTGTTCAGAGTCGCAGACTGGTGTCAAATACTAAAGATACTATTGATCTTAGAATTGTAGGCATCATTAAAAATTGTTAAATTTTTAGTCTAAAAAATTGATCGACGTGTGTAATTCGATTATATAGTAAAACTTCATTTATTCTACTCAATTCGCTGGCGCGTTGTCGGATAAATCATCTTAACCCAAATATTAAATAAATTATATTTGTTCTTCAAAATAATTTAAAAATATCAAAATTTAACAAAAAATAATTCTTTAATTTTGTTATTTTTACATTTTAATGATTCTGTTTTTATTTCTGATAATCTGAATGTCGACTAATCAGATGTTGGATAATGTAGGTTACACTCTACATCGCATTCTTTACTTCTTATTATTCTTTATTCAAGCAGCAGGTTATCCTTTTCCATTGTTCTTCACTATCTTACTTATCAATGACATAATATTAGTCGTATCCTTGATATATATCAGGCTATTTATAAAATAATTTCAAGTGCTTATTTTATATTGTTGATTTAAACAAAATTCATCTCGTTAGCCCATTATTGGAAACATATATTTACATAATTTTATCATAATTTCTTTCTATTCTGCACAATCAATTTTGTGTTCTATTGATTAAAAAATATTTATAATAATGAGGATACAGTTAATTACTTTGATCTTATAAAAGCGTTATATATATATATATATATATATATATATATGATTTATTTGAATACGTTATCGTTTATGATCTGTTACATACATTTAATGACGTAGAAAGATATCGGTACATTAAACGTCCAAACAGTCGAAAGGTAATACTGCTAATAACAGCATTTGAACCTCGGGATCAAGGAGATTATCGATGTACAGCAACTAATCCAATAACAGGAGAACAGAAAACAGATCCAATCATTCAACAATTAAAAATTAAAAGTTTGATTTACATTACTTTGGCGTAATCATCTGTTTTTTCTAACTGGTCGCTCGCGACAGAGCTGATTAAGAGATTAATCGTCACTATTTAGATCCTATGCAGAAATTATCATCATACATTAAAATGAGCATATCTGGAAAGGAGTTGAGCTCGGGAATATCACTAAATCCTTCTCAGACACTATTTATCCGGGAAGGATCCAATGTGACATTGTTCTGCGTTATGGAAGGTGTGCCGCCACCATACGTTAATGTCTATAAATCACGAACTTTCAACACTGTTAATAATAACCTATATCGTCATATTTCAGACAGGGATATGGGTTAGTTTAGGATTTCTGTGATTACATAATGGAATAACACATGATATCAGGGTTTTTAACTCTCTACAATGTCAGTTCAGAAGATGAAGATTCATATCTGTGCTCAGATAATATAGTTACCGACACAATACAATTGAAAGTGCAAAGTATTTATTTGCATTTTTATAACATACTGGTAATGAATTTTCAGAACCCCTTAGTATTATTCAGGGACCGCAGGCTATTAGGGTAAATGCACTTGGGTCAGAGGCCAGGTTCACATGTTTGAGTTCTGATAAAGATATTACTCCTCAGTGGTATTTCAATGGTAAACTTCGGAAACAGAGTCTTCAGTCTGGTAAAGGTTTGTAAATATTCATATATAAATTATAATTATATTAGTTTAGGCTAATAATAATATAAATCATAATTAATAATAATAATAATAATAATAATAATAATAATAATTAATAATTATAATAATAATTAATTAATAACAATAATAATAATTAATTAATAACAATAATAATTAATTTATAATAATAATTAATTAATTAATAATTATAATAATAATTATTAATTAATAAAAATAAAAATTTATAAAAAATTTATAAAAATAATAATTAATAATAATAATAATAATTAATTAATAATAATTTATAACAATAATAATAATTAATAACAATAATAACAATTATTATTATTATTATTATTATTATTATTTTAGTTTTCATCGATGTCAATTTTGATATTTAATTGATTGATGTTGAATTTTTAAAAGTTCTTGAGTGCAAAATATTGAATGAATTATCATTTGTTGGTCACATTTAGTCAGTATTGTTCAATGTTGTCATTACCGAAACAAAAAAATATCTGATATTGAATGTGTTAATTTGATTAAAATTTACAAAACCCCTCATTAAATTATTGGTTAATAAACATACTCTTTGCTATGTCAGATATTTCATTATTTGTACTCTCCTTTTGAGATGTCTTATCAATTTTATTTCTTGTAATCAAAACTTAATTTACACGTATTCTGATCTTTCAAAATATTTTCAAATAATTTCTACATAGCTATTTCGACCACTTAAACAATTCTCACAATTTATTTTCATCAGAATTATATATATATATATATATATATCATATTCTCATGAGAAACATCCGTAACGTCGCAGCGCTTGCGTTCATACTCTATTTGTTACTTTATTCACTCAAAATTTGCTTTCTCATTTCACTATTTTAGACTAAAGGCATTCAAAGCGCGCTCTCTCACAGTTTCAGTGTGCATTGACGACTAGCAGCGATATAATACATTATAATTTATTATATTTTATATATTGCACGTCGCCAATTTATCGTTGGTGTTTGTTTCTGAATTGTAAAATCGAATTTATTATAATTGTCGTGCCATCTCTCACTAATTATTTATATTTAAATCAAATCTTATGATATTGTAATTTGATTGGCTTTTTAATAACACTGCGCACTCTACATTTCTAATCAATAACTCTAATATTTTGCATTCGATACTCTACTGCCCTCTATTGTCATTGAAAGTATTATGTATTATATCAACTGCCTGATTTCTCTCTCTCCTCCACAACTTCTACATGTAATACATAAACCGTATACACAGAACACGAGAAAACAGCTGAAAATCGTTGGTAATTAAAATAGCACTTTTATCGCATTAAATTTAAGTGTTAATAAGTCTAAATTGAAGTAGGACAAAATGTCATTTATAGTTTATTCTTTTTACTACATGAATTATTCACCTGGGATTTATATATTGATTCAACCGATTCTCTTAATATTCATTAAAATTCGACAAAATAGTTGCATTAATACGAACATTTCAAAGCTTCACGAAATACAGACATTTTGTTTCTCCATCATTGGCGACAATATATAAATTTGAGGAATCTGACATTGACAACATCGTAATTACGCGAAACAAACCATATTTTCTCCAGATATCTTACGTGCAAAAGATATGTTCTTTGACGACAAGCAAGATCATATACAAAAATCAAGGAAAAGATTTCTTTTTGATAGACTTTTTGTGTTTTTAATGAATATTTTTGAGAACGCTAATTTATTAAAACAAATAAAACAAATCTGTTGAAAATTATTAAATATTTATTAATAAATGTTGCTGTGTAAAATTTTGCAGTCATATTTTGAATTTGTTTAATTAATATTAGATATTAAAATACGGTAGCTACTTTTTACACACTATTAATAGAATATAAAAATTTTATTCTAAAATCCCTATTAAATTACTATTTAGTGATTAAAATGTATCTATTTTAACATGAATAACCCTCGATTAAGACAGAAAATGAATTTTTGAAAACCCTATAAAATATCGACATCATTCTTCCAGGTTATATAAAGAATGAAACAAATGATTTTATTGATTTTTTTAAATTTAAACTTTTAACTTATTTTATTTATAGTTATTAACCTTTCTGTTATGTAAGTGTTTCAACAAATTCACCTAAAGATATACTTTTCCCACTGTAAACACAATTGGTTTTTGATGAGTCGTTACTCGTTACTGCCCAAATGAAATTTTAAATCCACAGTTATGCGTCCATATCTACAGAAAAATACCTCCTTAAAAGTTTTACCAAGACAATACACCTTTTTCTCACTTCCAGATTTAACTATTGGCAAATAAACGTTACATGAAAAATTCTCACTCGCTTATTTTCAGAGTTACAGTTAAACACGTTTTGGAGAATATATATCAAGTTGGTATTTTATAGTGAGATTATCTGCCTTAAAATGTGCATTATAAATTAATGACAGATCGAAGAAAACTCAAATTCATTTGTCTATTATATAAATATAAGGGAACACAAAAAGTAAAAGAAAGAAATGTATGATTATTAATTATGAAATTGAGTGAAATATGATGGGCTAAGACGGAGAACTGCACGATTCTCTCAAAACCTATTGAAATATCAGCAGATAAAGCAAACACTAGCACCCATACGTTACTATTGACGCATAAAATGTAACATGGTACGAATCTGTTGACACGCTAGATTGGGATGAAAAATAGGAAAGTAACTGAAATTTTGGTGTTTTTAATCTGCTCTCGGGTCGTGCAATGTCCAATGAAACTCAAAGGGATTATCAAATTTTACACTGAAAATAAAAAATTTCACATTTTCTATCAATATTTTTAATTTAAATAGAAATGCTTTAAAATTATCGTTACTGGCAGATAAATTAGACTTATACTTGTGTTCAATACTTCGATCATTTAAGCGTTGTGATTAAAGCAAAATCTATGTTGCAAACATTTTGTTCTTGCAATAACGCCAATGACAGTGATCAATTGAAATTCATTCTTTTTACTTACTTTTTCATAACAAAATACAGACTCGATTGTGGAGAACACTATCGTTACCTTGATACGTAGAATAACAACGAATACATGTATTCTAGCGCCCATCAACTGTCATTCCAAGTAACATGAACTTCGACATACTCTTGTACCATACGTTTTTTACTCATGACCTTTTCTATCTTTCAGTTGACCCGCTCACCTCGGCCTTGCTATTGTAATGTTCTGAATTGAATTGATAATGTTGTTCTCCAATGAGAAACCCTGTGCACTCAGTGAATCTGCAATTAGAGTCTAGTAATTGTTTATTGTTGTGCAACATCTGATGTTTGTAAGAATTTTTAGAAGCTGAAAAATAACTCAGCATAATCATGTTTCAATAAAGGGTTTAAATATTTTCTAAATGATGATTTGTACTTTTATTTAGATTTACAATCTACTAATATCCATCGTGAGTGTTTTATGTATTGTTTTTGTGTTGTATTTTTATCTTTCTAAATTGATATTTATTCGGACACTTTTTTACACCACACTGGTCATCAAAAATGTCACATTAAAATGCTTATTGCCAAATTGGGTGGTACCACTATAATAGCCACGATGCATTTTATATAATTTTTGTTGTGAAATAATTGTTTCCAACGACTTGTATTCGATTAAAGTATGATAATTTTCATTTATATTTTCTATATTTAAAAAAAGATGTTGAGTTTTTACTAACCTTTTTCACTAATTTTTAATGTTTTTACAAAGCGTTTGTAATTGGTGCAAAAAATAATTCATGTCGGGATGGCATTACACGTGCTTTATACGTGCACATTTCACTTTCATTTATTTGATATTACCCAAAACTCAGCGGTTTAGAATTGAAAATAAATAAATACTTTCTATCTTTCAACACTGCATTATTATAAATATACTACGGAATAAGATTGTTTGTTCACCTGCTTAATATTTATTATGCTTGACATCAATTTCCAACCCATGCTTTACACTAAATGCTAACCGTAATATTTTGTCAATAATTCGCAATATTACGGTTAGCATTTTTAAATTGAAGTCTAATGATCTCTTTAAATCGCAATGGTTTTGATTTTATTGATTCAGCAATTATTTTCACTGCTTAATTGCCCATATACACCTTGAATGTTAAAAAAATATATTGGAAAAGTACACTAGCGAGGTGACAAAAAATTAGAGATTGATTCGTTTTCCAATCATGCATATCCATTTTAAAACAGAAATAATTTACCATTATATATTTTTGTGATTACAAATTTTTTTCTGGATCCGTCAAAGAACCTTTGAATATAGAATAGAACAAGGACACATTTCCTGGATTCCCATGAGGCTCATTTGAATAAAATGTAGAAATAACAAACACAAGACCAAAGAAATTCATTCTATGTGTATTGGCTAGATTTTCGTTGAATATAGAATCTTAGTTTAACAACAGAATGGGGGAAATTAATAGTTTGCGAATTGTGGTTCTACAGTGACATTTACTTTTATGCTGAATATTAGGCAGGTGAAAATATTGATCCTAGAGGTTATAATTTTAAATTAATAACAAGATTTGAACACAGTTCAACCTTAGTTTTAGACTTGTTAATAAACATATTGCGTATCTTACACGATTTACAGACAATCTTATAATTTAAATGGCCCAACTGCTTACTATTCCTCACTAGCATATGGCTAAAGTGATCTGTTACTTTAAGTATCACAGAACATTTACATTAATAGTGATCTTTGTATGTATTCAAATCAACTCAACATTACAGATACTATTACTAATAAATGATATATAAATTAAATAAAAATTTCCGTAAAAGTTATACAATAAATATAATAAATACGCATTCTCGAATATGAATAAAACAATTCACTTACCATATAAATACGCTATAAATACTCAATATAGCAACATTTATGCGGAAAGCCGATTCAATTTATTCAAATTTTATGTTGCTTCAGAGATGATCCTTTGAATTCAATGTTTATCTTAAGTAATTAGGACATTTTATTCTGCTTAAAGTTATATTCTATACGCGTGTTTATTACAAATCATTGAAGTACATTTTTGAAAAGGTATTTATTGTCTACTGAATCGATGAAAACTAGAAACATAGGTAAATAAAAATTCACATAAAGTGAAATCGTCATTTCTAGCGCATAGTCATAAAAAATAACCTAAAACTTTCATTTTAATTACAGAGGGAGGTTTGCTAAACGAATATAAAAACTAAATTTATTTTAAGATGCTTAATGCATTTCTAAGCACATTATAACAAATAAATAAAATGCCTCACGCGATTTAGAATTAGAAAATTCTTAAATAAAATTTGAAAAATCAACTTTACGTACATAAACACAATTAATATTTTGGATTGACAAACCATTTAGTCTTTTGTGAGTCTTTCTTCTCGATATTTTCGGATTTTTAGAATAAGGTTATCCAAGTTCTTCAATTCCATATCTAAAGTTGTATTTCGGGTTTCAATAACTAGATTTTTTGCTGTAATTTGCTTAGAATCTCAAGCCATATCGTTGATTATAGAAAACATTCGAAGGTGGTTAAATGTGGTTTAATAGAATGTATATCACTACGCGCATATTGTTGAAGGTTAAGTAATTTTGTTTCCTTTAGAGCAGCCATTATATTAGATAACTGGTTTTTCAAAGGTTTTAGTGCTTCGATTCGTACAGACCATCTCGTTGTCGATATGGAATGAAGTGAAAATTTTACAACTTTTTTCAGTATCTCCAATATCTGTGCACTATTGTTAAAGAAATGATACATTTGATGAATTCTTCAGAATTATAATGTCTTCCTTACAGGTTTCAACGCTGTCAACTCAAACTAAATTCAAGGTGTGAATACCGTAGCTTGGAAAAATACAGTTAGGATAGGGTTACCATACGTCCCGATACACCGGGACATGTCCATGTTTTGGGGTCCGTGTCTCGGTGTCCCGGTCGATTTAAAATTTATGAATGAATATATTTATTTTTAAACTTGAAAGCCAAAAATAACGAAATGTTCCCGAGCGAAGCTGGGTACGGGTCAGCTAGTATTTAGTATTGATACACGCACGTAGCAAAACCGGCATTCGAGGCAACACCTACGCCCTCTCCCCTCCACCTACACCAGTTATCTTAAAAAGAAAGGCCTTTTTTACATATTAATTTGAGTCTATTATTTATAAAAAAGATTTTAACGCCCATGACAAAATTCGAGAGCATACTTGAAGAGATAACCTTACAGTGTTTGGTGTGTAACCAATCGCAATCTTTAAAGCCGTCTAAAGACAGATGGTTGGGTTTGGAATTGCGGTACATAACACTTATGTTCGAAATACCAATCAGCCAAGAATGTGCATAAGGGTAGTTGTTTTGAATCGGTAGCACTCAAAGCATCGCGTTTTTTGAAGGTGCTCTGTTATTAGTCACAGGGACTTAACCCAAGCGAGATTTTTAAATTCATGTCGCTGTCGCACCCTAACATTCGGAAAATACGAAAAATATTCATTGAACGTATTTCAGTGTTTTACAGAAGGCATCCTATTCGCCTCGGATGTCCTTTTGTTATCATCAATTGTGACGAGTTGATGCTCAACCACAAGGTTAAAAGCCACAGGGCTCGTAGGGCACGCGCTAAAGTGTGCAAACTTTCGGTTGTGAATAAATCTACAATGCCTTCACCATTTATGGAACCTTTAAGCTATTGGTATACTTGTTATCAACCTCTTCTTTAATTGTTTTTTGTCTTTCAAATATTTTAAATTAATTTTTATAAGATTGCAATTTTTCATAATAAATGTATGATTGTCGATAAAAGTATTTTTTGTATTTTTTGGGGGCGGGGGGGTGTGAAGCATAACGAGAAGGGAAGGGAGATTGTCCCGGTTTGTAGGGTTAGGACTATGTATTAGTAAAACTGCTTGTATACCACTGTATTACCCTGCCATATTGGCACCGTTATCATACCCATTGTCCAATACAGAAATTAAAATCAAGTTCTAATTGTCTTAAAAGTTTTAGAAATCGTTAAGTGGTTTCAAATCCTTTATTTTGCCTCTGGAACAAATGATTACAATGGAACAATATTACAATGGAACAATATTACAATGAAATGTTCCTGAGTCAAAGATAATACATCGTACCTCATTTGAAAATTTAATATCGTTAAATAATTTTAAATATCAAATGATCAGTTTTGTTTGCTTTTTATATGAACAATCTGGTGTTGCCTCAAAGGTTGTGGAAAAATATTTTGAATTCCGAATCTCTTCAAGAATTTTTTTATGTTCAAAGGATCATCAAAAATTCCAGATAATGAACTTGTAGACGCTTTTCTTTTTCTTGACATAATTTTTATTTTTTTCAACTGAAATCTAATTCAGTTACCAACTTTTTTCAATCATAATTTTTTATAAGTCAATATAAATTTTTGCAAAGCATAGGTCTAATTGCCCATTTGAGTTATTTCAATATTGATTCTAGACCATGTTGCCGGATGCGATTAGTGAGACCATATTTTTGCATTGTTCTTTCTGCTTCATCACGATTTTGAAATGAAACGAATGCAAATCCCCTGGATTGACCATTAGGAAATCCAACAACTCTCACATTAATCAACTGCCCACATTGACCAACATTTCCAAATATTCTGCTCAATAGCTGATCATTAACTGCGTTCGAATCTAAAGTAGTTTCTAATGTTGCAAATCCGACTGGTACTTCTTCTCTTTCGTTAATAATTTGTAATCCAAGATATGATCGTCTCAAAAAAAACCATCTTTCCATAGGACAGTGTCGTCAGTGACCTCAAAAGATTTGTCAATTGCTACAAAATTATAAGGGAGTTTAGTTTTATCAGCTACAATCCCTATTTGAGTAATTGGAATTTCCATTCGAAATTTTGCAAAATATGAATTTCTTTCAAATCTTTCATATAAATTCAAAACAATTACAAACTTAAGATATATTTTTTAAACTTTCGACAAAAAAGTGCCATCAAATTAAACTAGTTAAACAAGTCCACAACCAAAGAAAAAGAAATATTAATTTTTACAATTAAAAGTCCTTTTAACTTTTTCCGGCAATTTCTTTATTTTATTTTTAATATTATGCTGGATCAAATGTATTAAATAGGACCAAATATAATTTAAATTCTCATTGACATTCAACATTCACAGATGGTGGTTAAATTATATTTATTCAATTGTCAAGTGCAATTTAATTTATTTAAGTTTGTAAAATATTAAATCAAACTTAAATAGATTAATAAATTAACATTAATTCTATTAGGAGGAATACAAAACTGATTGATTGCTTAAACCCGGAAATTTATGTTGTTTCAATTGCCATTACTAATGATAATAAAAGTAATACATTAGTTTAGTAACTTACTATTGACAACAATAATGAAAATGATTAATCTGTCAAAAAACAAAAAAAACAATCAGTAGCTTTGAAAATTGGAATTATAAAAAATTTGATTATAAAAGTTTTTCAACCGATAAAACAAGTTGCTTTGATTTTGTATATTTATATACATGATAAAAATCATTAATTGACATTTTACAGATAGTTTATTCTTTTTCTTGATTATCTAATTTATTTATAAAAAAGAAAAGAAAATTAGTAAATGTAAAAGTTCTATTAGTAATATAAAAACATAAAAACGTGACAATTTCTATCAATTAACAGACCATGACAATTTGGAGGATTCAAACTCCGAATCTACTTCATACTCGTTGAATCGTTTTTATAGGTAGTTAATTAACACTTAAGATTTTTTGATTTCACAAAATAAACAAATTTCATCCGAGTTATAACTTTGAAAAAAACGATAGCAAATATTTTGTAGTACTCACTTAAATATATTTAATTAATTTTTTTATTACTCTTTGACGATTTTCTAGTCATGGACATTCCTTTTTCAGAAACATTAAGATAAATTTATCATGCATTTAAATCATATCGAAGTAACAATTCTAAACTATTCCTTTTTACTTTCATGTTCATAATTTGAAATTGTGCTTTTTCTAAAATTTGTGCCAAAGCCTTAATATCAATGATCTTAATAACAAGGGGACAGGTGTATCATAACGACACATAATAATTCTTTTCATTGAAAAAAATTCTAAATATTTTTAATTAATCAATTTCTGGATGAATCACAGGTTTTTATTGATCTATAAATATATTTTATTGATCTATAAATAATATTTTACTGATCTATAACATCTAACTTCATCTTCGGCTACATTGATTGCAATTTTTTTGAATCAGGCTTCATAATAACTTTTGTACATAAAAAATATAAGATATATAAGTACTTTATTAACAAGAAAATCCAGTGATCAAAAAATATAAAACAAATTTCGATTCAACAAAATATTTCGGAATTTTTATCAAAAATAATAAAACAAAAATTATAATTTTTCAAAACTAAGCAAATTAAATTCAACAAATACTATATCATATACTTTTTTAAAGCAATGCTTCTTAAAGTGGAGGTTGCGAAAAAAATTAGAAAGTGATCCATTTTGTCAACTTTTCAAAAAAATTGGTACTATTAATGAAATTTTATATTTATGCAACTAAAAAATATAATTAATAAAAAATTATGAAAAAACTGAAATACAGAGTGAATCTGGTTGGTCTGTTCCCAGTGTTATAACACGGGAAATAAAAACTTTAACATTTGACGAAGGTTAGAAGAAACACTCAGATGGTACACATTCGAAATTTTTTCAAATACAAATGATTTTACTTGTGTAAATAATTTGGATAATTTAATTAAGAAAATGCAAAAAAATGCTTGCAAAAACCTATTTTTTATCAAAATGGAACAAGATAAGCATTTTTCTATAAATGCACAAGAAGAATTTTCCAAACTCAGTTTTGACTTGAGACTTATATTAAATTCTTTTTGGGTCATAATGAAGACCGAGGTGAATATTTTTTTTTACAATATTCTTTGTACTACAATAAAATTTATTTAATTTTTAGTTCTTTTTTATGATTATTATTTGCATATGTTTTGTTCAAATAATAGTCAATATTACATTTATATAATAAAATGCAGATTTAATACTTTTTTTGTACATCGAAGATGGGGGATCAACGAAAATTTTTAAGTGCAAAATGATGTATTGAAACAAAAAAAGGTTAAGAATCACTGTTTTTTGAGAGTAATAATAAAACAAAAGGAAAATTCTATACTTATCTGGTAACAAAATTGCGAGGAAATTTAAAATGAAATTATAAGTGAATGTTTTATTCATTAGATATTTTTGATAATTCACTCGACATTTTCTCTTCGCGGTGATATATATATCCTATTTTTGTAACCGAGGGTCATATATTTATAGATTCGTCATTACACATCATCAATGTAAGAAAAGAAGACTTAGGGGTATACCAATGTGTTGCACGATCTCAGGACGAATGGGTGACTCACATCGCCACACTCAGTCTTAAAAACGAACAATTATTTATTAACAGTAAGAAACATTTTAATCGATTTATATTTTCATAAAACCATTAAAAATAGATAATAATGGCGTGGAAGATGTGTCTAAAGGTTAATTTATGATTGACTAACAATATAAATTTTCATATGTAAAAGGAAATCCATTGCCGAAATTCCAAGAACCCCGGGGTTCTAGAATTAAGAAAAATGGTGAGTTTTGTTTATTTTTGCATTTATATTGCAATTTAAATCTTATTATACAAGAAAGATAAATAAAAATCAGAAATAATAAAGATTATTAAAATTAAAACTATTACAATGAAATTATTATTATTCTTACTAAATGAGTTTTGGTAATTAAAATTTTGCTGCACTTTGCATATTCAATTCTTATTTTTAATATTTAAAATCCGATTTTATTTTATCATTATTTTTATTAATTATATTTGGTAGAACGTTTTATTGTCGTTTGATAAAGGATTTTTATTGATATATGAATAAATTTAATCATTAATGTTGTTGTAATTCCTTTCGTTGACCCTTTGACAGGATTGACAACAAGTTTTCTATCCCTAATATTACATCTGGTGAATTACCTAGCAAAATATACTCATTTAGCCCATTTGACGCTATCATACAATTGAAATTTTTGACTTAGTAAAATGCATCACGAATCACACTAGAGATAAAACCGTTTCTTACGTAAAAATTATATACAGTAGACTCTCGATTATTAGGACTTATGTCACAACTTACATCATCATAGTTACATGATGTGTGATGTATAGATTTTAGCATGTGTGTATAATATTGTACTAAATATTAATTTTACACAACTTGGATTTTTGGCTGTTCGGGCACCATACTTGGTAAGTGCTTAGGTCCCCTTTAATATGTTAATCCGGCCCTGAATACGATATAGTTTTTTATATATTATCCTGAGTACATTTGTGTTTCATATTGTCTTGCGTTGTAGTCTCGTTTTGAACGAATGTAAGAAAGTATTATAGCGCATTTTAATAAAAGTTTGTTTTTAAATTTTTTAATATTAATTTATGTTAAATATCTAAAAAATAAATAGTAATCGATTGTAGCAAATAAAAGGGTTAATTTCAATGATTGGGCTTTATTTTTCTGCTTTCATTGATTACGATGCTTTTCTTTGTTCAAAGTCTGGACTCTTTATGACATATTTTTTGTTTTTGATGCAGCTAGAAATTTCCTTAACTCGTGTTTTGTACTTTTTTAATACTGAACTTCATTGTCTGGTGATAATAAAAAGTCTTGATCGCTTCATGATCGGATGGCGTGCCATCTCTATTAAAAGTCTGTGGTGAATGAACCAGTAGCCAATCTTTGGAAAGTTTTAATTTTAGTTTCAATAACTGTAAAAATGAAATGTAGCACATTTTTACAATATGAAAAAAACAAAGTATATATGAAACACAATGCTGATTATGTAAATGTTTAACAAAATGGGTGGTGGCTAAAATGCAACAATAACTTGACTGATACAATCTCTGATCATATTAAGAAAAGGACTGTTGATGCAGAATAATTCAGAATCGCGTAACAAATGATGAGTAACATAGTATAAATACAGTCGTACTGCAATGTACTTTCATGGCATTGTTGGCCCAAAATATTGAAATTTATATTTTATATGTTTTGACAAAATAAACATTTGAATTCTGGAGATGGGATTTCTTCATACCAATTTTGGGGGATATTTAAATCATTTATTAATCGGTAAATTTTATTTAAAGTTAATTATAGATTGTTAGAAAAAGCTTTACATTTACTATATTCATGACATTGTGCATCACTTGTGGACCACAGTTGTGGTACATGCACAGTTGAATATAAATCTGTTACGTTTATGGATGTAAATTATATATTTTTTATTTGCTCAATATTGTAAGTATAAAACCAATATAAACTTATTTATAATATAAACTATGTGTGTTTCATCGGTGGTATACTATGTCACGAACGTGTTTATTAAACATTTAAAATAATATAATATTAAATTGTAAAATATTTTGTAAAATTTCTATTTTTATAATTTATTCTGTTTTAATTTAAAACCAATCAACTGTAATTAGGAATAAATTTGAACGTCAGACGTTCCAAAGGAAATAAAATTTTGATGAATATGTGAACAGATGGCTATTTTTCTTATAATTATTTTCGTATTCAAATTTCTAGCAAATCACACATTCAGAATGTCTATTAAAAAACTGATTGATATTTACACACGAGATTCGATTTTACTTCAAAAAATTCGTTAAATCAGATGAAATTTTTAATTTAATAATTTTTTTAAAATTATTCAACTTGAAGACATGTTATATATTATGCAAAAGTAAATGTAGTATTAGCATTGACAAGGACGTAGCTAGGGGGTGACATAGGAAGCATTTGACCCCCTTCTAAATAAAAATATTTGACACTTACTTGTGTATTTTATTTGTGTAAAATATTTTTTTTCTATTTTTCCGTGTGAACATTTAACATTGCTCAATTTTGGCCGAAGCTGAAATCCTGGCTACGTAACTGAGCATTGGATTTATTGGTATACTCTCTAAACTATATTGAACCGTATATGCTATGTGTTTCAAAAATTTAAGTCATAAGATAACGAATATGGTATATACATGATGGGATGCCAGTGGGTTTAGTTAAAACCCTTGTGAACACATAACCAATGCATATTATAATCGTTTATTGACCAAGTTGAACAATTTTAAAGTGTACCTTGGTTTGGTACTTTTAATGCCACTAAAAATTCTGGTTTATGCAGAACCCATCACTGACATAAAACATTCTGAAAATATTAAGTTGCGAAGCGTATTAACGGAATGGCAAATTTGATGTAATTTTAAAATTATGCTGCAATATTTTTATAAAAAAATATTGAAAATATTCTGTTAAAATATTAAAAACTATTATGACGAGAATGAAATCTTATTGAGATGTTGAATTTGTATGAAAATGGTATTTGAATTATTTAAAAAATTTCTCAAGGAAATTTATTTAAATAATAATAAAAGCACATTAGTTTTGTGTTAGGCTTTTATTTGAATATATTGAGGATTTTATCTTTGTATTTGGTAAAATGGAATCTGCCGATTTTAATGCAATATCTACTAATTGCCGTGACTTTTATTTTTAAATGATGACAATGACTTAAATTCTGTTACTACATCGGCACATGTCCCTCTTTAATAGCTTTATTTATTATTGTGTAGAAATAGATTCAGTTATTGAATCAGAATTTGAATCAATCTCAAATGTTACCTCATTTTAATAGAAGATCCATTTGTATGAGTTGTTAGCACATAAGTATAAGTATTGCAGTAGCCTACTTAGATCTGTGCGGCGTTTGTCCATATGAAGAATGAAATCTGTATATAATTTTTTACTTTTAGCACTGTTTGCATCTTTAAGTTTCTTTAGCATCAAACTTATCGCGTTTTCTTTTAAATAAATTTCTTCATCATATTGCTGATCTGATTCAATTTCCAACTTTTGATAAAGTGCAATAATAACCGACACCTGCACACCACCTAGTGCAAAACATAATTGCTGATTTATACATAATGATTATTATCATTACGATTTTTTGTGTAAATATATTTATTTGCTGATTTATTTTTAAAAATGTTGCTTAGAAAAAATATTTTAAAATTAAAAATTATGACTATATACAAATTGTGCTACATATTTTATTTTGTTTTTTTAAGGAAAACTTAATTTTATTCAATTAGCATCAGTTTATAGAGCTAGAAAAATTATTTAAATAAATAAATCACTTGAATTTAACTGAAAGGGAGTTCAATTATGACGTTTAAGAAAATTAATGTGTTAATTAACAAATAAAATGATCTTTAATTGTGATGACATAAATATTCACCACATAAAGAGCTAAATGAATAATTATGTAGAATATCATAAATAAAGTTGTGAGATATTGTGTAGATTATTTTCTCCTTTTAAATGGAATATAGCTCAATAAGTAAAACACTTACGGAATTTATAGATTTCTCTTATACCTCATTGCTTGATCATACCATTATATTAGCAATTATGATATATTAATTTGTAATTTCATATGATATATGATTCATGATGATTTATTTGTTTCAGCCATAGTTCAGTATCGCAGTACCAGTAAGAGACCCTTAAACATAATTCGTGGTAGGATAATTTATTTTTAACATTTTCGAATTGCGCGAATGTGTATTGCAGCTTTTCTAACTTAAGCATGATGATTGCTTTATTTATCTATCAATTAAATCTAGGGTAAACACTTAATATTTATTTATTGCTCAGCAATACTTCATCATTAATTAGCATCTTGATTTCACCGCAAACACTCGAATCTGTTCTTTAATCATATTCTAAATAGGATAAATTTGAAAGATTTCTCAATATTTCTACCTTTGTAGATAACATATTTGTCTATTGATATAATTTATTATCATTTTGAAAAATGTGTTATCCATTTCCATAAAATAATTTTGGTAATCTTAGACATTTTAGAAATTACTTTTCATTTTTATTATTGGTCCAAATGGAAAAGAATTGCGATTATGTTACTCTAAATGTTTGTGTCGATTGTTAAATGAATAGTACGAAGTTTCTTTTCGATTAAAAATTCTCTTCAAATCATCCTTGTTATAATTAATGAGTTCCTGTGATTATTCCACATATTTCTTCCTAATTTTCTTCAAGGTGTGTTACAAATCGAAATTCAATTTCAATAAATTCTTTACATAGCAATATATTGTAAAAACGCCTTAATGAGTCTTTATAGTTAATGTCAGTGCCTAAATGGCAAATAATCGGTAAGATGAAATATAGCACAGTCAGATCCGTGTGCGGTTCAGTGATAGGAACATCAATTAATGCACAGTATAAATATATTTATTAATCACTAATAAGCATTTATAATAAGTATATGTATGTACAGTGTTGAATTGGTAATGCTGCTTGTCTTGGCGACTTGAATAATTATTAAATTAATCAATTATCTGGTGCAATGAATTGCTGTAGCACCAATAAGTGTTATATGTATAGCTTGTCTGTATGATGCTTTACGATTATTTAATGAAAATTATATATATATATATATATCTATATATATCTTCCATACTTTACATATACACGTACAAAACTTATATTCTACTAAAGATTTTTTACTTTTAAAAATAATTGCATAAATTAACATTTTTTTTAAACAACGAATTAAATTAATGAATGAATTTAATTTGGTATATTGTCGATATTTTATATAAAAGATCTAGTATTTAGCTTGTTAAGTTGATGAAGATTTCAATATATCATACAATATATTTCTTATAAATCGCATGATGTAATTGGATAAATATATTTATAAAATACTAAATGGATCAAAAGGACTTCATTTAAACAAAATAATATTTTGTTTCTACACATGATTTGACGTGATGGTTTGCATGAAATTTTGTTTTTAAAATTAGGGTCATATCACAGTGATTATGTCGCATTCAATGTCATTCATTTACAATATAACCTAGATTTTTCATTGAATTTTACACAATAAAATCTGAAACATAGGATAATTTTTTAACAATGCAAATATTTTAGATCTTTTGTAAATTCAGTAACACTTAAATGTTTGACTATGTCAATAAATAATTAAGTAATATATTTAATTAAATAAAATGTACGAAAATAATTATTAATGATGTAACGCATATATAAGTAATATAAGAAATTCGTCGTGTTGTTTTAGTAATTGAGACTGTAGAAGATTTCAAATTTAAATAAATTATTATTCTTTACTTTCGGTATTAGTGAGGTAACAACGCTGTGATTGACAAGGAGTAAGTTTATCACAGTAGATTTAAAATGAACGATTTAATGTCTAAAATAATGCCAAATAGATACTTGTCACGATATTTCACAACGAATTTTTGCAAGTTTTCTCTATTTGAAATAGTAATTAATGTATTGTCAGGTCATTATTTCTCGATTTAGAACAGCGCTTTTCTAACTCAGGGGAATATTTGAAGTGAAGTTAGGACTAGTTATTTCTTTATTGAAACGCATTGCTTTTAGCAATTTTCAATTAGAAAACTGATTTCTCCATTATTGCTCTACTGGTTTATATTTTAAATCTAAATTTGCTTTTTCTTTTGTATATAATGTTTATTTGAGTTACTTTTAAAAATAGCTCCAGCCAGTCAATTTTTTGTGAAAATATTCGAAATTGAAATGTGAGTTGAAGTATTTTGACATATAATCATTAGATCAGTATGATCAGACTTGTGAGAGTTCTGATTTCCAACATTAGTTATTTGCGATTATTTTTCTTTCAATTTTCCTTATACCCATCCACAGATTCTCAGTAAATTATTGCGTACCCTTTGGCTTTATTACATTTCTTTATATTGCAAAAATAATTGAGTTGATTTCAATTAAAATTCAAGGACGTTATAAATTTATATTTATTTCGTCGTTGACTCTTAGGGTGAAATATGGGAGTGGTATGAATCTATGTTGAGTATATAGTAAGCCAAATATTCTCACTGTTATTTTGACAGTAGCTGAAGAGGATAAAATGTGATTATTCCAGATATAATTAATATATCATTTCGAAATGTCATCTTATGTATTCATTAAATTTAGATATTAATGCATAATAGATAAAAATTGAAATTATTCTTAGGATTTAAAGAATGCTTGTTTGTTTTTTTATGTGTTAGTCATTGAATAAAAGTTATAAATAGATATTTATTATTATTTTAAAACATATTTTAATGTTTAATATTTATAGCTCTATGCATGGTAATTGTTATCTTTAGACACGTAAATTCCCCTAATATTTTCCTTGTTACTTTTGCACACATGAATCCAAAAAATAAGCATGTACATTTATCATAATGCATAATATTAATACAGACATACAATTTTTGTCTTTTACAAAATTATTACGCCATATAAACTCAGAGATGTAAGAGTTTAGCAATTCCTAACGAGTTCCATTCATTCTCTTGAATTCTCGTTTAATACGAGACCATATAGTTTCGACAGACTGTGTGTGGACGATTGCATTTTCTGGATGAACAAAGTTTTGTGAATAATTGTTGATAAATACCACTGAAATTGCTAACTTGTTGATAAGTGGCGAAACAATCAGACATGATGTAAGTGCCAGGAAGATATGTCTAGTAATAAGTGGCATAAGTGTTTGAATCTGTTGGTTTGGGACTACGTGTAAGAAACAGTTTTTCGTACCACGTTGGACACCACCAAATAGCCACACTGGTTTGCGTAATCTGCCTTTTCTGAAATTTCTTTGAGAATTCTAACAACAATTGACTCACCAAAATCATTGAACCCACCAATTTATAGAGTATTATTTTCACATCACTTGCAAGTAATATTTCTAATGAAATTATACCAATCAACACCAAGTGACACTGCGATATCCTTACACACTCGTTTCTCGACTCCATTAAAAGCATAAAAATACCAAGTCTCTTACAGAGAGGTGAGAGTTAGAAAAAAACGAGTCGTTGCGAATGCTGCGGGAAAACATTTTGCAGGCTTTGCACTTCCTAATATACTTGTTGGTTTTCCTGTTTTCAGCCTGAAAGGTGCAAGGAATATTACATGTTACACAGGTGCAACAATTTCAGAGAAGTCTATGACTGGCGAGCCATTTGATACATTGAAGTAGTTCAGCAATCAAAGGGACGATGGTAAGTGTTGTCCATGCTTTATTCTGAATAGCTTCATGACTTACAATATCTTCCTGCTGACACAATCAAAGTTGGTACAGAAGGACGTCCATCAGGCATGTTTGTAATTGTAATTTAACGAGAAATTGACCTCTAATCATGCTCAATAAATTAAAACAATTTTTCGTACAAACAAATTTTAATTAATTTACGTGTTTTTTTAACAAAAATATTAGGGGAATTCACGTGCCTAAAGATAGCAATTACCCTTTGCATTTAACGTTGTCGAAAAATCTCATTTAACCATTTGAGTCTCTCGAGATAATATATCCCAATGCGTTTTTGTTTCATTCCGTGATTATTGGTATCTAATATCTCACTAAAATAGATATATGAAAAAGATAAATATTTTATATTTAAAATTTAAAATGTTCCTTTTATATGATATATCGAAAGTACATTTTTTTTAATTAAACTTTGATAATTTTCTTTTGAATATTAAGTTATATTATTCAATCAATTTAATTACTGAAATTTAATAATTTTAACATCAATTTTCTTCACCAATGTTGTTTCTAAACATGAATAATTATGTATGAAAAAGGGATGACGAAAATCAAATGAGTTCAATAATATGAGCAATATTAAAACATGATTTTGATATTGAGTTGTCGAAATAAGACAATTAAAACAATAACATCCAAAATTACGGATAATGTTTTTGCGGTTTACCCTTCCATTTTAAATCATTATTTCTCAATTCAATTTTTGTCTTTAAATAGCGCGTATTTTTTAATGCTAGTCGTAATTTTTTAAAGGAACCATAAAATATTTCATGTGACATATTTAAAATAAGTGCTTGTATTTTGTTTTATTGTTTGTTCTGGGAACAAAAGATGGACTTTTAATGAGTTTTCGTAGCAGTTTTTGATGTTTTAATTTTAGATGAATTAGAACCTCCATCTGTTCAAGTTATTGGTGATAATCTTGCTGTTTTATTAAAATGGCATAAACCATCGGGCATCATCAAGCATTATAAATTGCAATATCGGTTTCGTCAAGTAGATTCTGATTCGTGGAGTCATATCAATACTTTAGAAAATGAAGTATAATATTATGAAACCCTTTAGAATTTCGATTTAATGGTGAATTCAGATCACTGAGCCATTTTTCTATGTAACCAGTACTCATATCCTTGCACAACACGTGTATCAGTTTAAAATAGTCGCTGTTCATATCGATAGCTCTAGTATGCCAGGTTCACAATGGTCTCGTGAAGTGTCATTTGCTCATGTTTATCCTGTCCATCCAATCGTACAGCAAATTAAACCGTCTAATTCCACTCACGTATTAATATGTTGGGCATATATCCACAGTGATATATATCCAATTAGTCGATATGATATTCTTATTCGCAGTGTCATTCAACAGGGACAAAAACTCATTTATTCTAGATATTCGGCGATCAATGTTAGAAATGCTAATGCTACGGTATTCACCAATTACTTATGTGCCAGCTAATGTTAATGATTGCCTAACGTTCAGGAACTACTTTTAGGGCCTCTTAGTCCCGGTGAACACTACCAAGCACTTATTTATGGCATCCGCGAAGGGGCTTTACGGAAAATTACTCGATACAGTCCCGAAGTAACGTTCGACAGTCCAAATGTAATTTTTTATATTTTATTTCCACATTGATTTAAAAATAAATACAACGTTCAGCTAGTTTGTACTGGTCACTTAATTATTATTAAAATTTATTTGAATTAAGTTTTTTATTTATAACGAAAATTTTTGTTTAATTATCAATATTTCTATTTAAAAAATGCTTCCACATCAGGCTTAATCCATTTGATTTCCAACTTAATCCTATCGGATCGAATTGCTATGCTGTAATTCAGTAATATCGAATAAAATGCCTCAATAATGTCAAAAATAAACTGCACAAGTTACTTAAGAAAAAATCGGTTTTGAAAACGATAATTGGGTTTTTAATCATTTTCCTATTTCAAATTTAAAAAATGCTTTAAAAACAATTGTAGTAGTGGAAAGAAAATGTGAAATTGCCTCAAAAATTACTATATTTTAATGTATAAAACTCTAAATTTGTTTGCCACCTTTCGCTGTATTACTTACAATTTAAAAGCGGATTTAATTTCATTATTTTTAATTAAATTTTCATTTTGATTTTTTGAAATATTTAACATTTATTTCATTTACAATTTATTTGAATTATGATTTTGTTTTATTATTGATTATCTATGTTACTAATTATTTTTTATTCTATTATTTTTACTAGCCGTGTATATCCGTGCTTCGCTACGGTTATAATTTTCTAATTAATTAATGGTTTAATTAATTATTAAATTTCAATTTTCATATTTTTTATAATTAGCAAAGGTAACTAATGACAGTAAACAGTAACAAAAGATGAATAATTTTTTTATTTTAAGAATAAATTCCTATAAAAAATAAATAACTTTTGTAATTTTAATAATTTGTAATTAAAATATAAGTGAAGCCATAAGCGAAAATATATAAAACGAAAATGAAAAGTAATCAAATCTCACAGCTATCTTAATTTGTAGGATTTTATAAGTTAATGACAGTGAATTAAATGTTTTCAACAACAGGCGTCCATGGAAATAATTGACAATGTGCGAGCAAAGAAAACTGCATTTGTAACGTCAAATTTGCATCATTTACTTTAAAATAAATGTTGTACTCTATATTGAGCTATGGAAGAAAATCTCTTTTTAGTTTGCAGCTTTTGCATCGAAGGTACATATTCCTGTAAATTTTCAACTATGTAGCTGCAGAGGTTTAGGCTGTGCGAACAGCAAAATGTGTCAAACAAACCCACAAACATATTTTGAG
Source organism: Schmidtea mediterranea (assembly GCA_022537955.1). NCBI lineage: Eukaryota > Metazoa > Platyhelminthes > Tricladida > Dugesiidae > Schmidtea > Schmidtea mediterranea. The sequence goes on from CM039680.1 coordinate 48,404,524, forward strand.
TTTTCTATATTAGATCGGGTGTTCTCAACCTTTTTTTAACATGCTTACCCCAAATCCCTAACCTAGAATAAACTGTGCCGTGTCTGCAAATAAGTTCTAAACTGTCTATTAAAACAATAAAAAGATTCGTAACAAAGAGAAAAGCTTTAAATATACATTACAAAAAAAGAAAAGAAGCTTGCTTGGATAAACACAACTTTGGAATTTTTTCGCGTACTGCAGGTTGAAAACCTCTGTTTTAGATTAATTAATTACAAAATTATAACCGTAACAAAGCACTGGTATACGGCTAGTTATTCAATAAAATTCTAATGTGCTCCAGAGATGCCGTCAATCCAGCAAATTATTTTCAGCAGTCGGACGTGTTTGATTAGCGATTCACGTAATCGGCTTCTTCCAGAATTTGGATTCACTAATCTGACTTACTTTTTGAATCTACTATATTCTATGATATTCTTTAAATTTATGGTTTCTTTATTTCAATCCCATGTTCATAGCAAGTATTGTCACAATCGGTAAATTTATTTTTGTTTTGATAGACTGAAAACCACTGGCAATATAATACTAATAGAAAAATGTATTTCTGGAAATATATGATTTTTTAAAGTCATTAGCTTCTCTCTTCTCATAGAAAAGTAAGGTGTTTGAAATTTTAAAGAAAAAAACAAAATTTATAAGAATTTGTAAAAAAGACGATATTAACAACCCTAATCACAATTTAATCAATAATCAATTGAGCATTTTGAATTAATTTTATTAATGCTATTTTCATTCTTCAAAGTGGTAAAGAAATTATCAATCCGGATAACTCAAAATCTTTAGCAACTGGCTAGGTAAAGATTTCACCCAGCATTTATTGAATTATCGGTTTCGTAGTAGTATATAATGAGTGGCACATGTTTTAGAAAATTTCCTCAAAAGAATACTGTATAAAATTTCCTATCTTTAATATTGGAAATTATACTGTGATCAGAAAGTTAATTAAAATATACTATCAAATAATTTATTTATCAAATTTTCGAGTTTTCTTCCAATTCTCCAAGAAATTCTCATATTCTATTACAGTTTTTGCCTTTAGTATCTATTTTGATTTTTTTGTGCTTAATTTCCTTAGGTTAATTTATCCATAGCATTTATAAAATTTAATTGTTTTGATGCGTTCATTTGATTAAAAATGCAACATTTAATACAAACTCTTTTCTTAATTTTTTCATTCATTATAAAAATCGAAGATTAAAAGTCAATTATAAATGATGCAATAACGATATAACGAACTTAATGTGAAATTTCTATATATAAATATATATATACATATTCATATATCGGAAATAACCCTATCAACCTATAAATGATAATGTTGGTTAATAAAACGCGAGTGTCTATTGAAAGAACTATTCCAGGAACTTTTCAATCATGTCGGTATATGGTGACATCAAATTGGATTTGAAATTTATCGTTCCTTAGCTAATGGAGAAGTTTTAAGATTGGATAGGGTTAGGGTTGAAAATGACCAACTCTGTGATAAACTTATTTTGTTTAATTAAATAACGTAATAATATGAATATACAATTCCTAAATGTTATCAATTATAAAAAAAATATTAATGCATTCCCAGACATAGTTTTAACCATAAATTACGCAGGAATATAATGGTGTTTCTATATGGACACATGCATAATTGTTATACATATTGTAATGCATTAGCTGTCGGGAGTTCCCGTCTTGTCCTAATAGCTGATTTGTTAAATGTCGGTATATGCCCTCTTGTCCTGGAATGCGTTAATAAATAAATCGATTTCTAAATTGTCAAATAAATAGATTAAAAATTAATGAGATTTATATAATTTCGATCTGCATTTTTACCGGTTAAAATTGTTCCGCTAACAATTTCCTAATGCTAATGCTAATAAAAGTAAATGCTAATATGGCTTCCTGGCCTGAACGTTGTTTCATAAGAGTTATTTTTGCTTATATTAAATAAAACAATTTAGGATGTTTTTTATTTAATAGTTTGCTGCTAAAATTTTGGTTCTGCCATTATCATGAGTAAAAGGTTTCAAATCTAAGCATGTAGTGGGAATCTCGTTTTTTCTTTTTTTATTAGATTTTTAATTTATTATTAACATTAACATTTCTATTATTTCCAATTATTATTATTATTAATAATTTAAATAAATAACTATGTAAAGCCAATTTCCGCAAGTTTATTCATCAAATGGGATATGAAATATTTCGACCTAAAAAAGTCAAACTCATAAACAAAATTTAACAAGTGTTTTTGTGTCTTCTTAATAATCAACAAAAAAATCAAGTTTATTAATATTATTTTGCTATTAACATTTTTATTTTTATTATTGTTTTATGGGTTCTGAGATCTATCAAGTTATATGTGTGTAATCCTGTTTTTTATATGTTTTACATGCAACATAGAATAATTACGGTAAAATTAAATGCTGTATTTTTAAAATCTCTTTCATCAACATGAAAATAAATTTTTAATATTTTGATAGCACTTTTTTTTAATTATAAGGTTTTGTGCATTTCTTATTATACAACATGTCACTAGTTCAATATTATTTTGTACCACATTAAGTACATAGTTTGTCATCATGGGACCTAGGTGATTGTGTACCTGATCTATGTAATGTCTTGAGTCATACCTTTTTTTTATCTATTTGAAAACATTTATTTACGGTATATTGTTAATTATAAAATTAAATTCAAATTTGAATAGATTTTCCAAAAGGGAATAGGTAAAAAAATAATTATACTTGAATAAATTATCGACTTGACTCAGAAATGTATGAATAGTTATTTTATAAACCCTTTCTTATTTTTCAATATGATATTTTTGAAAATGAAACTTTTCTTATTACGTGCAGAAATTACCATTTTCTGAATGCGTATTTCGAATATGGTTTTAAGTTTTTCTTAGAACGCGTAGATTTTGAAATATAGCTGTTTTATTTTTCTCAAATTTTTGGGTGTTCTCATTTAAACTGCAAGCGAGCCAATGATTATTAACTGTAATTCACATCGTACATTAATTAATACGCTCATTTTTGCTGACAGTTACAAGTTACACCATCAAAGAAAGAATATATGTGAAATCTTTAAAGTATTTTGAGATTGATTTTCTTCTATAAACTTGATCTGTTAACCAAATGCAACATCAAAAAATCATTAGTTGGTCATGTTTCCGATCAAAAATACTAAATGAAATACATTTTGATGAAATAATCGCGTGGTCAAACCAAGATGGGAAGTAGAAAGGTTTTCTCTTTATTCATCAAAATCATCTTTCCTTCATTATATGTGATTTGTCTTGATCTTAGACGGCTTTCATCGTCCTATAATTGGATAAAAAATGTTCCATATGAATATTCAAAAATTAATTTACAAATGACTTAAATTAAAATTAAAATTTCATGTAACCTAGGAATTGGACCTTTGTAGAAAATAATTTACAACGTTTCTCGAAACATATTAGTCTTTTATTAGTTAACTCGATTTCGTAAGCCTACCTTATTACTTTACTCATTAAGCTTATCAACACGATTCGATTCTTTAGTTTGAATCTATGAGGTGTACATCATTTATCTTGAGTCTCAAAAATCTTCAAATTATTTGAAAATCTAAATAAAAACTCAATTTCAAATCAAAAACTTTATTTATACTACTTTTAATTACAATAAATTATAATTTATAAAAAATAATTCAATTTGAGATTTCTCAAGAAGTGCAGTTTTAAGGATATGATAGACTTCATTGATAAAGTTCTCAATTACCTCATTCTATTTAAGAGACTTGCTATTCACTAGAAAGTTTGTTTATCACTTGAAAGTCAGTTAAGTGAACCAAGAGCTTCTTAAATCAAACAAGAATGTCTTTCTTTTCTGCTGCAAAAACTTCCGAAACATGTATTAAAACCATTTTCAATTGACTTTACCCAAGTTCTTCACCCAAGATAGATGCGAAGAGATATTTTGGAGGTGTCAGTTAAAAGAACAGGGTTGACACTGTTTGATCCTAGGATATATAAATACTTAAGTGGTCAGCTACTTTTACTCTTTTGTTTCATTGTTGTATTTTATAAATTCGGTTTTCATACCAATTAACACACCTTCATATGTAAGATAATCGCAGAGGTTCTGTTGCTGACTGTTATATTTGATTATCATTAGTAATGTGTTATTGAGTAACTATTTGTATATGTCTCATTTAAATTATTAGAATTAACAAAAGTGGCAGATGACATAACACATTCATCGTACAAAAGAGCTGTATTTAGAACTCTCTTTAAATCAATAAAAGATTAGTTGTCTCAGACTATTCTATGATTAGAACATTTATTTCATTGTAACAATAATTATTCTGTAAAATTTATTGCTAAATTAAAATCCCGCTTCGAAAATTTCCCTCAAGTACATTGTTTTCCATTAGTCCGATCGCTAGCTCTTTTGCTTTCTTAATAGACAGTAATAAGTTTCTAGCAAGATCGTCGAAATGCTTTATTAACGCTTTGGTTTAAAATTCCTATCTTCTAATATCCTGCCCTCTATGCCGGCAGTTGCATCCTCAATGTCACTTTCAATAAAATTTATATTTATATTACAATAATTACAGATATATCTATAAATAAAAGCCATATTTTTTCATATAATGTACCGTAAAATATCAAAACATTTTTAAGACATTTATTTACATATTTTATTTTGCAAACCTCTGATAAAAAATACGAAATACAATAGTAACAATTGATTCAATTTGAAGTTAAAAATGCGTCATCCAGCTGTGCCCCTCTGCGAATGCCCATGAAACTAATTTAAAATATTTACAAGATTTTTTTTTTTTTTACAAAGGTATAAATTAGCACTATCTCGAAAGAAATACACCACAGTAAATAAAACGAAAATAATTTAATGTTCATTGGGCGGCCCGATATCATTTATTCCGTGGACCAACGGTTGGGGACCACTGATTTAGACCAGTAACAGCAGCCGAATTATAGATATGTATAACATACATTTTTCACTCCACCCTAAACGATATACATTGTATATTCATTTCATGAGCGTTCCAATAATTTATCGTTACATTTCAGCTGTTATATGCATAAACAACTTGTTCAACTGATTCTCAATTTTCTGAGACATAAAAAGTATTAAATGTTAAATAATTAGTATTTTTGCCTTATATGTGTACTAGAGATAGTCAGATTGTAATTTTAAAATCATCGTACAATTTCTTTACTGGAAATATAAAAAATGATTTAATAATTATTTCTAAACTGGTTTTAGACCCTCACCACAGTCTGGGGTTTGAAAAACAACAGTGAATCCAACACCAGGCTAATGTTTATTATTCTCGGTAGTCTAGCTGGATTAATGATGCTAGTCATCATAGTTCTGGTGTTTATGTGTTACTGCCGGGAACGCAAATCTATTGTTCGACTCAATCGTATGTTCTCATCGATATATCGAAATCATTTTATTGATTTTTAAGGGTATAAAGATCCTGCTAAACTTATTCATTCTGATCCTAGTAAGGCTGCACATTCCAGTTTTTTATTAGCAAGTATAAGCGCTACAGCAAATAATCACACACAGCCAAAGCATATTCCAGACGGCAGTATGGAACGCGCAAGTTTATTAGGGAATCATGATCAAGTATATTGTCAACAGAAGCGACAGCCACCAAGTGGTGGTTCTGGTCATGATGTCAGTAAGGATTAAAAAGGTTTTTTTAAAAGAACAAAATTACATGTTTTCTAAGGCGAGGAAGCTTCAATTCATGAAATGTCTGCCGCGCAGGATATTGGAAATTCTATTCCTCATCATATGCTCGGTCAAGCTGGAATGATGACTCCCCAGCCTCCAGCCGTTACTTATTATAAAATTGCCACAGGACCGGCCAGTTTACCGGCTGGCTCATTGTTGCGCCAGAATAATAACTCATTGCAACATCAAAACCCGCAATATTGCCCTCAATATGCCCCAATACCACAACAGGTGTATTACACGGGAAATACTGGGTATGTTTATCCTCAGCAATGTGGCGGTTATATAGGTTCATCAATGATGCCACAGCAACAAATAATGGTCAATAATAATTCTAATGTTAGTGGGGGGATATCAGGTCAAGGCGGAGGAGGAGGAGGAGGTTCACAAGTGAAACAGGAATTTAGTGATATGAGGTTAGGATCGTGTAAATTTCTATAGCACATCATGAACGGTTTGATAATTCAGGAGTCAAGATGGCGGCGAATCTGTTTATTCATATTTTAGTCAAACTTCAAATGCAGCTGCACAACGTCATGATTTACACGCCGGTACCGTTGAGGCAGGCTCTCAGACCATCAATAGCAATGGCACGGGCAGTGCCAGTCACAGGTTTGATTGGCATTTAATTTGTTAAGATTATTATTATATTTATATAAATGAATAATTTAAGCTGTTTAATTTTCTTTTTCATTGTCAGCCTTCAACCAATATTTGTTGTTTTATACATTTTAACACAAAATATTGTTTGAAAATCTAAAAAGAAATTAAAATTTGATAAATAATGTGGTTATGGTAATTTTCTCTCAGTTGCGTGACTCAGATCAATCTTTTTTATCAATTTCTCAATACCTAAAAATATTTAACTTTAGCATTATTATTTTAACATATAAATTACATTTTTCAATGATTTTTTTCTATATATTCCATAAGTTCCGATAACTTATCAGAGAGGAACTTGGTAAAATCGAAAATTATTCTATGGAAAAGTCGAATTTATCTTCAATCTCAAACAATCATTAAAAAGACTTGAGGTTTAAAAAGTCGAAAAAAAATATCAAAACTTTTAAATGTTTCTTATTCTACTACAAAAAATTAATTTCTAAATATTAAAATAGTGAATTCGAAAGCTTGTAAAAAGTTAACAAGATTCACAAAAACCAAGGTCTTAAAAAATATACATATCCATTACATTATTAGTATTTATTACGATTTATTACGCAGTCTAATATCAAAGATATTCTTTCTCCGAACGACACCACAATATCTCAAGAAAACGGTCTGAAAGAAATTCACCTTTAATATTAAATGAAAGAGCCATATTCTCATAAGAGTCGATGAAAATGTTTTTTATTTGGATGAAACTTATCCTAACGTTCATACAATTTTATATTATGCTTTTTTGACAGCTTGCGTAAAAGCTAGTCTGGTTTTACCAGTAATCGTTGGATAAGAATTTATAATGAAATTAATAATAGAATTGGTTGATAAGAATTGACCATGAAATCGGTTGATTGGTTGATAGGAATTGATCATAAAATTAACTGATAGGAATTGATCATGGGATTGGTTGATAGGAATTGGTCATAAAATTAACTGATAGGAATTGATCATGGGATTGGTTGATAGGAATTGATCATAAAATTAACTGATAGGAATTGATCATGGGATTGGTTGATAGGAATTGGTCATAAAATTAACTGATAGTAATAGATCATAAAATTAACTGATAGGAATTGATCATGGAGTTGAAGAAATTAGATTGAGTGTTAACGACGTATTGATCCCATCAATATTTTATTTAGAGTCCACGAAATAATTTATATTATAATTCTTAGTTTTATTTTATTTAGGTGAAATTTTATGTAAATTGTAACTTTATTTTTAAAAAGTCAGATTTTATTAGTTTATCATCAAAATTGCATAATCGCATATAAAACTTGGTAAACCTATAATCTCACAAAGTATAAACGCGACTTTGCTTTTGGAGCAGAATAATTTGTCAAGTTTTAATATCTTATAGACACCATCGAAGGAAACGACGGAAGACCAATCATTCAGGAGTTAACCTTAGTGAAAACAGTGATAATTGCAGTCCTCAGCCAGTGCAAATGATTCCGAGAATGGGATATACCGGAGAGCCGCAACACATGCTCGGTAGAGAAGTGATGTATGACACTCCGCCAAGCGGGCATGATCCAAGAATTATGATGGCTCCTCCTGGAATGGTTCTCGTTCAATCGGGAATCTCATCGCACCCCGATCAAAATTGGGTGCATCTTAACAACACGTTGACTCGTCGAGGTACTCCGACATTGTTTGTCGAGCCTCCGCGAATCAGGGATTACAGTGAATATGGTATTCCACCAAATCAAATGGTTCCAATACAACCGCAACAATTGGCACATCTCAGTCAGCAAAATCTCCATCTTCATAACCAGAATTTGAGCGGATATCGAGATGCTCAAGCGTGATACATTTGTGATATGATCAGATCTTTATGTATTTCATCAGTTTTTATCTCTCTCTCTCGGTTTGTGTTTTTGTCAGTTGATTTCTTGGTGGGTTCTCGCTACAAGTGATGGCATCGATTATTCCCGTGTTATAGATGCTACAGATGCTGATGGATGTATTCTATATAAATATATATATTGTTATTGTTGATTGATTGATTGATTGCACTCAGTGCTGCATTGTTCTCTGTATTATTTCTCTTCATTTACATATTGGACTATCTCATTTCTGCCATTAATTTGCGCGTTGCACGCGCATATTGACAGCATCCAATCAGCTCGCCACCTCATTTGTGCTGCTGTTGAGCGAACTATTGATTTGATTTTTAGTTTTGGCTGATGATGATGATGTTATGGCATTTATGTTTTGTCAATAATAATAATAATAATGATTGTCCTTGTCTTTAATGGTTTTCATTGATATTATTACTATTCTTCTAATTATTATTATTATTATTTTATTGTTAATATTAATGGATGAGATTTATCATTTTTAATCAATGAATTTCGTTCAAGTATTTTGGTTGTGCTGCTACTATTTCAATTTGTGTTTATATTTTAATAAATTATTTTAACAAGTATTTTTTGTTTACTTTTATTAAATTCTTTGACCAAAATCGACATTTAAAAAGTTAACTAAAATTTAATTGTAATAACTATTAATTTTCGGTTTTGATAACATGGATATTACTTCCAATTGGTGACAAAATAATAAATTTATTATTAATTACTTTTAACTTGATAAGTGGCATTTAAGAAATTAAATAAAGTGGAATAAGATATATTATTTCTTAAAACTATTTTAAATACATTGTAACTAATATTTACTAATTTGCATAACATTTAAACATTATTTTCTTGGGTGAAATTTGATTGTTAAAATTATATTTTTAAGTCGAATCGAAGTTCGGATTTTTTCTAAGTTTGATTTGCTGCGTATCTCTAGAAATATCTTATAATTGCGAAAATCTTTTTTTATTTGTAATTTACAAATTAGCTGACAATTTAAAACTGTGATGCGTTATTGCTAAGAGAATCGAAAGGAATTTATAAAAAATAGATTGAACTTATAAATAAAAAAAGTTATATTTCTGTTATTGGATAAGTCTTTAAATAAGTTTTTAAAGTTGTTTTGCTAGTGTAATACTTGTGTATCAAATAAAAATATAGATTATGGTGGATACAATAACAATTCCTATAAGATATGGTGACACTATTGATGAAATACAGTTGTGGCTTGCATATGATGGTTGCATTTCGCTATTGTTTAAAAAAACTAATAGTTATATTTGAAATGGTTATTTAAATTAAATGAACGCTAATCATCTGGTTCAGTGTTGCCAAATTAACGGCCAGAGGGCCGCATCCTACCCGTCACGTCTCTCAGAACTAACCGTGATCATACCCGAATTTTAAAATATTTAGTTTTATACATACATATTTAATTACACAAATAATTAATTATTAATATCATATTATATTATAATTTTAAAAAATTGTTGAATGCATTCATTGCAAAAAATGAAACAGCGCTCGAATTCATGCAGCGCATCATATGGCGGCGCACGATTGTTGAATTTTTATGTTAATTTTATGAATTTGATTTATATTTGTAATACCGAATTATTATGTTTATGTTATTGATCAAAAGTTTATAATACGCCATTAATTATAATTTTAATGTAAAATAAATGTTTTTGGTGAATATACGTTAAATTTTCATTATTTTAATTATGTCGAAACGAGAGCGTGACTCTCAAGTCTTCTTTTTCGGCAGTCAAAGTGTTAAAGATCTGAATATTTAATGTTACGTACCGTCTAATAACAAAATCAAATGAGTACCACCGGTGATACTCGCCGCCAGATTGCACAGGTTAGTGCAGGTCACCAACGGTACGTACCGGCATGAGTTTGTTAAAACTAGAACCAAAACAGAATTTGTTTAAAATTATTAGAAAAAAAATTCAACCAGACTACCAGCAATTATGTGAAGATCATCAAATGTAAGTCTCGAATTAATTTAAAAATTTTTTTTTGAATAGATTGTTTATTTTAATTACTAGATGCGTTATTAATTATTTTAATTTGAGAATAAAAAAATTTTATGATCCATTATGCATTTTAAAATTTTGGTGACCCACTAACATCCTGGAAATTTGAAAAATGACAGCAATTGATAAAGGTTGGACACCATTGAGCTGTATAACCATGTACACCATATGATTGTCACATCTGTCAATGATAAAACGTTTTATTATTTGAAATTTCTTTTTAGCTCATTATTAAAATTATAGATCAATGCATTCAAGTTTTACCGATTTTCGGGGAGGCATTAAGCGGGCCGCTTGATAAAGTGATAAAGTGGTGCCCCAATTTTGTATAATTTGAATGTATTGTGACTGGTTTATAATAACGACTAAAAACAAATTGAAAATAGTTCACCAATAAAGAAAATGAAATTTTCCCTCGCATTAAGATTTCTATTAAATTATAATGTTCAACTAAAAATGATTAATATTCTCAAATATTTGCTTTGCATTTTTCTATTGATTTGAATTTACTCGTTTGTAAAATCCTAACTAACAGATTGTGTAAATAAATCAATTTATTGTGCCGATCGATCATTGCCGTTTGATCGACATTTTAATTAGAACGTATGACAAACTGTCATGACTCATAATCCGGTTCAGAATTTTCTTTGAAAAAGGTGTTTATTTAATTCGATTGACCTAAAGTTGTTTTCGATGTGAACATTTTTTTTCTCACATTGACATTTGTAATTTATTTGTAATTTATTCTAGAACTTTCTTGTCACTACAGAACTCAAATATAGCAAAACGAACAAGAGTTTATATTAGAAAAATATTCATGTCTAGGATCAGATGAGATTAAAATTTATTGTTATTTGCGAGAGATTTGAGATTGTCGGTAAATTCTATCATAGCTAGGCCTAATTTGGAGTTTTTGCCACATGTAAAAATATTTGTCAGAAATTCTTCTTGAGAAATCAAATTGAAAAGCATTTTCAGTTTGGATTTATTTTTTTCTGTCATGTGATTATTTACTATTGACGCGAGTAAATTTTCCATCTTTTTTAGTTTCTCTTGCAAATGACTGCTTTCGAAAGTGAACTCAATTTCCCAAAAGCTCAATATTACCTTCACCGTTGTACCGAATTCCGATTGCACTTCATCGAGCTTTTTGATTTCCTCACCATTAAGTTCATTGGCGTTTACCAGAAATGTAATTTTGACTAGAATTTTAATCCATCTTGTCGTCATTTTTTGAGCTTCTTTCCTACCGAAAACCTCTCTGAGTAGATGATAAGCTGAGGTTAGAAGTTTGTTCGCATCATCATCAAGAATTGGCCCAAGAGTTTTCCTATTAGCAAAAGCACTGAGAAATTTCTTTTGGGTTCTGAGAATAATATTACCAACATCTATGTTATTTGCATCCATAGATTGTTAGAAAGCCACAATTGAAAAAGACTCAAACTTGAATTTGAAATGATCAATACTATACTACTAATTAATTGTCAGAACTAATTATTTATCAACAATAGATGCACACAGACAATGCTACACCAAAGCACACAGCCAATCATGCGTTCGCAATACACGCAATGTATACGTTCAATGCAAGCGTGTGATCTGTAGAATAGATAAACATTTTACAGAAATATTTATATTATCAACTGACTATTTTCAATTTGTACACCAACTTTCAATTCGTCATAAAGCATTTTATTCAATTAATTATGAATGTTTACAGATGTATGATTTTATAATTGAATATATCATTAGAATGATTGATAAATTTTTGGTCATAGAAACGCCGCATATAAACCCAGTTGGCACAAATATTAGATTCAGGGACATTTTTATTAAAAAAATTGTTCCAATAATTTGTAGGTGTATAAAATTCTACAGTCCCAAATCACTTCTGCAGCGACAATATTAAGAAACAAGTAAAAAAACAATTCTAACTAACTATACATTGTTATATAAAAGACCCAAGTATCCTGTTTCACCAAGAATTTGTTTTCTTGCACATGTTATTTTCATATTCCATTATATTTCCCTGGAAAACCTTGAGAAGGAGGAAACGAATCATGTTTTAATTTTCGTGTGAACACTACTTAAAATTTTCACTTTCGCCGATGTTTTTCGACCAATTGTGGAGATTTGACAAAGTTGAAAGCTTCTTATCTCCCTAGGAGGAGCCAGTGAAACTTAAGATAATCTATTTTTTTCAACTCAACATGATTGGTTGAATGTTTATCCCAAATTTAATAAATTTGCTTTTTACAATTAATTAATTAGTTTGTATTTTTTTAAAACTTTATCTGGGTCTGCGGACCCGAATCTATTTGATGTTTTTATATTGTTATTGTTGAGGATATACAGAAATTTAATTTAATTCAATTAATTTTTATGGTACTCCAGTTATCAAAAATTAAGTGTAGTCAAGACAAATATTATGGGCAATTGGTAATTAATAATAACTAATAATTTAAAATTTAACTTTAATATTTTAAGTTAATTTCTTAAATTAACCTATTACATTCATGGTAGTCAAATGACGACTCTATTGTTTCATTTTTTATTTGTTACTATGTATTTCTAATGATGAAATTTCCTATCGCAATCACTGAATTGAAATATATTTCATACACATTCAAAAGGTTTTTGAGCTTGAAAGAACTAGAGGATATAATAAAAAATGAAGAATTTTGGTCCGACTGGGACGATGGGCCTATAGATATAGTCGAATTGCCACCTGAAAATGTTCATCAGTCACTGGATATTGTTTGCATATGCGTTTATATAAAGGTAGAAATGACGAAAAAATGGATACTTTAGGAACCTCCGTTGTTTTATCTTTGGCCTCTCCTTTACAGTATCCTAAAGAACATTCATTATATTTTGAATATTTTTTGACGAGTATCAATTTGATTTCCGAATTGAATGAAACTGGTGTAAAAGGTACTGGAACTGTAAGGATAAATAGAGTGAATAACTGTAGTATAAAAATGATACTGTGATCAAAAAAGAAAATCGATTATTATTTTTTTCAAAATAATATAAATTTTTATAAGATACATCAAGTGATATCCAGTACATTTCCTAATAGTATACTAGTTTCGAGCTAATGGCTCTCATCAGTACTATGCGGGAGGCGCTCAGGTTTCTCTTCTAGCCAGGTAAGTGTAAAAAAGTGTCAAATTAACACTGTTATACATTTATCCTGATGCCCTGGACATCAAATAAGTTTGCAAAGTTTGTTTTAAGGCAAGAAAAAAGACGAATCTTTATCTTGAAACCTCCTTTCACTTGAAACCATGGTAGATACAATCTTACCTCTGTGAACTACAAGTTCAACACAGAAACTGGTAACAAGCTATCAGACCACCAAACCACTTGAAAAACTTAATTTTATTAATCACTATGTCTTATTCTAATCAAAGAATAAACGATACATTAGGTGATATCTAGTACATTTCCCCATAGAATACTAGTTTCGAGCTATTGGCTCTTTTCAGTACTATGCGGGAGGCTCTAAGATTTCTCTTCGCGACAGGTAAGTGTAAAAACAGTGTCAAGTTAACTCTGTTATACACTTTGCAAACTTATTTGATGTCCAGTGCACCATGATAAGTTGATTCCAGTCATTTGATAGATACGTGTTGCCAAAAATTCAGGAGCACAATACGAAAGCTTGTTCTTCAATATTCTGAAAGAGTCCTTCCATCTTCATTAGAATTGTTACAAATACATATGCTTCTTGGTCATCTATAATTTTGAATTTTTGCTTTCATCAGAAAACTAACAATTTAAACACAATCAGTGCTTAATAAATAATCTAGAATTTCTTCATTTGTTTCAAGATTTATAATTTTTGATTTTATAAAATTAAATATTTTTTGTACTAGATTGTTATAATCTAGTGTTTTAATCCCCTAGACTACAACTTTTCCATTCATTTGACAAGTCTTAATGCTGGACTTAACGCTGGTTCGTACAAGTTGTTGGTTTTTGTAGACAAATCAAACAAGCTGATTTGACAACCAATGTCAATGATTAAAGATGATGATTGATTCTGTAAATCCTGAATTCCTTCCTGTAATGGTCTTTTACAATCTATTATCCTGCATTACTTGAGTAATCCTGATATTGTAAATTTTTATAGTACCCATCAAAATGGTGGATAACTACTGCATTTTGTAGGTAAACAGCATGGATTTGGTTGGTTAAAAACAGTTGGACGATTTGAATTACCTATTCTTGAATGTATGGGAAATTTTTGTATGATAGCAGCTAATTATGTGATAAATAATAATGCTCTTATCTTGCCTGCTTTAAAATCCAATGTCATATCTTAAATTAAAGATTCTATACCTGCTGTAATGCAGCACTTGCCAACAGTTATTAATAAAGTTTTTGATGCTTTTATCTCGAACAAAAAGGAAATTATCAAGAAACATATAAACAAAAGAATAAAAGAATACAAAACGATATTTGAAAAATGATTAGCGCAAAATCTGAATTATGCATCTTCGATAGACAATCTCCTCAAGCTGTAATTGAAAATGGTTCATTTGAAGATATTTATCCAGTGACTTCAATTACAGATCCAGGAAACACTTTGATTCAATTTTATTTCAACAGCTCACAATCAGAATACATGGATTTGAACGATACACTATTCTGCCCTTAGATAAAAGTTGTAAATAAGAATGGCGAAAATTTATCGAGTGAAGCAGACGTTATCGCAAACAATTTCTTTTTCCAAACTCTTTTTAAGTATATTGAAGTAATTTTTAATTCTACCAAGATTGAAGGATCAAACGATGTATTGAAACCATAATCAATTACAATCACGATACAAAAAATACTTCTTTAGGAGGAATGGGTTATGAAGAAAATGATTCAAAATCAAAACCATTCAGTATGTTCGCCTCTTCAATTAGATTTCTTTGATCAAACCAAAATATTTATCACCTGGTGCTATTGTTCAAATTAAATTAACAAGATCTAATACTGAAAAAAGTTAGTTTTAGCTGGTTATCAAACTAGGCTTGCTACAAAAAATGCAATTTATCCAATGAAAAGCAAGAAAGTTGTTCAACTTTCATTGCCAATGGGATTATGGAAGTTTTATATGGAAGAAATATTCGGTAATAGACGACTACCAAGTTTTATTCTTGTTGCTTTCAGATGAAGTAAAAGATATGGTTGATCTTATTCAGAAAAAGTTTCAATATTTGATCACTTTAATGTCAAGTCTAATGAAAATATGAATTGTGGTTGTAGGGATCTTCCTTATTTGTCATTTAAAATAATAAAGATGATTTATCAATTTATTAAATTCAAAATTTCTATTAATATATAATTTCTAATTAATCAAACAAATTATTTATTGCAATTTCGATATAATTTAAAGTTTCAATAAATAATAATTGTTACAAAACCCTCATCAAGTATTATGTAGTAATTGGCTTGTTAACGTATGCTGGCTTAAATTTGTCTATTGATGTTCGGATTTTCCGCTTTGCAACTGTCTTCGACGAGATCATGTAAAGGAGCCATTGTGTCAGAAAGATTTGGAATTAACCATTGGTAGAAGGTTATTGCTCTTATGAATCTTCTTACCTGCTCCTGAGTCAATGAGAAAGTCAAATATCTTACTAGATAGAACAACTGGGACTATGAAAATGTTCTGAATAGTTTCCAGTGATTCGGTAGTGCTGTGGATCCCAGATACCGGTTTTACTGAGATCCTTTGCCTTTTCCAGATTTATTACAATTGACCCAACTGCATGGCTTCTGAGATTTCTTTGTCTTTTTACCAAAACGCCTGTAGTAGTAGCAAATTGAAACATTCACGTCTTTACTATTTCTCGAAATAGCATTTATCTGTTCTTGTAGGCTTTTCAACATTTTTAGTTTGAACAAACTATTTGTCCAAAGTATTAATTAGTTACAGTCAAGAATGAAGTAAGAAATTTAATTAATTATTTAATTTGATTAGTTTTCGTTCTATTCAGATACAAAATATTACTAGAAAACTGATTGGGAAAAGTTTTATTGGAGATTTCCCCTTGGACAAAATTCCATATATTAATATCAACAAAGCTTTGATTGTAATTACTCAATCATCTAATCTTGGTGGCGAACATTGGCTTGCAATTTGTGTAAAACCAGGTAAAATATATGTATTTGATACGATGTGGTTCTATTACTCCCTTTATTGATTTCAAAACTAGAATCAGTGTTGATGACAATTGAATATAGACGAAAAAACTTGTAAACAATACTGTTCACCTTGGCTAAATGATATGAAAAAATATTGATTTAATAAAATTTTGTATTATTTTATTTGTTATTGAAGCAAACAAATTTGTGAATATTAATCTTTCTATAGAGTTTAATGTATCTTTGTATGATTCATAATTTATGTGTGACTTAAATGATTGTAAAGTAGTGTCGATAATTATTTGGCAAAGAAGAAAATGCATGGGTGTGTTGATGGATGGTGTGTAAGTATGTTGATTGATGGTGTGCGTTAGTGTTTATTTTTGATTGGTCAATTAATTACAAACAAATAATTACACACATTTGTATGTATCGATAAACATTTTAAGAATTTGTCATAATTTATTTCAATCAGCATTATGTCCAATAATTTTGAAATTTCAATAACTTATATCCAAATAATACTGGATTTCCAATAGATAATTTTTTATTTTATTTTAATTAATTTAGTAATTTTTTAGATACTACAAATTACTATCAAGTATCGCACTTAGGGAAGTTCAATAACTTATATCCGAATAATACTAGATATCAAATAGGTAAATTTTTATTTTATTTTAATTAATTTAATTATCTTTTAGATCCTCACAACTATGTTTCACAATTTAACCCAATACCAAATCAAAATTTAATTAAAGAAAAGCTTGGAAGAAACATCGGAATAGGATATAAATGTTAGTTTTATTGATTTTTTTTTAGTAATTTAATACAATTCATTTTTTTAATACCATATTTATTTATTTAATGATAATCTATTTAATAATATTTGATATAATCAACAAATTTTAAATAAATGTTTAACCCTTTCACTGCGCAATATATTTTGAGATTTCGTGTTCAATGTGCGAAAATCTTTCGATTATTGTACGTACAGATGCACAAAATTCCGATTTTGCTGTACTAAAAGTGCAACATAATGTTATCATCTTTGTACTTGACTTGTTCGAGTACCCTGAGAAAATAGTTGTGTTGAGACGGGAATAATTTGGAGAGTATAGACTACTTTTATTTTACGAATATATACGGTTATAGCAGTGAAAAGGTTAAAAGAACACAATATGGCAAATTCTTGTCAAATTTTTTTATTGATTTTTGTTTCATTGAATAATATTGGCAACCTCTTGCTTAATTTTTGTTACAGGTAGTCCCCGACTTACGACCGAGATAGGTTCCTAGTCATCGGTCGTAAGTTGATTAAGTCGTAAGTCGAGTTTCATCATGAATAACTAAAGAAAAATATTAGATACTGTACTACTAACTTTTAGGATCAGGAGAAATGAAACTACCGAAAATTCATATAATGAAAACTTTATTAAAATTTATAAAATGAAATAATAACCCAAAAATATGTATTAAATGTGTACTAATAACACATATTATATATGTAACAAAACAAAAATACATAATAAGAAATATATATAATTAAACAAAAACATTTTATTCAACTTAGCGTTATTTTCGTGTCGTCATCATGTTTACTTATTACTAGAGAGCAATCCATTGCGTTGTCTTCAGAAACAGAATATCCAATCCTAGTTTTCTTAACAAATCTGTCTATGAAAAAATTGAAAAAAAATTGGTCGTAAGTGCGGATGGTCGTAAGTCGAGCGGTCGTAAGTCGGGGACTACCTGTATATACATTAATTTTAAATTATTTTATTGATTTTTAATAGTTTTATTGATTGCTTTTTAGATATGTCAAATAAGGGATATGATATTAATTGATAAAATAATTCTTATATAAAATAATTCTTATATTAAAATAACAACAAATAAAAATGACAGAATTTATTCATAGATATTTTTGATTTTCGAAATTTGCTTGATAATATTTCTATTAATTTTTATACCTTGAATAATTATCTTGATTTTGTATTTTTTATTATTCTGTACTTCATCTGTTAATTTACTTCCTTTTTCACAATTGATAAATGTAAATCTTTCATTGAAAATCATCATTGTTGATAAAACGAAGAATATCAGCAATATTTTATCTATCTTCATCTCCAACATTTTCAATCTGGATATTATATTCATAGGATTTTAAATCAACTGCTTCCTAACAATAATTAATTAAGTTAAATTAGAATAAATAATGCCTTGAATGAATAAGTAATTGGAAACTTTAAGTAGTGCATACTGCATGAAGGAATTGAACAGGAAGATTGCATGTCAGCCCAATAACTGATGTACTGTTTTTTTCTAGGAGTACTTCAAATATTTTTGACATTCTTGCTTTTTTTACTCAAATATAATATTCATTCATAGTAAATAATTCATTTTGACTGGATGCACATAAATTTAATTGATTTTGTGTATTTATTTTAAAAATAATTTTATTACTTATTATATTTAATAAATAATTTGTTATAATTTAATTTTAAATTAAATTAAATTTTGTTGAGGTTGTCGATGAATTCGAATAGGAATTATTGTCAATCTGACTCCAAGCGTGCTTTTAAACAACAGTAATGAACTCCAAACGATATAAACTTTATTGATTAATACACTTTATCTCCACTAAAATGACACAACAAATTATCTATCAATCACAATTTGGTGCTTATTACGACCCTTCGGGAAAAATAGCACTTTTCGGATCAATTGGATTTTACAATCACTTGACTACTGTTGTGGGTTTCTGAGATCGGTAACTCTGATTTAGTTGCTTTGCTTTGCTTTGATCTCGCTTGGTTTCGGTTTCAAATTTCTCTTTAATTTCTTTCTTGTCTTTTTTTCTTTCTGCAATTTTGTCCCTTTGATTCCAATTGTGCTTCCTTTTTCTACTCGGTCTTTCCAATAATACTTACTGATGTCAAAAAGAATTTCTGATATCTTTTAACGCTAATTACCTTGGGACCTCTATAATTACTGACAGCTGTCCAGATAAATCATTTTTTAGAGGTGCTCTTTCCCGGATTCCCAAAAAACATTTCTTCCCTTATCTTGAAAGAGCTTTCGAAATAACGTGCAAATTTTTCTTTTGTTTTTGTTTTCCTAAATTTGCACTTGTTAATTATAAATGACCTTCTTTTATTTAATTGTCTGTTTTTATTGATTTCCTCTTATTCCCTTCTCGTTATTCGACATTTCTTTTTCATTCCCTTTTTATTAAGCTCCAGGATCATATCTTAATTACTTATCCTTGTTTCCTCCAATCATTTTACATGTTTATAAATTATTTTAATCTACTATTTAGGTATCCTCAACAATTTTAATAATAGGTAATTTACATACAAATTATTGTACTTCTAAACAACATAATGTCAAAAGTCACGAAAAAAATGGAAGAGTATTATGGTCAAAAATATTATAATTTCTTATACGTTATATGCCCCGTATGCATAACTTCCAATCCATTCCATAAAAAATAAATAAAAATAGAATTGTAGAAATTCCTCTTGAGTTCGTTTCTAAATTTACTAACGAATTGTACATGAATGGATTTTAATTAAAATAATTAAATAAATTAATATTAATAGTTCATTAAATTACGACAAATTAAAAACTATTACCTTCTCAAACCTTATGCCTCTTCATCCAAAAATTTCCAGTCAAATTGAAACAAATTTTGGACAGGAACTTCAAAGATTTAGAGAAAATGCTTTGATTAAACTGGAAAATTTGCTGAAATAATGAAAAATTAAAAATGAAAATATTCATTTGAAAAATCAATATCCCACAATCTTACCTCTCACCAAGTAGTGGTGTCCAAATTAACCGAAGACCTCCTATAGATGTCATCCAACTCTCAACTTTAACGTAACATTTAAATAAAAGTAAACTAATATAAGTCGAAATCAATGAGTCTATTTTTACTATATTCCCAAAATGATCCTCGATTCAATCTAAAATTGTTTTAAAATTATTTTAGTGCAACCCAATCCAACTAAAACGATAGACGCAGAAAGATTCCGACAAGACGTGGCTCATTACCACAACGAAGCCTTGATACAGAGCCAGCGAGCTGAGTCAATGATTCGAAGATGTTGTCGGATGGAAAAGACCTGGATTCGGCCTGAGCAGGCGAAAAAATTAGCGTAACAAAACGAATTGTAAAGAACCAACACACTGAGATGATGGCCGAACTAGACCAATTAAAAAGGGAGAACTACCAACTCAAGTTAAAGGAAACGATCAGAGCAGAGATCACCCCAACACAGTTTCGAATATGGATCCAAACATTCCTTGGCCCATCTCAAGCTTCCATCCAACTCAGGCCCAAAGTAATTCCCAACCAAAACCAAACCATAAAAAATGTCACATCAGTAAAGTAGAACGAGAAAGAAGACGCAGATTGAAGACCACTCGTTTACTGGGTTAAATAAAGAAATTTGGTCCCTCATCTTCCGACAATCAAAAATAACTTTTGTAATAATAGTTAATAAAATGTTTTGGGATTTGAGTCGATTATCGTTTCGTAATCATTTAAAGTATTCAATAAATAGTAAATTTGAAATAAAATAAAGTGATCAAAGGATCGATATTATTTCAATTAGATTAGTACAGAGGGATCCATAATTAAAATGAGCGTGAATACCTTCTATGGTAGCTTGTGAACCCAAAGGTTTTCTAGAGTATTAGCAGTCATGGCAATATGGCTCACTATTTACTAGAAACCGCCCATTGGAATACATTTCCAACGTCATTTTGAAGGGTATTCAATGGTTATATCTCTTATGTGCAAATTTGCTGGGAATTCCTTGAAATAGGCCGCGAAACTCTTATATATTTTACCCATCAAGTCGCAGCACTTTTTTAGTGCTAACAATTTTTGTAATATACCATTACGTTCATTGGGTGTTAGATGTTTCAATTTGGACCTTCTTCTTTGCATTACAACATTAATTTTGTCAAAATATTCCATTTCTCAGACACAAAGGTGTTGGGCCAGCACTGAGTTTTGTTTAAACGAATTGGAAACAGCACGCAAATACAACATGCAGAATTAAAATCTGACCCATAAACATCAATTAAACACCTTAAAATATGAGAAAGATATAATTAAAATATAAAATCAAAAACATCAAAATAAATTAAAATAATAACAAATTGCATCAAGATTAGCACGAAACTAACATAAAAATAACAAAATAACATAAAGATTTGACCGAAAAATGACAATTTACGTAAAAACAAAGAATCATTGGAAAAATTGAATCAAAATAAAATAATTTTAATTGGAAAGAATTCAATTAAAATTTTTAGGAATAAATTGTCAATCTAAATCAAGAAAATAATGACAATTAAAGTTAGATAATACAAATAATCTCAAGGTCACATTTTGTTTTATCACACTAAAATTAACACCCAAGGTTAGGGTCACAAAACAGGTATATATACCGATTCATTTTCACAGAATTTAATCACTTGTGAGGGATCACTTTTTCTCGTAAAAAACTCTAACGTTTTTTATCAGAAAAAACAGCATTGTATCACAAAGTACTGGAACAATCGTCTCAAACTATTATCAAGCACTATTGGAGGAAACTCTCAAAGTGAGCCTGAATGAATATTTTGCACGTATGATGAAAGTGATCTAACTATGCTATGCCAATATGTTATGAATACAATTATATGAGTTCATGAGTATTAATGTTGTTTTTCTGTCGACAGCCACACAACAGCAAGTAATTAAAATCAGACATCCCTATCGAGTGGTGTAAGTGCGGTTCATCCGCCAATAGCTCGTGCCGTGAGAAACCTCGCCGTGCGTAACGACGGGCTCGAACGTCAAATCATTTTCGCTTATAAAGGCAGTGGAGAGATCGGGAACCAGTATTTTGGCTACTCCCTTTCACCCCACTCCCGAAAATTCGACCTAAATTTGAGACATATCGGCCAAAATCATCACATCAAGTAGTCCAGTGGGAACTCTTAAAATCTAGCATGAACATACATAATCCTTAAGGTCAAATTTTGGTTAAAGGGAAAGGGGATTGTGGAAATCGATGTATCAGTTAACCTATTCCGTGAAGAATTGAAGATCTAACTCCAGTAAACCATTAAGGACTGAGTAAGGAGGTCAAATTAAATTAGATGATGTGGAAGATAAGTTTAAACAGGAATATCCATCCTCAAATAAAGTCGATTAAAAATCAAAAAGCTAAGATCTAAATTTAATGCTAGTAGTCGTAATATATTTGAGTCACGTAAGATTAAGACAGAGTTAAACCCAAGGTCGAAAACAAACTAAATCCACATCAACACGACAGTACGAATAGTCTATCATAATTACATAGTAAAATATTAGTCGAAAATATAGGCGTGACGGAGCTAAAATAATAAATTATGCTGACCAAATGATAGTGATAAATAGACAAGCAACCAAGACCCAGAAGTAGGGAATTCGGGTCAGCAGCAGGATGCTTACATGGGCAAATTTGAAATTGAACTAGCGAATCGCAGTATTGAACCCATACTTCACGGTCAAGTTTCATCCTCGGAAAATCGTCAGCAAATCCCAACGTCATAACGAACCCACTCTTGAGTTACATTACCAATACGGAAATTAATTTCCCGCAGAGATTGTGAACAAGTGGCCTACCAGGGTTAGGACAAACAGAGAAAACATCTGGCAAGCTGAAAATGTACACAAGGCCGGGGAAAGCCGAATGAGAGCGCAGGAAGCGATAAAACCAAGTGAATCGAGCATGAACAAAATAGTAATCTGTGCTAAATTTTTCTGTGTATAAATAGAACATTGTGTTTGCATTTGATATGGTAATAAATGTTTGAACCTTAATTTGATTATTTTTAATTTGAATATCGCACTGTGAATAATAACGTAAGTAAGAAGTGAGTCAGGAGTCAAAAGATTTAAAGTGAAGGAAGTAAAGGACTTAAAAGCAAGACGAGCATATACCTTCTATCAGTGGCTCGCTGTACCAGCTGTAGACCGGTTCTTAGCAGTTTTAGTAATAAAACTCATCTTTGACGGTCACAGAACCATTGGTTACAGTACCAAGTTGCCTAGCAACGGGTAACCAGTGGCAGTCGCATAGCATTGTATTTAAGGGGTCAAGGTTAAAATACCCACTAACCCCACAGAAGGGTAATTTAATTTAATATAGAAATCGATAATTTTTTAAAATGATTTTTATTCAATATAAACTAACAAAAAATCAGCCAACTATGAATTCGTTATTTCATTAAAATTGTTACAAATAAAGTTTTTAATTACAGTTTTTTGACTTAGATTTGCTAATGTTGAAAGTTTTATATAAATGTATACCATATTTTCGGACAGATGGAGTACTAAATAATAGTCTATACCGGAAAACGGTTGTAAATTTAAAAAAGTGAATAAATCTACGTCTTTGTACAACAGATAAAAAACTTGTGACTTATACTTCGAAGTCAACTTTTAAAAATTAAGTGTCATAAATAATAAGTTACATTTGTTCAATTATGTTAACATTTTAAATATTTACTTATAGACTTTAAAAAATGTATAAAATATAATTACTTTTTTTATAATAATTAAAAAATGGATTTAATGGAATTTTTAATGGAATGAAAACGTTGTTTAAAATTCTCACTTAAATGAGCAAGCTTTTAAATTTTAAAAATAACGATAGAAATGATTTTGTATCGATATGTGCACCAATGGTTCGGTATTCAAAGTAAAATTAATCAAATTTATTTTATTTACAATTTAAACTTCCGAAGGTTGCCCTTTCGCATGCTTGTCCGTGAACTTGGATGTGATCTTGCCTACACACCAATGATAATTGCAGATTCATTTTTGAAATCTGAAAAAGCTAGATATTCAGAATTTTCATCATGCTCCAGTAAATTTAATATCTCAAAATTACTTTAAACAATTTGAAACTTTAGGTGATCGACCATTAATTGTACAATTTGCAAGTCGTAACCCGAACGAGTTACTAGAAGCTTCTAAATTGGTTTATGAATCAGCAGATGGAGTGGATCTTAATTGTGGTTGTCCACAAAAGTGATTTTTTTATCATTACATTTTCTCCTTACAATAAATGGTTAATAAGATGGGCGATTCAAGAAAAAATCGGATGCAGTTTAATGAAAGAACCTGAGTTAATATCGGAAATGATTAAGACCGTTAAACTAGGAATGCCTGATGTAATTAATGAAATTCATTCAAATGGATTCTCAGTGTCTGCAAAAATTCGAATTTGCGAAGGAATAAATGGAGTAAATTTATCAACCATTACAAAGGGATTATTTTTATCATAGACAGCGGAAACTGTAGAGTTATTACGTCGACTTGATAGAATGGGAGTTGATTGGGTGACTGTGCATGCTAGAACTGCCGTAGAGAGAAGCGAACCTGCCAGATGGAAACAGTTGGGAGAGATTGTATCGGCAGCCAATGTTTCCTGTGGACTGGTTGTGAATGGGGATATTATGTCACTGCAGGACGCTAATGAGGCCTTTCAGGTTACACAATGCCAGGGTAATATTGAATTGGTGCTCATATATGATTGTTTGCAATGATCTAGGAGTTATGAGTGCTCGAGGAATTCTTGCTAATCCAGCTCTCTTTTCAACCGAATCCTCCAGAATTTCCTCGTTTGATTGCGCTCGAATGTTTATCGATCTCGGGATTCAATATGGCTGTCAGATTTCTCAACTGCATCAGCATCTCTATTGGATGCTTGAAGGAGATCTTAATCGATCGGATCGGACGTTGTTGCATTCTATGTCGAGCTCGGCCGGTTTGATCAATATTGTCAACAGGTTATCCTCATGGAAATTGTCAGCCTCTTGAATTAATGATGATGTTCAAGTTTTGAATCGAATTCTCAGGGTCAGATGATCACATAATAAATGGTGTAATTCATCCAATGAGATCAATGTTTCCTGGATTTTGATTGGATGGAATTTCAATTGATTTGATTTGTTGTTTTATTTTGTTCGTTAATAAATTTGTTTGACTTATTTGTGTTCACGAACACGCATAAATAATCCATAGATGTAAGCGTGCTAGTTATCGTGCCCATCCGTCACCTAGCAAATTGCAATTGTAAAATATTTGCATAATCATACTTTTATTGTTGCAGCCAATGCTAGTCCATCTCTCGATTTCATCAAATCAACTAGTTCAGTTGATATCTGAACTCCTCGAGTAACTTGGGTACTGATTGCAAGAGGCATCTATGAAAATGACTCTTGCTTTCATGTTATTAAATCCGCGTTACCCCCATCTTTTGAAGATTATTTATCTCATCACCTGAAAAAATGAATTGATAATTTTCAGTTGCATAATCGGTATTTCATAACAATTTATTTCATTAGTTATGTGCAACAATGATAAAAAATTAAATGAACAAATAATATGCTTATTGGTACTCTGGAAAGTCGATCAATCGAGATCCGAACTATGTTAGCCTTTCTCTAAGCTATCAAAGTCGATATTCTTACTCCTAGTTTATCTGATTTGTCTCAAAATCATTCGGTGGTTAGCGATTACTTATTAAATACACTTTAGGAGGATTCCAACAATCTGCTAATTGTCCGCAGTAAGCTAATTGTGTTGATGACATCATATTTGCTATTCCATAAGACAAATCTGAACATCAGCATTTTTCCGAACAAAAGTTTACCTGAATGCTTAAGTTAATAAGATATTTCTCGTTGTCAGTGAAACACTTTGACGTTTATTATTCAAACAAGAATATTGTATCATCGTGATCCTCACAGAAACTTTATATTCTATGTACATTCGCAAAGTTTCCACCAAATGAGGTTGTCACTTACTTTTGTCAAACATGATTCAATTCATCCCTTTGTGATATTTATAGGTTCTGTGCATGATTTATTTACATCCATGTCACATAGTATATGAAATGCAAAAGCTTTGATCACACTGCAATTTGTAGACCAGTACCACTCTGATCGCAAAGTGACACCAATAAGTTGCCGACATTCAATTATGATTATTTAATAAACTTTAGTCATTGCATTGTATAAAAAGAATTTTCCTGAAATAATATCAACCAGTTCAAAATTCATTATTTGAGTTTTATAACTTTGATTTCATCTACCACTTTGTTTTGGTATCTCCCCCCCCTTCTTGACATCTCAGTGAAAATCAAATTGAACAACAAAATATGTTGTCGACAAAATTGATCTATGCCAGACCTTTGTGTGGGTTGGCAATCATAATACATCTGCTTCTGTCATTTCGTTTCATACACGCCCTGCTTTTAGAAAATACTTTCAAAACGACAAAAAATTCAAATCTATGTAATTTTTTCTTAGCTATGTTTTTCGATGATTCCTTAGAAATAAATTGTGCTTCATCGCCCATTTCGCAATTATAACTAATCGGCCTGGAATCATTTTACCGTTTCTTTCCACATTGTAAAATGTTTGGAATTTTATTTCTTTTCAATTACGAGTGTGAATGTGTTTTTTTTCATAATTTTATTTGTTTAATTTACAATTGAATTCAATCGTAATATTCCCTCGCCCTTTTCACTACATTTTCCATTCTTATTGTGGGGTTAGTGGTGTTTATGACCTTGACCCCTTACATATAATGCTAATTAAAAAAATTAATTATTAATAGAAGCCCGAGTCAATGGGCAGCCCGAGGCAATGGGAAACCCGAGAAATGAGGAAAGCCTGAGAGATGAGGAAAACCCGGCATGTAGACGGAATAATATAACAGGGTAAATTGGCCTAAACAATATTAAATGGGCGCCACTGATCTATGGAGAGGTAATTATTTCCTAATTTGTAATTTAGTAATGGAGCAAACGTTGTTGACAAATGTCGGCTAAGGTGGTCTGTGGGAAGTAATTATTTTTAATAATTTAATAATGTAGCAAATGTTGTTGACAATCGTCTGAAAACAGTCTGAACAGGAGTATAAAAGAAAAAGGGGAAAATACGAAAGGGCTAGTGGTCAAACCAAACGAGTAGTGTAGTCAGGTCAGTAGTTTGCTTATTTGATTCGAAAAAGACACGAGGAGTCAGAGGGAACCGACTTTCAATAATAATAACCCAACATTTTGGTGAGCCCAACGTGATCTAAAGTCTGCTAAGAATAGTGCTAAAAATAATTGAATTGTTTAAAAAGAAAAAGAGTGAAAAAAAGAGTGTCAAAGTAAAAATAAACTGAAAAGAGAATAAATAATTGAATTAAAAGAAAACGTTCAAATTATTGAAAAACCTTCGTGATTCATTACGACAGAATTTATAAAGAAAATTATCATAGAATAAATTCCAAAATTAAAACAATAGGTAACATTAATAATTGTAATATTTTAAAATTCAGACGAGAAAAAGTTGTACAAAAAAGAATTTATAATTTGAGAAACCAGAAGCAATCAGAAATAATGACGAGCAATTCCAATAATAATGATCGAACCCCGGTGTCTTCTGTGACAACCCCTGTATCCAATGTCCAAACAAATATGTCAATAAATACCAATAACCAGCAAATTAATGATAATATACAGTGCTATAATTGTGGAAAGAGAGGGCATGTATCACGAAACTGTTTCGCAAGATCAAAATCACCATAAACGTCACCGTCACCTCAAAGAGATTGAGTTAATTTACAAGGCCGAATTCAATGTCATTCATGTAGTGGTGTTGGACATATGGCGAGGTCATGTCCCTGGAATAATGAGAAATTCCAAAAGCCAAGCTTAAAGAAAATTATATTCCAAAGTGATAAATCACAAGCAGACAACGTTGCTTTTGTGCAGCCAGATAATTTGAATAATAGAATTGAAGACGAAGTGAAACAAATGAGTCGACTTTTGGATCGTTTAATATGCAAGTTTGAATCTGATGAAGAGACGGATAACCACATGATATATGAGTCGCAATCAGAAGCATCAGACACAGAGTTGAAAAGAATGATGATTAAAGATAATCTGCAAAGCGAAAAGGCAATAATGATTATGTCGAGGATTAATAAATTAATAGAATCGAGAGCAGCGGAAACGTCTAAAATAATGACATCATTACTGGAATTAAGTCAGATGTCACTGAGTGTACAAAGATTGAAAAGTGTAATTGAACTGTGTGCTGATTATTATGAGGTGAATTCAAAAGATAGAGATGAAATAACAAATATGATGAAAATATTTGGGAAAGCGTTCAGAGAAAATAAATGGTTAGATTTTATTTTTATTGATGTTGTAGATGAAAGTAGAAATAGCGTGATCTGTATTCGTTGTGAAATAGGAGATTATATTAAAGATTTAAAAGATAGATTAAAAGAGAATAATGGAAGACAGATAATAAAGGTGAATTTTAAGAATAGATATTTAAAAGATGATGAATTTTTAATAGATTGTGGTTTTATACCTGGAAATAAAAATAAATTGCAGGTTGTGTGTATGATTAAGGAAGAAGTAGCGGAAAAGAGTGATTCACAAGAAATAACAAGAAACTTAAGAGATCTTTTAAGGGATTGGGATGGAGTTAAAATTTCGGAGAAATTAAAATTACTCGATGAAATAAAACTAGAGGAAAAGGCTAAACTAGAAATAGTAAACATAATACGACAATATTTATATGACAAATCGAGGTATGGAGAAAAATTGAAATGCGAAGATTTGGTAGAGAATTAAGAGAAACTAGAATGGAATTAATACCATTTATTATAGCAATAGATTATGAAAATTGCGGAAAAACAGAGTATATAGAGGAACATTGGTGTACAAAGGTTCAGAAGTTACGAAAAAGAGCTGCAAACTGAATAGGAAAAGATCGAATTATTATATTGATGTTCAAAGGTGAAGAGTTAGATGATGATGAATATTTATATGATTGTGGATTTAAGCCACAGGAATTAGATGAAAACGGATACCTAGATGCCGATAGAAGAGCAGGGTATTTAGTGAAATGTGTAGTAGCAGTAAAGGAACAGAAAGTAGATTCAGTGAATAACTTGGAGAATTCAAATACAGATATAGAGGATGATAACTTAAACGGAATAGAACGAGAAAAAGTAGATGAAATTTTCAGTGATAAGGAAGGAAATGAATCGAATAATAAAATTCAGGTAGAACAATCGGAAAAACAAGAAATTTTTGAGGCACCAAGAGGTGAAATAAATAGTGAAATAATTGTTAGGAAACCTAGAACTTTATACGAGATAAAGCAGTTTAGTGAGAATTGAACAGGAAGTTGATGAAAAAAAATATTAATGGGCTTAATTAAAGCAGTATATCCGATGTTTGAAATAAAGATGGATGTAGAGCATGAGTTAGGAAACATGGTAACTGAAATGAAAAAAAGACTTCCAAATGTCGTGCAAAGATTTGGAGAAAACGATAAATTTTGTGATAAGAAATTAATTGAAAGTTTGACTAAAAATGGAATTGACAAAAAAGTAATGTTAACAAGTTTAACTTATATGGATTTTAGAAATTGGAGCTCATGCGATAGCAGAAACGGATAATTTGGAAAATTTGATAGATGTAGCGGCACAAATCTCAAAAACGAATATTTTATAGTGGGTTAAAAAGAATGGAGGTTGGAAGAAATTGAATAATGATCTTACAGTAAATGAAAGTGATGAAAAAAAGTTACCGTACAAACCGTTAAATGGAAAGGATAGCTCGGGGCTAAGAAAAAAGATGATATTTCCATGGGCAATAGTTATGGTCTTTATTTTATGTACAATAACTACCCAAGCTACAGGTAGGACAGCTTACGATTGTTCCGAAACAGAAATGGGAAAACTTTATTCGGTTGTGGACATGTCAGAATGTCCGGATGCATATCCAAAGAGATTGAAAGTAGAAAATGATGTAAAATATTATGTGTATCAGGAATCTGATCTACGGCGAGCTAAAGCTAGAGAATGTATTGTGAAGTGAACTACTTTTGTATTTTTCTGTGGTAAATGGAGCCGCATATCATTGATAAAAATGCATGCTTTTCCACGACCAGTAGAGGTAATGCCAGAAAACTGCTTAGCTGCGTTTTAAACAGAGGAGTTAAAAATCAATCCGGAAATTAAATTGAAAGCAAAAGTAAATCACAGAATAAGAGAGACAGTTGTTGTAAAGGGAGTAATACAACAATATGGAACGTTCGAAGGAAAACCATATAAAGTGAATGGGAAAATTATTAAACAATCAGTGGTGATTGAAGAATATTTGACAGAATTGAGAGAATTTGAAGGAGTTTTTGATGATGAAACATGAAAACTTCAAATGCATCCGTTTTGTAATATGAGACAAAGTAATTGCCAAACCGGAGAGTCCATTCTAGTATTTGATGTTAAAACTAATATATGTAATTTAGCGCATTTGAAAACTATGACTTTCAAAGAGTTAAGTGGAGAACAGTTAAGAGAAAGCCCCGATAATTTAAATATAAATTATAAATCGAATGGCACAATCAGGTCGGCTCCTGTATGGACGAGGAAAACCACACCAGTATTAATGTCGACATTACCAACAGATAGTATACGTTTTATAAAAAAGGAGGCTACCAATAAATGTGGGCAAATGGTTTATGCAAAAAATTATAGAGGTGTTTATGTATCAAAAATGATGGTGCATGAGGCAAAACTAAAATACACACAAATAATATTAAACTCACTCACTATTTTAACAATAAAATTGATTATTTGTACCATTTTAGTCAAAACATTATGGAGAACATATATCGGGAAATGATTCTAGATGATTATAAATTGAATAAAGAAATACTTAGAAACAAGATAGCAATGGCCATTACAAATCCAAACTTATTAGCACCTATGGTAATATCAGAAAATGGTGTATTTGCCAGAATCTTCGGAGAGGCGCTATATAGCTACAAATGCAAAGTAATTACAGTTAAAATGTACAAATGAATTGCCGGTGAGTATAAACGGAAAAATGCGATTTATGGAACCCATAACAAGCATATTACTGGAAGAGCATGCTAAGCCAAAAACTCTTCAATTCAACAGATTGCTTGCTCCATTATATCGCTTAGCACAGGATTAATGGATAGCATTACCAGATTACCGAGGAGTGAGAACTATAGATAAATTAGAATTAACAAACCTAGAATACCTAGTAAATTTTACATCCTTAAATAAGATGGCACAAATGGGTTTCTATGCAAGTGAGGATATTGAAGAAGCTCAAAGAAATTTGTTATTTCCGCCAGGTAATAATTTCCAAAGGTAAAATCAATTATGAATACCTTCTAACACCAGATCATTTTAGAAAGACAACATATAAAACGATGAAAAAGATCTGGGGGAAATTCATGTTTTTAGGACAAGCATGCTCAGGATTAATTGGATTCGATTTTGTAATCATACCAATAAAGGTAATAATGTCGCAAATATTTTCGGCTCATAGAATATACGTAATATCCGGATGGTCATGGAAAATGATTATTGGTTGTTTTCCACTTTTAGCGAGATTTCTCATTACTCATCATCAATATAGAGAAATGGCAAGTGTGAGAGCACAACAGAAAACCGATCAAAGAAGCGAAATATCTCTATGTGCGGCAAGTGATCACAATAACAATAATAATGATGACATCGATAATAATAAAAAGGAGCAATAATATTTTCAAAAATGAATTATGAAGAGTGAGAAAAAGCCAGAGCTACAATTTTTATAAGAACCTATGCCAAAACTTAGCGGAATTGAAACGCTTTCAAAGTGGTATTCACCAACGTTTTTGCCAATGGCACCAACGTATCCAACTGAAAAATTGAAAGAAATGAAATTGGTATAACATATTCAATTTGAATTAGATAACATTGAACCCACGAGCGCTGAAATTGAATGGAAAACTTTTTCGGATTACCATGTAGTTATGCGATGATAACATTAGGAAATAAAGGCAAACAGCCTCTAATAAACATTCTATTCTATGGAAGAAAAGTGGAAGCTTTATTAGATTCAGGTTCCAGTAATAATATTCCTGTCGGATGTTTAATTGGTATGAATGTGATGGAACAACTACAAGGAATTTCTCTTGATCTATAAACTGGGAGATTAATGAAAGGACAAACAGACGAAAAAGGACATAAAGAGAGAGAGGTATTTTTAAATCAAACGCTAGAATTGCCAGCAAGAAGTGAGGTAATATATTATGAGGAAGTGTTATATGTTTCAGACGAGGAGTGCATATTTGAACCAAATGAGAAGCTAATAGAAAAATATGATGTACCAATGTGTGATGAAGTGGTAAAAGTCAAAGACCAAACAGTGCCAGTGAGAATAGTTAATCAAAAAACACAAAACCCATCCAAATGAAACCAAAAACCAAACTGGGAAAACTAACGAAGTTTGAAATAGAGAAAACTCCAAAATTACCGAGAAATATTAAAATCTACAAAGAGCCACAAGTCATTAGTAATGATTTAACAGAATCATAAAAATGGGAATTCATGGAGTTATTAAAGAAATATAAAATGGTGTTTGAAAAACACGAGTACGATTTGGGACTCACCCAAGTAATTGAACATGAGATGCCATTACTTGATGAAACTCCGATTAAATTGAAACCGTATATAATTCCATATATACATCAATTGGAAAGTGAAAGACAGATAAAAGCAATGAAAGAGTTCAAAATAATACGAGATAGTTCTTCACCATTCTCATCGTCAATAGTAGTTGTTAAAAAGAAAGACGGCGATTTGCGATTTTGTGTCGATTATCGGAAATTAAATCAAGTTACGCGAAAGGATACATATCCTATTCCAGTCCCACAACAAATGTTTGATCAGATGGGAGAAGTGCAATTTTTCACAGTAATCGATATTAATAAAGGTTATAATCAATTTAAGTGAAAGAAGAAGATCGAAGAAAAACGGCTTTTTCGAATGGTAAGGAATTGTATGAATTTAATGTGTTACCGTTTGGATTAACTGGAGCACCTGCTACGTTCCAGCGAGGTATGAATTTTGTTTTGCGTGATATCCCACATGCATTAGTCTATATTGATGACATAAAAATATTTTCAAATACTTTTAAAGAACATCTGAAAATAAAACCATCTAAATGTGAATGGGGAAAATCAGAAATGGTTTATGTAGGTCATATTATTTCTTGAAACGGATTGCAACCAAACCCAGAAAATGTGAGGAAAATTCAAGAATACCTAATCCCGAAAAATGTAGATCAAGTTCGACAATTTATAGGCTTAGCTAGTTATTATAGAAAATTTATTAAAAACTTTTCTCATGTAGCAAACCCTTAAATGTATTATTAAAAAAGCAGACTCAATTTAAATGGGGGAAAAGCTCAACAAGAAGCATTCGAATTGCTTAAAGAAAGTTTGATTAAAAACCCATATTGAGATGTCCAAATTTTAGAATACCATTCATTTTAATGACAATTGCAAGTAATATTGCATTGGGTGCAGTATTAGGACAACAAGTTGAAGGTGAGAAAGATCACGTAATTGCATATGCCAGCAGAACGTTAAAGCCACATGAAAAGAATTAATCTACAATTGAGAAAGAAACATTAGTATATCAACGTTTAGACAGTATTTAGTTAGCAGAAAATTTGTTGTATTTACTGATCATAATCCATAACAATAGTTGATGCAACATCGGGATTCGGCCAGCAAACTGATCCGATGGTCAATAGCCCTATTAGAATATGATTTTGAAATTAAATATCGAACTGGCAAATCAAATGGAAATGCGTATACGCTATCAAGAATCCCTGTAAATAATGAGAGTAAGAATAATGAAACGAATTATAATAATAATATTTATGGCAATCAAAACCGCTAATAATTTGCAGGAACTGCAAATAGATCAGGAAAACGATGATGAATTAAATCAATTGCGGAAACATGCAGTCACGATCAAAAAGGTGAGTGACTGGAAACATGTAGTTGACGAAAAGCATAAATATATCATTCATGATGGTTTGTTAAAATGTGTTAAAAATGAAAACTTATTAATTGTGGTTCCAATAAAACATCGAACAACATTAATGTTGATATATCATAATGGAGCACTAGGTGGAAATTTATCCGCTCGGAAAACGTTATCAAGATTGAAACAAAAATATTATTGGGACACTATTGAATCAGATGTCAGACAATGGTGTCATACTTGTGAAGTGTGCTTAACCAGACGAAATACGGGAAAGAAAATAAAAGTACCTTTGAAACCTATGCCAGTGCCCGGAGCGCCGATGGAAATTACTGCAATGGACATTGTTGGTCCATTACCTGAAACAATTAATGGCAACAAGTATATCATTGTGTTCTGTGATTATCTAACTAAATGGTCTGAAGCATATGCAATGCAAAATCAAAAAGCGGAAACAGTTACAAAGATATTTGTAGAAAACATTATTTTTCGATATGGAGCACCGAAGAAATTACTTACTGATCAAGGAACGAATTTCCAAAGCGAACTGTTTATTTCAATCACGGAATTATTCGGGATACTGAAACTTAGTACATTGCCTTATCATCCACAAACAGATGGTCTAGTAACTAAACTTTATTTGAAAGATTTAATGGAACATTAATCAATATGATATCATCCTATGTGAATAGAAAGCAGAAAGATTGGGATTTGTTTATCAAGTCATGCTTATTTGCATATCGAAATGCAGTGAATGAGAGTACGAACGAAACATCTTTCTATCTCATGTATTTACGGCGGAACAACATGCTGGTTGATTTAAAATTTCAAGCACCTATCTCACAGTACATGGATATATCTGGTTACAAAGTAATTATGCACGAAAGACTTCAATCAGTATGGACTCAAGCTGGACTTAAAATAAGACATAGTCAAGAAGCGTATAAAGAGTGCTTAGATAAACGGGCACATGCTCACAATATCGAAGTAGGAGATTTAGTGTATGTACATAAACCAGAACCAGCAAATGGTCTATCACCAAAATTACAGAGACCATTTAAAGGCCCATATATAGTATGTGATACCACTAAAACTAATCTAAAATTACGTCCACAAAGTAATAAAAAGGCAGGAACAATTATCGTTCATGCTAATCGATGTAAAAAGGTGCCAGCTGCAGAGAATACTAAGTATCTATTGAGGTCTAAAGACAAAAACATGGAAAGACACACCGCGCTCAAACAAAAAATAGCAGAAAATTCCGCACCATTAGGATATATCAACAAAATTTTGTTCGTTACAACACTTATGATACTCAATGTGCTAGGGTCGAATGCGACTCCATTGTTTTCAAAGTATGCCATTAAGAGGATCCTGGTAATGGAAAAAGTTGATATTAATGCCACATGTACCCAGATGGTATGGATCTATTGTTGTGCACCGACCGAAGAAATAGAAGTAAGTAATTTACTGAATTATTTTGAACCACCAGTGAAGTTGAATTTTAATAAAAATACTTACGTAAATCGTCAACTAACAATAAATTATGAATACCCATGGTTAATAACACAAGTGCAACCCCAAGTAAATAGTACTAAAATAATAAATCTGATTCATATTGAAATATGGACAAAAAATCTAAATAACTATGTTTTCATAGAACCAGTGTGAATCAATATATATTGAGAACTCCGAAATTTCCAACAAGTGAAAATAATTTTTCAGAATTATACAATCGATACGTTGAATGTTAGAAAGTCTTTTGTGCATTATGCGAATCTAAAACTGCATCATACCTATGATATCACAATTCACTACTACGAAAAAGTATTGCAAGATAATGGTGCAGAGAGTAATGACCGGTGGGTCAAGATCTATAATAGTCGAAAATCAATATTGTTGCAAAACGAAACAAATCGAGTTCATTTACAGCTAGTTAACCAAAAACTAAACATTTCACGACAAGCCGGTATTAATGACAAAGTTGTGGTTTATTATTGTGGAAAAATCCAAGCCACATTAACAAGTAACTTTACCTTTAAATTGTTAAATTTTCAGCAAATACGATCTAAATAAATTTCAAAAAGTAAAATAAAAAATATTAAAAAAAAATTAAAAAAAAAATTTCAAAAAAGTAAATAAAATTATTATAAAATTCAAATTAAAATAGATAATTAATTTTTATTAATATTATTATTTATACCCCTACCAGTTAAGGCAGTTCCCCTTGGGTACTCCACCTTGACTCTAGCGTCAACTTTTAAATTCAAAAATAATTAACTAACTATATTTTAGTAATGGAACAAATTCAATGGGCGAGGACAATTTATGATAGCTACTTTAAGCTACACCGAAACAATGTTGAACGGAACCCATACATCATCCAGGAAAACTCGCAGATCCAAAATTACGTGAGAGTGGTTGACAGGAAAATGAAGATAAAAATATTCAGATTGAATAGAAAATCCGGAATTAAATTAACTGAGGAAACAAATGCAACGAAAAAGGAAGAGTTCATGCTTCACATTATCAAAGGAAATGTAGAAATGGTCGACGACAATCAGAATATATGGTGGGAAATACATCAAGGTTCGTCATGGAAAATGCAGAAAGAAGCGATGACCAAAAGGTTGAGAACAACAAATGAAAATGCACTGATTATTTTGGAAACTAGAATTAAAAACGAAGCTCAAGAAGTACCGCAGATGATATCGACACTACCTGTGGATGAAAAATTGTTAGCAATCACTGAACAGATGCTAAAGACAAGAATGTCATTTTTAAGAAAAGAAATGGATTAAGAGGAGATAAGAAGCAAGATCTTGTTCATCGATGCGGAATATGGGACATCAGAAAGCAAATAGATGGTACCGCTGTCTATTGCGATAATAAACTATTATGGCAAGACAATAAAGGATGTGTATCTAACTCCAAGAGGAAAATTGTGGCATTTTAATTCATAAATTCATGGAATAACGGAAGTTGCAAGTAGGAATCAATATGACCAACATGCAATTATGAAGGAAGTTCAAAAATTGGTCGTTGGAAAAATATTAATTGGCCACGACCTTCATGCGAAGATACAATATTTGAAACTTTGGATAGATCAGTTGTATGACATTCGAGATTTGGCTACAGCGCAAGCATTGGAAAAGATTGGAATGTCTAGGAGAGGAGAATTTTTCAAACTGAAAATTGTTGTCCAGGAGATGTTTGGAGATCAAATGCAGGTGGGTATACACTCAGCCCTCAAAGATGTAAAGAACATAAGAAGAGTATATTTGCAAATTGAGAAACTGTGGATCGATGATATCGAAATACCAAAAAAGCAATCATCAAGGAAATATTAGTTGGAAGAATATTGGAAGCTTCACAACACCGCCTCAACATCAATGACCGGAATTACC
Organism: Schmidtea mediterranea; assembly: GCA_022537955.1. Taxonomy (NCBI): domain Eukaryota; kingdom Metazoa; phylum Platyhelminthes; order Tricladida; family Dugesiidae; genus Schmidtea; species Schmidtea mediterranea. The sequence continues at coordinate 48,442,342 of CM039680.1, forward strand.
AAAGAAATTGACCTCACAGCAGCAGAGGATATGGAAATCGATAGTGAAGTCCAAACTGTTCAATTGAAATGGGCAACAGAAGAGAGCATTGAAATAATTGAGGAAAGTCTGGGTCTAATAATCAATGAACCGATTCATCGAATACAACCAATATTTGAGCATGGGTCAATTATCTCACGAAGGACCAGAAAAAGGAAAGCTTCATTGGATTCATTGGAGGTTGACAGTAGAGAAACTATCACAATAAATCGGCTCACGTATCGAAAGAAGAAAACTGTTATTCATTATAAACGTGGATCTAAAATTTGAAATGAGATAAAAATTACTGTTATTTATATTATTTATTTATAAAATATTAATTTAATAAATCTCGTTTTTTTGATTTATGTCGTTCCATACAAAAACAATAAATAAAAAAAAGCATGAACAATGACACAAAAGTATGTAAGACAAAGATTCTAAATATCAGGCAAAATTGTATACATATTATCATTATTAGTATATTGGTTATATTAGCATTATTATTATTGAGACTAATACTTTTAATATTATTGTTACTTTTATCAGTTCTTGAGAGTCTCAGATCTCGAACTTCGGGATTTGAGACGCACAAGAAGAAGCATTCCCATGCCTGCAGCCTGGCGTAACCAGCAGGAGGAGTGGAACATTTTAATATTTAACTTATATAAATCATCCATAAATAGTATATAATTTTAATTAGAAAAGAAGAAAATTTGCATTTTTCGAAAAATGTAATATTGTAATAAGTAAACGAATGCCTTAAACATTTAAAGTTAAAAAAATATATATATCACATCCTTCATAAGGCACACATCAATCAATGATGATGTCATAGAACCTCCTGTAGCATCAAAAAAAATTATAATAAATTTTAAATTAGTTTTAAATAATTAAATTAGTTTTAAATAAGATAAAAATAAATTAAATAAAAATACATATATTAAAAAAAAGATTCAAAATTCGTGGACCATTTTTCGATGTCGGTTTCATTATTTATTAGCTTTTCAGATTCTAATTCCTTCTATTTTCCCTTTCGTTACAACTCAATTAGTTGAGCAACTTCATAAATTTACCACCAGAAGCAAATTGTATTTTAATTAAATATTTTATATTAATCTTTTCAATTCATTTCTGTTTACAGAATATACCACCCAGCCTCATCTTATCAATATGATACACAGACAACTACTAATTCATAAAATCATGATAACCTTTCGGCTTTACTATTGGTTAAAATAATATAGGAATTTAATTTCGGATGTTGACAAAGTTGACCATTGATAATAATGCACATTCATCATCATTCCCGATTGAGGGATATGAAATTCGAGCTGGACAAAGAAACGGCGCAAAGCTTGCAAAATGTAAGCTAAGGCTGATCAAATGAGAAAAAAATAAAATAGTAAATCACAGCAGGCAATCAATTTAAGAATAACACAACAAATAAATTTGTTTTCTCTCGATAGTCACATCTGACATGGAATATTAATTTATTAGATTTTTTAGAATATTGATTTCTTATTTTAATTATCGGTGTTTGATTTCTTAGAATCAAATGCTGATTTGTTGATATCAGAGCTTATTATCAGAGCAGATTATTATTATTATTATTATTATTACTAAATTTATGAAATAAAAAGGTTCACAATTTGTGGACTTACCCTCAGACGCAATCATTATTATTATTATTATTGTTGGTATTGTAAAATAATTTTCCATTACACACATAATTTCGAGGAAAATATTGTAGACATGGGCTTTCATAACGATAACAATTAGGAGTTCCGGACCAATTCGACCAATGATGAGGATAGTGGTGATGATGGTGATGATGATTGAGCCTTTTGACTGAGCGGGTGGATCCTTTTTTCGGTATGGTCAATAGTCTGAATGTGATTCCGATGCGCCATTGATAGGAGCCTTTATTACAATGATTGAGACGAGATAATAGAAATAAATCCAACCGATCTGATAATCCCCGACCAATCACATAATTTTGGACAATTGAGAGACACACAAACACGAAGAGAATAGAAATAAATTTAACCGATCTGATAATCCTCGACCAATCAAATAGTTTTGGACAATTAAGAGACACACAAACAGGAGACTCATTCTGCGTTACCATGCTGTTGCGGTTAGGAAATTTTCTTGTCATTTTATCTGACCGGTTACACTTTAGCCGATGTTTGATGCCAATTAATGCTCACATGAGCGAGTGTTGGTTCACAACTACTCGTGATTGGCAGCAGTGTGAGGAGTGTTGAATAATTGAATAGTGCAATGGAGTCATTATCATTATTATTGATTAAATTAGCCTTTGGCTAATATTAGTGTTATCAGGTTAACAAATTAAATTAGGCCATTATTACTATTATCATATTATCATCATTATTATTATTATTATTATTATTATTATTGTTATTGTTATTATTATAATTATGATTTATTATTATTATCATACTGCTTATTTATTATTTACATTATTATAGATAAATTATATCACAGGAAAAATAAACACATCATATGACAGTAATTCGAATGTTTTCAAACAAAATCGCAATTTTATCTTGTGTTTATTGGATATATTATATCTATATGTACGAAAGACATTTTTAACAAATTATTTCTTTTACCTAATAAACATAAATTGGATAATATACGGTGGTTGAAGGGTGCAAATAAATCAGTGAAATTGTGATTACAAAACATTGAAATAAATCGGATTGAGTTGTAACTGTGATAAAGTGCGAATAAAATTATTCTGTGTTTGGGTTTGCTTATTTGATTCGAAAAGGACACAACTTTCAATAATAATAACCCAACATTTCAATGGCCCGAGAACGCATGGCGTTGGCTCTGGATCCTTTTAAAAACCAATATATCATGCGAAAAAACGTATTAAAAGCATAATTTAGTTAAGTGTTTAAAATAATTTCCATTAAATAAAAGACCTACATTACAACAAAAATTGTTTAAATTGAACAAAATAGGTTTAATAAAACAAACCTGATAAATTAACTGTGCGAATTGATATTAACAGTACAGAGCTCAATGAAAATTTGTATGTTTAAAAGTCAGAAAATATCAAACTTAATTTAGTTGAAGATGTAACCATATTTACACAGTGAACTTTGCTTATTTGAATATTAGTCACTGTGTAAATTTCACGGATTAGCTTAGTACCCCCCTCTCGCCTTGTGATTATAAAATGAAATTTACAGATTTACAGAGCTTATTTCAACAATGGGTGATGATATAGCGTCGAAAATGTTTCTGAAAATTGATACCAACAAAAACGGTGTCATCTCAATAGATGAGCTGAAACAGCATTGCTCCAAAACCGCCAATGTCGATGAAGCCATCAAGACTTTTCTGAAGAACTTTGACAAAGACAAGGATAAAAATGTCACATATGAAGAATTTGCCAAAGCGCTTGGCATTCCGGTTTCTGAGAAAACGTTAAGCGTTTTCAAAAAGTAAAAATAATATTTAATATAATTAATATGTTGTTATTAAATAAATTGGGTTGTTTAAGGAGTTGCATAATATTTAATAATGCTAATTTATTATTGCAAATAATTATAACAAATAATTATAACACTCGGTCCTCGAGGATATTGAGTCCACTACAGTTCTACTGGCAAAATTGACTAACGGCATTAATGCGCCACAGGTCGACGATTGAAAACCTCTTGCAAGAGTATAGCCGTTGAAGAGATTATTGTTATAATGCTGAAAATTACCAAACAAAATCTGTCCATCACTCGAGCGGCAAACTTCCATTCATTCGCTCTCAATTCTTGAATTTCTGTTTCAGCTAATTTGCTCGTAACTTGTCTCAAATGAGACAAAATTTCTTTGATTTGTGATCTACCTTCAGGTAGTAAACCTTCACCCATTATTCCCCCGTTATTGTTTTGTGATTCGTATGGAGGAACTTCAGAGTTAACATTAGCGCTTGGATAAGAAAAGCTCACTGATTGAGCTGCTCTTGCCCATATTTCATTTTCCATATCAAGAACATTTGCCAATAAACTTTTAGATCCTTTCATGGAGCCACTTTGAAATGCACGATTATAAATGGCGTTTCTTTTGAATTGACCAGTATTTTGCTTCAAATCTCCTGATTCAAATACTTCAGAAGCTACCTTATTTCTCGGCTTCATGAAAAGAATTCTAGCTAACCATATATTAACTACCTTGTGAAGCTGAAATAATAAATGATAACGGCAATATATATATATATATATATCCGAGTTGATAGGACAATATTTGATCCGAAAAAAAATATGCCAGAGAATCCCCAAAATAAATAAAACTTACCATTTTATTTAAATTAAGGTAGCAAAGAAAGCTCGCTCCCCTTATTATCCACTGGGGATTTCCAGGATTTTGGAAAACTCCATGTTCTTAATTTCATCAGTTTAATTTTTTAGAACTTACTTAATATTACGTATATAATCTCAAGTACTTAATAATTATATATTTCAAAATTTTTACTACCCTCATTTAACTTTAACCCCTACTAATGTGACCAGTGATGTTACAGTGATAAATTTTAATAATTTAAAGACATTTTTTCAATCAAAAACGTTTTAGTATAAAATTTATTTTACTCCGACAGTATTTGTTTATTTAATTAGTCAAACTTATGGTTTTATCTAATGAATTTATTTTAAAATGTCTCTAGATAATACAAAAAACCTTTAACGTGCTTTATTTCTGACTTAAAGTTATCCATAGCTTCAGAAAAACAGGTTTAATCAAGAGACAAAACGTGATATACTACAAGACTGCCATCATTAAACTATTCATAAAGTCACTGAGTTTTCTGTGTGGATCTCACTAGCCATAATCAATGACAATACTGTGAAATAGAAAACTTAAACTGGGAAATAGTCGCTAAAGTTTTATAAAGAATTATATGAACCGTTTGGTCGTGAAAGTCCACCTAGATTTTAGATTAAATGATTTATGATTGAATAATGTAATGACTTTAAATTTTTTCATCGGGAATTTGTCAACAGATTTCATAAATTATGAGAAACAAAAACAAATATTATGAGCAGTTGGTAATTAATAATAACTTTAAATATAACATTTTTAAAATTATATATTTAATGCTGCTTGTTTATATTTGAAGGAATTTATAAGTTTGGGAATTTTTTTAAAATAAGTCAAGACATTTTAAAATTTTTATATTTAGTATGATTTTTACATGTTAGGGTTGGTACATAAATGACGTCACGTACCTAGGGAGGGGAATGGGTTACAAATTTGTGACGAGGGGAGGAAGTGTTTAAGAACTGTGAGGTCACATCAAAACGCACAACTTTAATTAAAAGTTCCACTTAAATTTCAGCTTTCTAGAGAATTCTTTTTAATACATGTTTTCTAGAGTGCAGCATTACACTAAATAAATACTAAAATGTAAATAAAGTGATTTGAAACATGTTCATTTTCAAACATGAAATACGGCTTTTTAGAAGAGGACAAAGATTTGTGCTGTCATATTTGAGGGTGGTAAACTTTTTGTGACGAAAAGGAGTGAGAAGGTAAAAAATCGCGTGACGTCATTTATTGACGGCTCGATACCAAAAATCTATTTTTCAATAATGACTTCCGGTAGAACTTCTTGATATCAATTTTTAAATTGAAATAAGATTTCTTTTTTGATTCATAAATTTTGCATTTCCTGACTTTCTAATAACAGATTCGGGTCAAATTTTATAATTTTCATTTATATTTCCTTTTCTTCGAACGGAAATTTTGTAAGTCATTTGAAATTTAATTTAAAATTTCTAAAATAAATGATTGCTGTCCATAATTTTTCTCCACATCATCTAGGCTTCATTATATGATTGTTGAGTCTAGCATTGTATTTCATTTTTTAACCAAAATTATTTATCTGCTCTTCTATAGGAAATGACTTTAATTTATGACAGTGCGCATAACTTTATCCTTATTTAAAGAAGAGTATATTTTCTCTATATTTTGAAGAATATTTTTTGTACGATAAGGTAGAACTTATTTAATTCTACGTACTCTTGAACAAATAAGATAACTCAAAACAATAACCTTCATTATTATTGCAAATAACATTCACAATTTTTTTAACGTTTATAATTTTTTTTTACTAAATCTTTGAAATGGTACGCAATGTATTTTAATAAATCAAAAACTCCGGTTGGATTGTGTTCTGATCTCGTTTATCAAATTACTTGTAATGGGTGTAATGCCGCATACATTGGAGAGACTTCCCGTCATCTCTGTCCTCGAGTTCTAGAGCATTGTCGATTGAAGGGTTTGACCAATATTAGTGAGCACAATAAGGCTGTAAAAGTGAAATAGGAATGTATGATTTTAGAATTTTGTTGAAAAGTTTTAATAATTATTGGGAATGCGTGATATGTGAAGCATTGTTGATAAGGTCATTGGATCCAAAGATTATTGTGCAAAGTGCTGTGACTACGAATAGTTTAAGTATTGTTTTTTAAAATAAAAAAAACTTTTTTTTAATATTATTAAAATAATTGAATTTTTAAATTACATTATTTTTAAAAAATTATAATATAAATAGTTACAATCTCTTCTAAAGTCATAATTTATATAATAATTTATTTAATTCAAAAAGTGTCTAATTAATTCTGAATATTAAAACAAAGTTTTTATTATTCATTATTGGACATCACTTAAATAAAAATCATAATATTTATATAAATAAAATTTTAAATTAATTAAAAGTTATTTGAATATATTTTTTAAAAATTTATTTATTACAAAATTAAATTAATAAAAAATAATTTGTTTAAATTAAATGTTAATTCATAATATTTTTAGTTAGTTTTGTGTACCTGAAGATGACAGTTATGCTGTCGAAATATATCGTACGAAAAGTTTTTTATTGGCGTTATCTTTTAATTAAATCGTTGCCAAATTTATTTAATTATTTATATATATATATATATATATATATATATATATATATATATATATATATATATATATATATATATATATATATAAATTAATTATTTCTTATAGAAGAACTTAATTTGTAGCTATACAACCAGAATTTATGAAAGCTGGTAATGCTTAATTCGAAAACCAAAATATCAACTTACTGATTCTGGAACGTCAATGGAATCTGAGCTGCGATGATGGAAATTGAGCACGAGTACAGTGAAAACTAGAGATAAAGAGCACACGATCATTACGCATGTAAAATACATTCCTAAATTATCCTAAAAAATAACTTAGTTACAAGAAATCTAACCAATTAAAGGAATTGCTTTACTGGTAGGCGGCATTTTTTCTGCAACCATCATCAAAAAGACCGTCAGAGACAAAAGAATGGTTACACCTGCACATTTATAAAACTTTAAATTCATAATTCTACCAAATATACGCTTTCATTTGTTTTTATTTAGTTTACGACTATAGGCTAAATAATATTAAAATTTTGTTAAAACTTATTATTCGTGGTATTTTTTTGCGTTGTGAAATGCGGATAGAAAAACAAATTTCTTCAATCATGCAATTTGGTTTGAATTTATCAAAAATAGTAAGTAGTTGAGTTTGTCAGTGAAAATTTGAAATGAAAAATTATTGATCGGACTCCAAACATATTTTGGTTAACAACAATAACGAATTCAAGACAATTTTTATTTATAAACAATTTATTGCCTATTTACTACAAAAAAGTGATTCGATATTATAAATATGTTTTTTATTGCTTATAATAACCATTCAAGATAAATAGCACGTCTTCCATAACCTTGGAGTATACGACCACTTGGTTACCACAGTTGGATTCTTTTCTCAATTTGAAAATACTCAGAACTCGACACAATAAACTTTAATAATTGGTTTAAATTGCTTTTCTGATTTGATTAATTTCTTGCTAAAATTTATTCGTCAGTTCTCTATCATTTTTCTCTCTTTAAAATCTCTTTTAAAACTTGTCTCTAAAATCTAAATTTAACCATTGTCACTAATACAAGTTATATTTAACTTTTATAGTCTGCAATCTAATCACACTTAGAAGTCATTCGTGATATATACTCGCGTATATGCCTAGTAATTTTGGATTAATTTTTTTTTCAAAGTTGATGAGTCGGCTTATACACGAACCTACTTTTAATTACATAATTATAATTCAATAATAAATTGATAATAAATGTAATGTGTCATTAATTGATATTTCTAATCAAATTTCTTTTCAATTTTATTCTACTTGAGCATCCTTTTTATATTTGTTTTTGGTTGCCATAATTGAGTGGGCGACTTCCCGCTTCTTTCCTAATCCGAAAAAACTAATTTGGGTTAATTGATTTTATGACAGACATGGTTTCGGCTCTCCGCATTCCTCATGAGATCATTTTAAGGAACCAATCTATGCATGATATATAAGAGGATCGTTTTCATTAAAATTAAATAATTTAGAACTCTTAAATATGCTACGATAAATATAAACCAAATTTCTTTATTCAAAAATTTTAAAAACATAAGTTAATACGGGGAGAATTTCAATAATTCGATGCTTCAACTGACTGGAAAAAAAAATCGAAAAAACGAGAAAATCGAATTACCGAAGGTCTACTCATATTATCCTATTTTTAAAATCCCAACACAAATATCAAATACCAATTTTTTAGCTTTTAAAAACTAATTAAGCAAACTGTTAGATTATAAAATCCAAATAATTCGAAAATATTTAGACTTAATCAATATTGATTGTTTTTATTCAGATTACGAAATAAATGCGTTTGGAAATTTTATAGAATCAAATCAAACCTCGTTATATGGATAATAATTACAATACAGACGATATTAATTTACAGAATCAGATACCATTATGGAGCACTTATTAAGGACGTCCCCTAATAAAGGGAAGGGAACTGGTATACTCAAAAGGGACACAAGGTAAAGGGGTCCGTGTGCTTAGAACATCCCCAGCAGCATTAGTTATTTAAATATAATACATAATGGACTAATGATGTTTTAAAATTTTTCTATTATCTTTTTGATATACTATCCTAATTATGGTAAATAAGCGTCATGTTTTATGTTCCTATTTTTCCCATTTGATCATTTTAATTATGTATGAATGTTTTTTCTCTATTTTTCAACCAATATTGTGTACTACAACATATAATGGTGAAATTAAATTTAGCCTTTATGCGTATAAAATATTTAAATTTCTTCTGAAAATAAAGGATATCTATTTTTGAAGGAGAGGGTGGGGGGATAATAAATTTAATTATCTTTAAATTTTAATTTTGGTGTTTTGTATTTTAATTGGTCTGTACATAGAATTGTGTCTCCATCTTAATTTTATATAACCTCAAAAAAAGATTTTTTTAAGAGTTACTCTCATTTATTATAGGCACATGTCATTGAACCTAAATAAGTAGGTAGAAGTGTAACTATAGTAGATAGAAACGTAACTATAGTAACCTATGTTATTAAATTTGATTTTAAAAATTTAGTTTTCAGATATCTTAGTTACATTTTATTCAATTTATTTCTTTGTAGGGAATCAAAAAATAACTTAATGCATAACTATATAAATTTTTGAAAAATTAATTGATGAGAAATAAATCAATAAGTATTTTCATTTTGTACTTTACTCAAAATAATTTATTAAAAAGTTAATTTCCCGATGTGACCATCATATATCATTGATTTATCTTGATATTATTCTTTTCCATGTAACTATAGCAACCTTTGTTATTAAATTTGATTTTAAAAATTTGGTTTTCAAACCTATTAGTTATATTTTATTTAATTTATTTCTCTGTGGGGAATCAACTAATAATTTATTGCATAAACATTTTTTTGAAAAATTAATCGATGTGATATAAATCAATAAGTATTTTTCATTTTGTATTTTACTAAATCTTGATATTAATGATTTTAATGAAACTATAGTAACCTATGTTATTAAATTTGATTTTCAAACATCATATTTATAATTTATTCAATTAAAATTGATTAAAAATTTCAATTTGGATGTAATTTTTAGTATAAACAATAGATTTTAATTAGTATAAACGAATGTTTTTGAGGTATAAACAATCAATTATTATTTAAATTATTATTAAAATATTATCATAAGTAAGTTTTCTTTTTTATGTATATTTAATTTACTATTTTTTTAGTGAATTATTGCAATACATTTAAATTTTGCGTAGCTATCAGTCACGAAGATGTTTACTACTGTGAACTTGTTACATCCTCATATTTCAAGATAAATAATGTTGGTTTCCCTGGTTATGTGTGTCCAGAATGTCTCACCATAACATCTGAGAGATGGTCAATGTTTTTACAACATCACGGACATCACCTGAGACAATTCGAAGAATCGAAAAGTAGTATAGTTGCCAAAAGTAAGTGTATGTATAATATAACTAACTATTAAACTTTTTTAGTATGGACAAAGAGGACAACCATTCAAGACATTTTGCATATTGATAAATATGATACAAGCAATCTTTTGATAATTTTTAATGATTTTTAAATTATTAAATGTTAGATACTATTAATATTCAAGATTCAAGATCGAGTAATGAAAGAAATGAATATAAAAATGGTAATTTTTTACTTTTATTTAAATTATTAATTATTTTTTAAATTAGATGGTTTAAATATTGACATTGAAAGCATGGATGATAGAATATTTTATGAAACAAATTATTACGAACTTGAAAAACTCTACTGTGAATGTTAAATGTGAGTTTTTAGTTATTACAATCAGAATTATTTAACTTTTCATGTTTCAGGTAATCTTTATCCGAAGTATTGTCAATCTACAAGCCATGATGACAACTGCCACAACAAAATGAATCGATATTATCAAGTGAATAATTATTATATATGTCCTGTATGCCAGACCCAAACCTCTGACCCGCGCATTAAATTTTATAATGACCATAAAAATCACTTGACTCAATTTTATACGGATAAAAAAGCATTGTTTAAACACAGTTCGAAACGAAAAAGTACCATAAAATCTGAAATACTTGAAAAAATATTTATTAAAAATGATTTACAAATTGGACTAGGGTTAAGTGGCATTATTGTAGAACTAGAAATTGAATATGATTTACTACACTCACATCGAATTATAAAAGTGAACATCAGATGATATGATGTTAAGGAAATAGTTTTTCCATCTTTTCTTTTGGAAAAATTAAAAATAACATTAAATGAAATGAAACATTCAAAAGTTCAATTTGGAGTCCAAGTTGAATTTTAAAAAGATGGGGAACTCAAAGTAGTTAGTATATCAAATAAAAAAAATTAATGAAAGATTATTGAACGAACAGAATTAGGAAGTAGTTGAAAATAAACCGAATAATAAAAGTAAATTTCAAGGTAACCAAAGTTTTGAGTATATCTAGATTTTCTGGACATAGTTATATTCCCACACCTAAAGCTCTAATAGGTAAAAAGGCAATAGTTAACGTACAAAATACCGATCATTTATGTTTCATTTATAGTGTTTTGTCTGTATTGAAATCTAATAAAATCAAGAAACATAGAGATAAACCTACAAAATATTTACCGTATTTGAATGACTTGGTATACGACCATAATGATATGCCAATGAAACTGTGTGATATTCCAGCTTTTGAGTAGAAAGATCCTGGTTTAGCAATTGATGTAATGATTTATAATAATGATAAACTTGAGGATAAAGAAGAACTTGTAATGAAGCATCCATATTTAAATATAATTCACCGAACAAAAGTAACTGAAGTGGATCCCATTTATTTATTATAGATAAAAGAAAATGAAAGATATCATTACACAGCAGTAACTAATCTACAATCTTTAATGAATTGTCATAAAAACAATGATTGAAATGTTCGAATTTATTGCAAATGGTGCAAAAATTGTTTAAACGGATTTCGAAAGCCAAAAGCCTTTGAAAAACATCAAGAATTATTTAAGAAAAATCAGTTGGTACTACACTATATCCATTACCAAAAGATAAAGATAAATATTTGGAGTTCAAAAACTGGTCGAAAACTGTAACACCCCCGTTCGTTATCTATGCAGATTTTGAATTTATTTTACCAAAAGATTCGGTTTACCACCAAATACATTTACCCATTTCTGATGGACTCTTATTAATTAACAATTTCACTGGAATGTCAAGTTACCATGGTCAAAACTGTGTTTTTGAATTTTTAAAGGTCTCAGATAAAGGAACAAACATTGTGATACCATATTATAAAGAAGAGAGGACAAAGTTAATGATACCACTTACTTTCGATAAAGAATATTCATTTGATAATTGTGAATATTGTTATTTGTGCAATAAGAACATAGTAGATAAGGTTAGAGACCATGACCATTTTACAGGATGTAAAAGTTGTAATGTTAATAGGAGCATCAAAGAATTATTACCTGTAGTTTTTCATAATTTATGGAGGCAGACTTACATCATATCCTTAAGTATGGAATAAATCAATTTCCCAATTGGAACTTATCATGTATTCCAATTAGTAGTGAAAAGTTATTGATTGGTAAGCTTAGAATACGTTTTATCGACTCTTACCAATTTGTTAATGACTCATTAGCTAGGGCTGTAAAAGCTTTGACAACTTTACCTTTAACGAGATCTGTTTTTACTGGTACCATTGTTAATGAAAAAGGTATTTTTCCTTACAAATTTGCCACTAGTTTAGAGGTCCTTGAAAGTACTTATGAATTGCCTCTAATCTGGGAAGGAGTGAGTCAAGTTGAATATGAGAAAGCTCAATTAATTTGGACTGAAACTAAATGTGTGAATTTGCTTGACTATATGATGGTGTATTTGAAACTCGATTGCTTTCTTTTAGCTGACTTTTTTCAACAATTTCGGGCGAAATCTATAGCTCATAATAGGTTAGAGCCTTTGAATTATTTTGTTATTCCGGGAATGTCTTGGAGTTCTGCGTTAATAACTTTAGATAAGCCCATTGAACTATTGCAAGACATGAAAATTTATAATTTCTATGAAGGTGGTATTCGTGGAGGTCTTACTTTTGTTAATAAACACTTTGTAAAAACTGATGAAAGCACTGAGTTGCTTTATATAGATATTAATAATTTATATGGTTGGGCTTTAAGTCAACCTTTACCTTGTAGTGAATTTAGTTGCGTATTAGATGGTTTTGATTCAATATTGTCTGATTGTTTGCCTTTAAATCTTGAATATTTATCTTATGGGTATATTCTTGAGTAGATGTTGAAATTCCTTCTGAACTTCATGATAAGTCAGATGACTTTCCTATTGCTCCTGAGAAAATAAAACCTGTGGGTTCTATGGTTGAAAAGCTGTTGTTGACTCATTACAAAAAAAGAATTATGTGATTCATTGCTAAAATTATACTTGTCTCTTGGTATTAAGGTCACACATGTGAATAGAGCTGTAAGATTCAAACAATCTTCTATTTTTAAAAACTACATTGATACCAATACAGAGTTAAGAGCAAAAAGTACAAACACGCTAGATAAAAATTATTATAAGCTCCTAAATAATATCTTGTATGGTAAAACTGTCGAAAACCTGAAAAAAGAATGAATTTAAGATTGTGTAATACAGAAAAGAAGATGATTACATATGCTTCCAAACCAACTTTTCAAAGAACTATCAAAATTGCTGATGATTTAATTGCTGCTTTGTTAAATCCAGATTCAATATGTTTAGATCGTCCAAGTTATATAGGACAATCGGTGATTGACTTGTCGAAACTTAGCATGTATGAGCTTCAGCATAAGGACTTGAAAAATATTAACATCAATTTAACTGTTAGATTAATATTGTTGCTAGAGATAATGACTCTTTATTCTCGGAGATTAAAAATTGTAAACTGGATATTCTTTTGTCTGAAATGGATAAGGATAATCTTTTGGATACATCTAATTATCCACCTACTCATCCACTTTGTTCTAAAAAACTTGATTCGGTAATTGGCAAATTTAAGGATAAAAGTAAGGGAGAAGGATATGATGAGTGCGTATTCCTCCGACCTAAATGTTACAGCTTGTTAGGTAAATCATCTTGTCTAAAAGCTAAGGGAGTGGCATTTAAGGATACTGAGCTAACACATAAATCTTATAAAAAGTGTTATGAAAAAAACTCTACCTTTTTTGTACCTCAATTTAGAATAGGAACAAAAAATCATCAAATTTATAGTTTTAAAACTTCAAAGGTTGCACTAACAAACAAAGATGATAAAAGGGTTTGGGTAGAAAAGAATGGAAGTCTGGCATACGGTAATTATATGATAGAGACTAGTAATGAATAAAGATAATATTTTCCCACGTGATTATTCAACATCACATCCAACAGCATTTCAAACAAATCATCCAACAGCACATCCAACAACTCATCCAACAGCCTATCAAACAGATCATACAACATCTCATCCAACTGTTCATTGAATTAATAAATTTTATACCTATATATGTTCTTGTTCGTATTCATTATTTTTACAATTAATGTGTTTATGTAAAAAAAATTTATAGGAGGGGTACCAAAAAGTGCACCAGGTGGGACACTTCTACCTACTTAAATACATGTCTAAGTGGACATAAATGAGTAACATCGGATGTACAACATTACTTATTTTATTTTAATACATTTATGAGGATTTTCAATTTGACCCTGGCGATCAATTATGATGCGACTCCCTGCTTAGTTAACTTGATTTATAGGATGATTATTTTAAAATTTAATGGCTAAAATTTTTAATAATAAGAATAAAATTTTTACACCTGAGAAATTTATCAATCTATTTATAAGAATATTTATTATTTGAAAATCTGTTATACAAATATATTAATGTTTACCCAGAGAAATCTTTTCTCCAGCATCAGGAGGAATAAGGAATCCTAGTAATGCCATTGTTGAAATAATAATACATGGAACGATTAGGTTAAACGTATAATAGAGAGTTCTACGTTTGATCTCTAAATAATAGGATATATCTATATACGTTTCAGGACAACAAGGATATTTATCGACACTTCTAATAGCTTTGAAGCCTACAAAATAAAATTATGGCTTCATATTCTACTTTACTGAATACTTAAGACATCCCATTCTCCATTTTCCATTATATTTTCTGCATTGCCTTTTCCAAACGTTTGATTACACGTTGTTGCATTGTCACAAAAAAACAGTAGATCAATTAAGTTACCCTCATATGTCCAACTTCCAAATTTCATTTTACACTTTTGAGTATCAAATGGATACCATTTTATATTAATTTGACAAGTTGACTTAAACATTCCTGGAGGTACGGTATGCATTTCCCCGTCGTATTTAACAACAATATTCGCAGGAAAAGTCGCATCAAACCGTTCATCTGCGCTGTATAGTTAGTTTATTACTTGAATTTATACATCAAAATTATTAAAACCTGTTGTAAAGCAAAATATCCGGTCGCCACAAGCGATTTGCTGGAATGACTAGAGTTGTTATATTATTATAAGCAATCGGATCCCAAACGAAATGATAATCTGTCCACTTCTAATGACGGCATTTTATGCGAAAAATCATAACTACATATATATTTACCAGATCTATCCACACATTTGTATGAAGAATTTGATTTTTCTCATCCTTAAGAATTAAACTACACCTATATTTGATATAAGACATTAACATACCACATCGATGATCTGCATTAAAAAAATTAATATGTAAACAGCTAAAGATTTCTTATCATCCTTAGCTGGTCTTTCCAAAATATTGTGAGCGTCTGTACGTTTATTATCAAATAAGTGACGCAATAACTTCTTTTCTGCTTTACCAGCAAAAGACTCTTAATAGAAGAACGAAAAGATATTGGTTTTGATTTAGTAAATATATACTAACCTTTAGCAATAACCAATACGAAAAAAAATCCACAATAAAATTTCATTTATAAAAAATCCAATCAAGCAATTCCGTTGAACATTTGAACTAACTTTAAAATCTCAAACATTGAATTCTGTAATTCTCAATTCGCTACTACTTGTAAAATTCTCATTCTTATTGCTGACTCGAACTCCGATTCGCAGTCAGACAAACACACAAAAAGAAGAATGAATGAACATCACAGCAACACCGATGAATGCAACACACACACACATCAACGAATAACAAACAAACATGAATACACACAAGCAAACAGCCAGATGAATAAATAACACACAAACAAACAAGCATTGGAAATCTGTAGAAGAAAAATAAACTAAATCGTTCATTTATTACTCAAATCTAGCTTTATCGAGCATTTTCTATGTCCATATCAACTCGATGGGATAGACAAGGTAACAACTATTGTACAAAATAGAAATTGAATTATGATTTGAGCTCTTTCATGCGGTTCAATGCACTGCCTGCTTTGAACCAATCAATTTGATTTTCGTTGAATGTGTGTTTCAGAGATATCGTTTCTTTCGTTCCATCCTTGTGCTTGATTTCACACTCGATAGGCTAGAAACAACAGGTTATTTATTACTCCACAATATATATATATATATATATATATATATATCACCTTTCCAGGGGCAAGTTTGGCAAGATTAAGCAGTGATATTTTATCACTAGGCTGGATTTTGTTATAATCTTCAGGTTTTGAGAATGTCAATGGCAACATTCCTTGTTTCTTGAGGTTGGTTTCTTAAATATTCCAATGTAGATAAACGCTACAACTTCGTTATTTATGCTTCACTTACCGTGAATTCTGGCAAAGCTTTTCACGATGATGACTCGACCACCGAGATGTCTAGGCTCCAATGCCGCATGTTCTCTACTGCTGCCTTCACCGTAATTCTCATCCCCGACCACAACCCACGGGATCCCTGCTTTCTTATATTGACGTGCAGTGGATGGAACGTCCCCCCACTCGCCCGAGGTAATATTATGGATTTTGTTAACCTCACCATTTTCTGCATTGACCGCGCTGAATAAAATGTTGCAATTAAATACAACTAAATGTCAGAATGGAAATACTAGCAGTATATGTTGGGGTTGTCAAAATAAAGAAGCTAAATTAAATAAAGATGGAAAAGGTACTTTTGCGTTATATTCCCGACACCCTTTTCCTTGAGTAAACTGTTGTCACGATTAGCGTCTGTGTGAGTTATGCTATCATTAAGGTCACTCTATGCTGATATAAAGCCTATAATATGCGAGAAAATTGCCAAAATAACCACCATCACCTCCAATAAATGGCGGGGTTATATAAATGTCCAGAAACACGGATATCAGCACAAAACAGAAAATTGAACGTAAATGAAGAACAGATTCCAATTTTCTATGAATACGAGAGGAGCAATGCAAATTAAAATTTATTTTAAAAGGTTATAATTTCTAACCAAATTAAATATCTTGGAAACAGTTAACAGAAAATCAATAAACTATCAAATTTATATTTCAAATACGGGTCAGCTATAGATTAGGCAATAGTGAAGTTCATAGTGATAATGAATTTACCAGAAATAGAAAATCGTTAATTAAATAATTAATTATGTAAAGAAAACTCGAGTTCGGTAAACAACGAGAAAAGTGTATTTTGGAAATCTATTATCGTGGAAAGAAGCAGAATAAGACTTTCACAAGGAAGGAGCCTTGTAGGATAATTAATTATTTTCTACAGCGAAATTCTGAAAGAAAGCCACAAATATAAGGTTGAGATTAATAATTAGATCTATCATATGCACATAAGAGGTTAAGTCCATAAAATAGATTAATAAAGCATCTATTTCATATAAGTGTCCAAGAGCCACATTATACCAGTCCACGTAGCAGTAACAAAATTTATAACGCTTACCAATTTAATTACAAATTGAAAGATATCACCATTAATTTTAAATGAAAATGTTTAATCTGATTCAAAAAATCCACCTTAGATTATTGCGGTGTCAAAATATTACCACGTATGACTATTCTAAGATAAAAAGATTTTAAAAAAACATTAATTTGAGCCATTGGTAAAGAAGTTGAAGTGATTACCATCACAGATAACTACTATTCATGAAAACTATGTATTACGAACGTAAATGTTTCAATGGACCTGATTGTGCACGGTAGTGAATATTATCATTTGCATATAGGATTTAGTAGTGATTATTTTCGATTAAGAGATTGTTGTCTTGCATTTTGAAGATTCTACATAATTCTTTATATTATTGTTTTTGAAAAGAAAAATTTTGTTTTAAACTAAGCAATTTCGTCATAATATATTTTTTCGAACTGATTTGATTTGCTATTAAAGTTACTAAAATGGATAAAGAACAAATATAAGTTACTGAATAGATGCAAGATGCAGTTGATTAGAATGACGATGAAACTGTGACTTGATTAACTGAAGCAATTAAGCTTAATCCTATTTATGCAGTGAAAGTGCATATATTGCAAATGCTAATTCCTGCCGAAAATGTGTGGCAATTGATTCGTAGCGGTTGGACAGTCTAAATCAAGTGATTTACAGCTTACGCGTAAATATCGAAAAAATGATCACTTCTAAATCGCATGTGGTCAGTATTGCATAATTATATAGTACATTTTTATTCACGTTATATTTTCTGACTTTGTGTGAACGAAGACACGTGAAAATTGGTAAATTTCCAAACATCCATATCTTGAGCACAAAAACAAAAGTTTAATAAAAAACAGCCGGTTTATATACTTTACTATATAGGAAAGAAAATCATGTTATTTAATTCATTGCATTAAAACTGTATTGAGATTGATTTTTAGAGAGATTTATTGAACTTTATGTTTCTAAATAAAAATGAACTTTATCATGGTACAGTGAGTCATTCAATATAAGATATATTTCACCTATCAAATACTACAGATCAACATTTCAAGTCGTTTATAAACTTTACTAATGGATTTTACATTCGTCAACACAAAGGGAAAATCAACTGATTGATAGTAAATTATTCAATTTGGAGAAATTATTAGCACCATTCAACTAATACACTTTTTAATATCTAAAGCAATGTTTTAAGATAAGCCCATATGTTATTCGAACGCTCATACAATCCAATCGCGTTTGTAAGCCAACACAATGGAATTTCAGAAAGCAACAACTTGTAGAAAGACATTATCGTTATGATTATTACTGAAATAATTACTACCCAGGCTAATGCTCATGAAATTATGAGCAATTGGGTACTTTTTTATGTGGATAAAAATTGAACAAATTAAATAATATCGAGAGATATTAAATAGGATTTTTTAAAATAAGAGCCAAATCGGAAATAATTATCGAATATCATACACAATTTACTAGAGAAAATGAAACTTCCTGATTTGTTATTTAAAAACTAATATTTTAAAGCTTGAAAGACAAAATTATTTTATTTTAAAAATCTTTATTCAAATATAAATTATCGTATAATCAATTAAAATCAATTTATGAGAATTATAGTTAAAATAAGTAAATTTAAATAAACAAATAACAGCATTTTTGATAAAGTTGGTTTGATGAAGAGGTGGGACAATATATTCGGTCAAAAGGGTCACAAGCAGAAAAACCTAACGAGACCAGTTTTTTCGATGATTTGTATTCGCCCAGTTTTAAAAAGCAAAATTTTTAGATGAATTAGATGCGGTCAAAGTTTGAATGTAAAGATAGTTTGGAGTTTGTTTGTTGTGTCGAACAAAGTATTAATGAGATTATGGTTTCGTTTGATACTTTAGTATGTTTACGAGTGTTGCGTGTTGTGGCATAGAAACGTCTTTGAGCCTTTCGTAAACTTCTGAAATTTACTACTTCAATTGTAAATTTTAATTTCAATTATGAATGGTATCAGCAAATAGATTGAGTCGCAATCATTTCCCTTTTATTGCCAACATTAAAAATTAATTTTTTTAATCTATTTCCATCATCACATTTCTCTGATTACCATAAAATCTTTCTCCAAAAGCATAATTAATTTTAAAATAGGTCTTGAAATACGAAATTCTTTGCAATATAAAAGAACATATAACAAATCAATTAATAAATTTAAATCAATTTGGATAAAAGAAGTTTTATCAAAAAAATCAATGAAACTTTAAGGAAAACATGAATTTGTTTGTTATTTTTTTTAAAATTAGTTAAAAGTATTTAAAAATTTGATAAACTTTAAAATCTTTTTTCGTCGGTAGCGGAATCATTTATTTAAATAAATAACAATGTTAGCCAATTTCCGAAATGTTTTTTCATAAAATATCAAGCGATAAACGGCCCTGATCACTCATAACCAAAATTTAACTAGTCTTTCGCTTTCTCTTCTTCTCTGATATTTTCTTTTACTGAAATGTCGGAAATCCAGAATTTTATAGAGGAATAATATCTACATTTTATCCAAAATTTAAATTGGATTTTAAAATATTGAAAAACCTTATTTTAGAATCGAGTAGATAATTTCTGATTTTAAAAAAATTTAGAGGTTTTTATTCTCATCTATTAAATTTATAATATTGGTAAATCTAATTTTGAAAAATATTTTGGAAATTTGTTTAAATAAATATATTCGGTGAATTAATTTGAATGAAAGAAAATATCAGAGAAGAGAAGAAAGCGAAAGTCTGGTTAAATTTTGGTTATGAGTGATTTTGGTTACGGGTAAATCAAGGCCGTTTATCGATCGAAATATTTCATATTTTATGAATAAACATTGAGGAAATTGACTACAATTTTTATTTATTAAAATATTAAATATAATATATAAAAAAAATAATTGGTTTAAATTAAAAGTTAATTCATAATATTTTAAGTTGGTTTTTTGTGCCTGAAGATGACAGTTATGCTGTCGAAATATATCGTACGAAGAATTTTTTATTGGCGTTATCTTTTAATTATCATAATAATAAATAATTTAAATAATAATAATAAAGATAATAATAAAGATAATAATAATAATAATCATAAATAATAAAAATAATAATAAATAATAAATAATTTAAATAATAATAATATATCGTACGAATAGTTTTTTATTGGCGTTTTCTTTTAATATATAGATTGAATTTTAAATTATTACATGTTTCAAATAAATTAAGGAACCGGGAAACGTCATGTAAATATTTACAAGATCAAAAAAGTATCATGTCACATAACTGTTTATGTCAAACGTGAACACCTTGCCTCATTTGCCCAGCTGAAAGTTGTAGCATATTTTTAGAAAAAACTCCTCATTATTACGATCTAAAATCAAATTTGCCAGTAACCGTTATGGATTTACAGACAATGTGATAAATACGATTATTATAATAAATTGATCAGGATATAGAAAATCAAATGGACTAACCCAATAAACATGTTATTTGATATGTTATCCAGATGGCCACGAAATTTGAGCCATTTCCCAGCGGCACTAATGTGATCGGTGGTACACTTACCTTTGATCTTCATGAGAATAACCATATCGATCAGATCCTTTCCATCCCACTTTGGAAATGGATCCAAAAGCTGTAATCGAGTGCTTTTCGGATCAACTTTCACTTGGATTTTAGATGGATCAGTTGGAGGTTCTTGATAGGTGTTTTGTCCAGAATCGAATCCACGAGATGGCAACGTGTCACCAGTAGGCGGTAATAATCTGAATTTCTGTCCTTTTGAATCAGTCAATTCATCAACAAGTGGATTAAAATTGAGATTTCCAGTGATAACCAATGCGGTGACGATTTCAGGGCTCGTCACGAATGCATGGGTTGCAGGATTGGCATCGTTTCGCCCGGTGAAATTCCGATTGTAAGATGTAACTATCGTGTTTTTCTGGCCCATTTTCACATCCTATTCAATTTTCATTAGTTGATTGGTATATTCAATTGTTGTAATGGAAATTTTAACAAAATTTATTAGAATAACCCTACATGTGTGAAAACCTGTTTAAATGTCGTGGGGTTATTTTCAATTGCTTAAGGTACAGATAATAAAGCAGTATTGCAGGTATTATCATGCTCACTATGAGGATTTGGCATTGATTGATTGCTTATTTTGTCTCTGACAAGGGCCTTTCCCGACACAACCAGATGAAATCTAGCTATGCAATAATAATAAAGAACTCTCCAATAAGTGAATTTTGCTAGATGTTAATTTTCATTCTAATATTAATGCAACAAAAAGACCACTTCTGCTTCCTCCAGGGTCGAACTCAAGGAGTATTAAGCGCATGTCAAAAACACGGACGCGTAGCAGAAAAGGAGCAAGCAAAACGGCATAATTAATAATAAAAATTAATTTCGATTTAAAACAAAAATTAGATTCAATTTTAAAAATTGGTTGAATAAATGAAGAAGCGTATAAGTTAAAAATAGAAGATTTTAGATTTGATTTTGTAAGATTAAAATGCTCGCAAGGAACCATTTTGTAAATAATATGCAATAGTCTAGAGCCGCTTTTGTGTGGATAATTTGAATAACAAAATAAAGCTGTATTTTTGTTTAGAAAATTGGCTCGAGTCGGCCGTGAACTCTGGTCTAGGAGTAATGCTACCAGGCTGATAATTACAAAAAGACTGCAACAATATTTCAAAAAAGCACATTTGTATATTGATAGAAATAAAAACGAAAATTACAATCATAAAAATGGGAAAATGTTTTGATTTCTGAGTAATATTCAAAGTAAGATACTGAGAAAAAATCAGTTGAAATTTGAAGTGATGACCAATGCATTGACAATGTAGGGACTCGTCATGAATGCATGGGTTGCTGATATATAAATGTCATGTCTCGCAAAGGAATGATTGACTCGAGTGTGTAATCCTCTTTGGAACGTTCATTTATGAAAAATTGTAAGCTTTAAAACAGGTTAGAAATCGAGAAAAAATCTTGAAATTTGAGAAATTTTGAAGTCAAGAAAGGAGCCTGGAAGATATTCGAAATCGGAAGAATATTTGATCGTGTGGATGTCAAAAATGAATGCACAGAGAACTGAATTGGCTATAAATATTGAGGAAAAAATAAAGTTGTTCTAGGAATCTCTGTCCGATTACATTGTAATTTACTTTAACGACAAATCAAAGCGAGAAGATTTGAGTTACACTCTCAAAAATTATAAGCCATAGTAATTCTTCTTTTCTTCAACTACATTATGATATCAGTTTAGCGTATTTCTTAAAAAAAAACCCATTAGGAACAGAATTTTCAATATAGGAAAATAGCTACTACGACATAATCACTCAAGGAGTTAAAGAAAATCATAAAAATTTGAAACAACCTATAAACTTGTAGCGCATTGTAATAGAGTTTAAATCTAACTGACGTTAGTAGATCCATCGATTTTTTTAAAATTCAATTGACGGAGAATTATGATTGCGATATCAAACAATTTTAGCAATTACACCAATTTGGAATTAATCACACACACACACACACACATGTGTGTGTGTTTTGAATGATTTTTTTAACGTGGCTTATAATGGTTTGGTTAATGACATCTCCACAAGACTCAATTTGAATTTTTTAATGAGATTCAAGAATAGTGTCACCAGCATCAACCTTATATTTCAAAAGTTCTCGAAAATTTCCTTTATTTCACAACGAATTTTCGTCAAATTCTAAATCAATTCTTCCATTACGTCTACTCCGAAAAGCTATTTTTTAGCGACTCATCAAAATGATGGTTTTGATAATGGGTATTATCCGTTCGCGATTCTCTTTGATTACTTTCAACCTATCGGAACTAATTAAATTTATGATAGATTTCCAAGGGTTGGTACTTTTATAACAGAAAGTGCATTTTAAAATAATAAAGAATAATTTCATAATTAAAACCCTTTAGATAATTGAATAAATTAAATACAAAATTAAAATCCAAAAATAATATATTATATTTAAATTCTGTAACTCAGATGCACTTTTTATTTGTTAATTAGAATGTATTATATCAATTGAAGTTCAATTGATATAATTATCGGATCATAGAGGAATACCATCTGTGTAACTGGATTTTTACACTCTGGGCTTGCCATTCCAGATAGTCATATAGCGTTTCACAAAAGAGACAATAAATTCGAAAATGTGAGAATTCGGAAATACTGCTATGGGGGGTAATTACCCCATATGGGTCCGTTCCTGTATATATATATATATATATATATATATACGGTTTCATATTACAATGCACCTATTAAAACCCAATTAGCATTTTATTGCAATTTTCATACAATGTTTAAATAAACTCCCCGCGTTTAATATAATTCATATATAAATTGTAATCAAAATTACAATTAAAAATCCACGACTTATTATGAAAATATCAGTAACATTACCCTGAAAATATTTCATGAAAATTACATAATATTAAAGCTTTATTATTCAGCTTCGCCCAGAAGATTTAAACTCATCCTTTATTCTTTATAATGATTTTTATTCATCCTCTTATTACAAATTTATCCAATATTTGATACAGACACAATATCATCGATGATGATAATGAACAACGCTAAGAGATTATTCGACCTTGATACACCAAAATATAACTGTCCATGCAAAAATTACTTCTCTGTCAATTCAAAGCCTGACTTTGAGAGAAAAAGTTTGCACAGTTGACCTAGAAATGGCGCAAGCATGTTGTCAGAGAGGATGTTTTCGAGGCTTTGTTAAAATCAATTGTGGCTTTCTGACCTCCTGAGTCTGAGATGCAGTAGTTGTAATTGTTGAATTAACTGTTTTCAACGAATTTTTGATTTTTTTACTGGAGGTCCCGATAATGAACAAGTACCGCCATTTTAAAATTAAATTCTCATTTTAAAACAAAATTACTGGTGCAATTGCGCAGGTAATTATCACTCCTAAGTCCTTACATTCCATTATATAAAATAACAAAAATGAAACCGGTCCAAAACTACATATATAACTGTCATGCATCGGGGAAGAATAATGGACTCGAGTGAGGGATCTACAATACTACATATCTTCCCCCATCAGTATTTAAATCAGTAGAACTCAAATTATACAAAACCTCACCTTGCGATCCCACTGACCGATACAAGGTCCACAGGCATTTGCCAGCACAATACCACCAAACTTGCTGAGAATTTCCGCCTGGCCATCACGAGTAATAGTCGCCCGAATCTGCTCACTGCCTGGTGTTATTGTAAACGTACATTTAGCCTTCAATCCTCGATCAAGAGCTTGTTTAGCGAGAGACGCAGCCCTAGCCATGTCTTCATATGATGAATTGGTACATGATCCGATTAATCCGACAGATATTTCTTCCGGCCATCCATTTTTCTTGGCGCGTTTCCCAATTTCGGAAATAGGGTGTGACAAATCGGGCGTGAATGGACCATTGATGTGCGGTTCCAATTTATTGAGATCGATCTCAATCACCTGATCGTATTTGCAATTCTCATCGGCAGTTAGAAGAACGTCCTGAATCAATTCATCTATAATCCAATCAAATGTGTCGGCCAATCAGATTCAACCTTGTATTTTAATGCCTCCTGAGCAATATCTGACCGGTTAGTCGCCTTCAGATATTCTACCATCCGATTATTGAATGGAAACAAGCTTGTTGTTGCACCGATTTCAGCACCCATATTGCAGATTGTTCCCATTCCAGTGCAGCTAATTGAATTTACTCCTTCACCATAATATTCAACAATGGCACCAGTGCCGCCTTTTACTGTCAGAATATCTGCTACTTTTAATATGATATCCTTGCTACTGGTCCAACCACTCAATGCGCCTTTAAGGTGCACACCAATCACTTTTGGACACTTAAGCTCCCATGGAATATCAGCCATGACGTCCACTGCATCGGCACCACCCACTCCGATACACAACCCACCTAGCCCTCCACCATTTGGTGTATGGGAATCAGTGCCAATTAGCAATACTCCCGGAAATCCATAATTCTCAATAATTATCTAAAATTCATATGAAATAAACTAATAAATTAAGTACTTATTACTTGATGGATTATTCCACTTCCTGGACGCCAAAATCCTAATCCAAATTTTGAAGAAGCTGTTGCTAAAAAATCATAGACTTCTTTATTAGATTGATTTGCTCTTTGTAAATCAGCAGAGCCACCATCCCTAGCTTCAATTAAATGATCACAATGAATTGTTGATGGTACAGCTACTTTCGGCAATCCACTGCTAATAAACTGTAACATTGCCATTTGAGCAGTAGCATCTTGCATGGCTACCCGATCCGGTCGTAATCGTAAATAGCTTTCCCCACGTACCACATCCTTAAAAAACAATTTCATAACTAAAACAAATTAAATACATTACTTGGTTTTTCGGATCATCGAAGTGGCTATAAAGTATTTTCTCCGAAAGAGTAAATGGCCGATTTAATCTATATAACAAGTTTATTTTAAAAGCCTTATATAATTACTTTTTTTTAACAATCCCTAAATTCTCAACCAATTTTTTGTAATTCAGTTTCGAATTCGGTTCTAGTCTGCTCATAGGAACCTTAAAAGGCAATAAAGATATTTAGAAACTTTAAAAATTTACAGAGCAATAACATCTTGATGTATATTTTATCTGATTGAGCAAAGACTATATGATTTATATTAATAAAACCACTTTATATGAAAAAATTTACAAACTTGACGAAAATTTAAACCAAAAATTTGAAACATGGTAAAAATAAAATATAAATATACTTTCTTTAAAAATAATATAATATAACAACATAGTTTGAAAATTAATTTTATAAAATATAATAAAGTTATGTTGAAGTTATTGTTACGAACTCTGCACAGCTCAATTACAGAATATTTGAACGACAATAAAAATAATGCTTAAAATTTATTTATTTTAAAATAGAAGCAGAAAATTAAAGTGACCAGACGTCCCGGATTCGAGTTGCTTGTTCCTCACTGAAAACTCAGGAAAGTTTACCACATTAGACATGTAACGCTTTTAACCTTTCGCAAATAAATTTTATTAAATCTTAACATTGTCACAAATTTTTTGTTTACTCTATTCCATATTCGATAGCGCTTTCCTATTAAGGAGTGTTGGGCCAGAACACAAACGGCCTTGAGGATCGTTTAAATGAATCGATAATACACACGCAAATACAACATGCAGATTTAAAATCGGACCCATAAAACACTAACTAACCATGCTAAAATATGAGAAAGAAAACAATTAAATATAAAATCAAGAAACACAAAAGTAAATTAAAATAATATGAAAGTGCAACAAGATCCGCACGAATTAAACATAAAAATAACTCGAGAACATAAAAATTTGATCGAAATTTGACAATTTACCAAAAAATGCGAAAATCCATGAAAATGGAACTAAAATTAAATAATTTGAATTAGAAACAATTCAATTAAAAAATTAAAAATAAAATTGCCAAATAAAATTACAAAAATAATAAAATTAAGATTAGAATATACTAGAAAATCACAAGGTCAAATTTTGTTTTACTCAATCAAATTTAACACGCAAGGTTAGGGTCGTACAATAGGTATATATACCGATTCATTTTCACATAATTTTAATCCGTTTTTGAAAAACTTGAATCAGTTTAAATCTGAAGATTAGCCTTGACCAGTAGAAAACCAAAATTTTTAAATGTGAGTGGAGGAATGCTCGAAAACTCTCTCCACATCGCGTCCTTGAAACCTCGTATGAGCTCTGCTTGGGCGACGGCGTGGAGAGAGAGTTATGATGTTATTATGATTAATGAAACTATGACAACTGGTGGGCTACTGGGTTTTATTATTTGTTTAAATTGTCCTGTGGTTGCCCCAGTAACGCCATACAAAATGTTATTTCAACTACCACTCGGCACCCGTTGCTAGGCAACGTTGGAAATGTGTTCGAGTGGGTGGATTGTCCTCAAAAAGTGAGCATTACTACTAATACTGTAATTGCTCGGACAACCCTCGGGTTCAACGAGCTGTCGTTAGAAGACCTGCGCTCGCTTTATGCTGTCCCCTGTATACGAAATGCAAAATTCGTCCCGAACGGTGGGAGAGAAAACACTAGCTCGACAACACAGTGAGAGTATTCACGATTTTTCGGCTACCATTCTACTTATAATCCTATCGGAACATACTATTTTTGAATTTAATCACCATTACGATTCCGTTTATTAAAATAACAAAGCAACAAAACTAATGTGTCATGTCCGTCATTTAGATCGCTTTATCTAGCAGACGTGTGGCTCTGCGGCGGGCACGTTCTTTTCGTCCCGGTCGGTGGCTGGTTGATGGGGCTGTTGAAGATTCTTTGGCTGGTGTAGCGTTGTGGGTCTGATTCTGGTTGGACAACTGGGATGGAGGAAAGATAAGCGGGTACGTTACCGCTTGCCCCTCCCGACTTGCAGCCAGGGCGACTTCCAGTCCTCGGATTTGTGTTCGGAGGCTCTGGTTGAGTAGTCGCTCCTCCGCCCAGCCCTTTTGAGCGGCAGTGAGCCTGAGATAGAGAGCCTTCGTTTTCTTCGGGTCCGACCAAGTAGACTTGATCTGCTGAGCTTCTCGGGTTATCTGAACTATTTGGTCGAGAAGATTCGTGTTTGCACGTCGCATATGAGCGAGTTCCGCTTGCAATATCTGGGTAGATGTCATATCTGTAATAAAAATCCTTAATTTCATCATTAACTTAGATAAAGTAAAATTCTGATTAGTAAAACATAGGGT
Organism: Schmidtea mediterranea; assembly: GCA_022537955.1. Classification (NCBI taxonomy): domain Eukaryota; kingdom Metazoa; phylum Platyhelminthes; order Tricladida; family Dugesiidae; genus Schmidtea; species Schmidtea mediterranea. The sequence goes on from CM039680.1 coordinate 48,470,973, forward strand.
GCAAGAATGAGTTTATTAATGTAGCAAATAAATGAACAATTTTTGATTTTATTCAACTAAAATAACACAAAATGTTGTTTGTTTTTTTTTCTTCTTGTCCAGGAAGTTAGGTTTCCTCTAAGAACTTCCTAACCCCTTCCTCCGGGGAGTAGCCTGGGATAATGGCTACTGGGCGTTTAGTATTACGGGCCGGTCGGGCTGGATAGAACTCGGCGATGCGCCCGACGGAGATGTCTTCTTCGACATTGGCCAAATACATCCTGGCCTTGACGACGTTCTGATCGACCTGCCATTGGACTCTTTCCCAATGGGCGAGGAGGCTCCGTGCGTGGTTTCGAATCTCCTCGGCAGGATATTGTTGGCTACATCGCACCCCGGCCCAACGAGGGTCGTTCTCCATACCTAGTATCTGTAGGGCGGTCCGGTGTGGTTCCTTGGGTTGAAGTTCCTCGGGCATTGTTGTCGGTCGGGCCCGCTTCCAAGCCCGACGCCATTCTTCCGCCACGTGAGTGGGGATCCCCTCGAGAAGCGTTGGCTCTTCTAAAATAAATATCGTTATGATTAGGTGAACCGGTATAACATAGTTTCAGTATATTCCTTATTAACAGTGGCGTAGTCTCTTGTCCCTCAGCTAGCGTGTTGACGTCAAGGCATCGCCCATGTCGATTTATTGTTATGAGGATTATCAACGTTTATCGACGGATGAGGATTGGGGATAAAAAATTTTTCGCACTTCGATGTGTAACAAAAGGGTTGGAGTTAGTATCCATTCAATTCTCTTCTACTCAGATGTCGGCAGGTCTACTCAAGTCGTCGGTGGTCGTTTCGTGATTGGTAATGTCGAATCCATAGAACAAAGCTTCAGTTACGGGATCAAAACTCAGGTAAGGGAGTACTAGTTGAGCTTAAACCCAGTAATCAATTCGACATCCAAGGGGTGAAAACGATCATCAGCATTAATTGTATGGTAGACGTTCGTTGGATTACGCGTTGTGTTTACGGAATACTATCTCGTTTAGGTTCTAAACTTCATGAAATGGAAATACTTATCGGTCCGAAGCTTAAGGAGTGGCATAACCGTCAGATAATATTCTATGGGACATTGCGACTATCAGTAGGTAATGGAGGACAATTATCGGCCGCATACTCCGCGAAGCGGCAATACTGGTAGATTTCATAAACCATGAAAATCAATCAATCCTACTGTCTGGAAATCATAGAAGCATAACTGTCGAAGTTGCGGGTGAAATTCAATAGTAATTATCCAGAACATACACCTGGATTTTAGACCATGATGGTTATCGAGTTCGCAATTCCTGAATTCATAGCATGTCCATTTCTAAAGTCGGTAAGGTAATAATAATGAATATTAACGAATTGGATTAACCTGAAATTTGTAAATAATAAGGATTATAGGATTTTTTATAATGCGTGGAGAATGTGAATGACCTTTTACTTTGAAGTTTATGAATTTGGATAAGATAAGATTTATTAACTACATAATGTTAACATTTATTAAAATCAAGTTGGAGTTTGCTAAATGCATAGTATTAATATTTGTTAAGACTAATTTAAAATTTTCTAACGACGTGGTATTAACGTTTATTATAACTAATTTAAAATTCACTAACTACATAGTATTAACATGTATTAAAATGAAACTTCGATGTAAATTACCTTGACTTGGGAAACTCGACTCCTTTAGTATTTCTCCTGTTGACGCCATGGTTGGTAAATCCATATTTCAAAAATTGAAAATTGATAGTACAATGACTGGATGACATCCATACCAAATTATTTAACTAGTGTTGATGCACACGCATCCGTTACCTCATGACTAACCATGGAGATTTGCGTGAGAAAATTTTTGTTTATATTGTTAGAATTTAATCCATGTTCATTATATAGGTAAAATGTCTACGTAAACGTCAAACTCGCGGATCACGGGAATTTCGGGTTTATTCAATTTGGACTTACGATTTCCGGTTGATTGGTCGATTTGCTGATCTATTAAGATTTTCGGTATTGATAAACGAACGGCGATAATTCAATTTGGTAAGTTTACATCCTGTGTTTACTTTACTTATACTTCATTTGCAGAAATTCGCGATTGGTAAATTCGCCGAAGTTTAGTCGAATCGATTTGGTAATTTTCTGTTTTAGCTAATTGGAATACTTTTTATCAACGCTTTTAGAGAAAATACTTGAATCTACAGTAGGCTTCGGGGTGGACTCCTTCTCGGCACCTTTGTGCAATCGCATGCATTTGGAATTTTATTATTTGGAATTTTCTATTCATCGTTTTCTCGGGGATATTTGGATCACCTTATTAGCGTTATCGAAATTCGATGTCGGCGGTAAGCCTTTCCTGTGGTTTAACATTAATGTAGTTTCCTGACCATTTCTTTTATGTAATGTTAATATAAATTTTTCGATTGTTACTTTAATTGATCTATCATCCTAAATTTTTATGGTCATTTTGAATTTTCGTCGATTTTGTATTAATTCTCGATTTTTAGGGTCAATGTTTGGGTTTTTATCCGTAATTTAAGCCTTAGAAATTTTTTAACTAAACGTTATCGCCAAGTTAAATTCATCAAGTCAATCTTATTTTGGTTTATGATGAATTTATCAACGATTTCATGTTGACATCAATTTCCTTCTTTCCTTTTTCCAACAATGACATTAATTTTCTTTACGACAATGATTTTAATTCTTATAGCAATGATTTCGTATTAATTCATTTTTAGCGAATTGTTTATTTATTTTTAAACGACGGACTTATACCTATTTTCCATTAACAGATTAATTTATTTATTTCTACCCTTAAGTAGTTTAATTACTTTAATTTTACTCAATGAATTGCTCTATTCTTAATCAATAAATTACTCACTTTTAATCAACAATTACTTTATTTTTAATCAAAGAATTTAATCGATAATCACTTTAATCAATGAATTATTTTATTTTTAGTCAATGAATTACTCATTTCTAATCACTAGTTACTTTAATTTTAATCAATGAATTATATTAATTTAATCAACGAATTACTCACTTTTACTCAATAATTACTTAAAAAATTACTTTATCGTTACTCAATGAACCTCTTAATTAACGAATTACTTTAATTTAATCGATGAATTAATTTATTCCCCGTACCATTACCCTTTAATAAGCCTTAGGCGCATATTGTGTTTATATTACGTTTAATGAGTGCCCACTGGACTACTCGGTGTGATGATTTTGAGCCGTGTGTAGATTATTTTAGGTCGATTTTACAGAAAGGAGAAACGATGAAGCAGCCAAATGACGTCTTCCTTATTTCTCGTCTCTTCTATACGGATAATATTGACGTTACGACCCCTGCGTTCCGCACGCTGGGTCTTCACGGGTACATATCATTGGCGATTTTCCACGCACTTACACGAATCTGCACTGTGTATATTTTAATAACTTGCAATATGTGTTGGCTGTGGGCCGGAAAAATTTCGACAGATTAATGAATTTTAAATGCATAAAAACAATTTATGAATATTATAAATATTTATTAACATATTAAATAACTAAAATACAAAATTACTTGACCAAACAATTAATTCACAAAGGCATAAAAAATGCATCTCTCCCCACGCCGACATCCAAGCAGAGCTCTACCGAGGTTGCGAGGATGTGACGTGGAGAGAGAGCTCCAAAATAAAAACCACTTCTCACCTAAAAGTAAGGTTTCGTGATAGATTTTTAATCAATAATTCAAAATCAAATTTTGATTCAAAATGGGTTTAAAAATGGTTAAATTTAATGTGAAAATGAATCGGTATTTATACCTATTTTCTGTCCCTAACCTCGCGTGTTAAATTTGATGTAGTAAAACAAAATTCGACCTTGTTATTTTCTAGTGTATTCTATTCTTTAATTTTATTATTTTTCAATTTATTTTAATAATTTTTCATTTAGACTTTTTATTGAATTATTTCTAATTCAAATTTTTTGATTTAAGTTTCATTTTCATGAACTTTTATTAATTTGTAATTCTCGGTCGAATTTGTTGGGTTTTCGTGTTATATTTGTGTTTGAATCGTGCGAATCTTGTTGCTTTTGGTTATTATTTTAATTTATTTTTATGTTTATTATTTTATATTTAATTCTCTTTTTCCTCATATTTGATAGTGTTTAATTTGTGTTTTAATAGGTTTTATTTTAAATTTTCTTGTTATATTTGCATGTGTGTTACCGATCCATTTAAACATTTTCCAAGGCCATTTGTGTTCTGGCCCAACACAACTATGGTATATTATATGGCAATAAACATGATAAATCTGAAAACAAACATTTTCTTTGTCGAAATTTTTCCGGCCCACAGCCGAAACAACACTACAAGTTATTAAAATCATATGTATCCTACCGAATTGTGTAAGTGCGGTGTAGGTGCACCAATAATTCGTGCCCGTGAAGGCTACGGCGTGAGAATGCAGTAGCTGAAACGTCAATTATTATTTCGTATAGGGGAAAGGGGTTGAAGGGGGAATAGTCTTTTGGCTATTTCGTCGTCACTCAGTTCCTATAAATTCGACCTAAAATTATTACGACAAACGGCTAAAATTCAAAACACTGAGTAGTCCAATGGACACTCATAAACTCTTAATATCGACACAATCTTGTCTTAAGGTCAATTAAAGGAAAGGTGACTGGGATTTCGATGTCAAACCAAAATTGTTGCTATAATTTCTAACTTATTAATCATAATTTTCTAAAACAATTATACATTGCTTAACTTTAATGTGAGTAATGCTTCAAAGGATAATTACTGGTAAATTAAGAATTTCTCTCAATGAGAAAATTTTTAACTTCCCAATACTTTAACTGAGACATAACCGCAACCAATAAGATGGTTTTAAAGATTTTAATTTCATGCAGTATGGCAAACCTCTAAGATCCTGATATCAAAAGTATAAACTGGATAACACTCAAAACTATCAAAACATGCGTTTTATTTCCCCGAACCCACCAATCTACCGAGAAATCATACGTCAGAGCCACCGTTAATACCTATGAAATAATAACCTATACCTTTACAAATTATACCTTTACCCTAACCCGATCTGATTTTCCACTATTCCAATAGTGAATTATAAAAAACACGAATTTAAATGAAAATCTGACTATTGCGTCACTCCAATCGCCCTGGCAGAGTTGAATCTATGTACGGACAAACCATCAAATTTTTTCTCTGTCCCCAACGTGCACACCAACACGTATAAATTCCACATACTAAATGAATATCATCATTTAATTTCTCTACAAAATGACTTATAATTCTAAACGATCGAATTAGGACGCTCCAGTTAGAATTCAAGAAGATGATATAATCGTAGAACCAAAAATTAGCTCCCGAAGTGACCTAGATGCAATGACATGAACACCCAACCCCAATGCCAACTCCCGGATTTGAAAACAGATTTTTTATACTTGCCATAAAATAAAATTTTGTATTGTCGGAAATTTTTTATTTACTGAAAAATGTTGCCAAACTTAAAGAGGAAAAACTTCACGGAACCATAAATTTTATGCCTTAACCAGTTCGGAATGGAGTACCCGGCATTGACAAATATCATGTTACTATCTGAGACGACCATCCACCCGGTAAAAAAGCCGACTCATATGACATTGATAAAAACTCAATTCGTAATAATATTAAATGGGAAAACGCCAGCATCGCCTTGACCAGTTTGTGATGGGAAGATAATCCGAGGGCCAATGTAATTAAAACCAAAAATACCTCTAACAAAATGGTTAGCTTGTATACCAAAACCCTAAATTTAAAGAAACATGAAATTTTACTATTGGTAATGATATACCTCCATGTCCCAGGAAACTCTAGCTTCAGGTTACCTATTAGTAATGCATTATTTTTCGGTAATAAAATTTTCATTTTAATATTACATATGAATTAATACCTTAATTTTCGGTAATTTAAATAAAATTGTTATTTCAATACTATCTAGTGGTTAATATAGTAACTTTGGTGATAAAATTGTCATTTTAGTTGATACAATAATTCTGGTACGTGAAATAAAATTATTATTTCAGCTATAACAACAGACGCGGATAAGTTAACATTATCAAAACCCACCATTTAGGTAGATCATTAGTTGTAATAATCCAAATAAAATGTCGTTTTTACTAATATAGTAGGAGACGAGAAGATGGTTAAGTCGATATGAGTAGAAAATCGATTTATACGAATCGTTAATGTAATATCCGAACAAGAGTTTTTTCTTTCTCTTTGTAATATAAAATAAAGGAATGGATAAGTCAGACTTGTGGGAACGATCAATTTGTCCAGATGGCGAAATTTGAGAACTTAAGTGAATCGTCGTGTACATTTACCTTACTCACGCAGTTAGGAAATAAGGGAAATGAGTTATTTTCATGGGAATGCTCTGGTTAAGTAACGGATTAAATTTAATAAAATAATTAAAATACCCGTTCGTACACGCAGCGTAAACTAAAGAAAAGTAACCAATTTGTTTTAGTAGAGATAATAAATTTAGGTCATTTCCTTGTCAATTGAATTAATAGATCTCGGATTCCCTCCTCATCACAACTGAGTCGGAGAAGTTAAATTCGCCGTGATGACATACTTCTGACGAACGTTTCCGTTAGATTCAAGTTCTTTACGGAGTAACCCGCTTTAGCGCTATACTCATCAATATCTTGAATACAACACTATAGTTACACGACACCTTTTTTATCGACCCACGATGAAGTAGTCCCATAAAAAAAATGACAAAGTGAACCAATTAAGTATTAAAAATTTTCCTTCCGTTTAGACGATTCGTGGATCGATGCATCCCGAATCACGGTGCGCTTCCCGCACATGCGGCAAATCGATGTCGCCAGGCCATGTGTGATGCGGGATTCACTGTCTCCCAGGTCAAAGAGTCGAGGTTCGGAGCACCACAGCAGTCAGAGGAGATCGAACTCCCGTTTGTTGCCATAAAGCGGGAGCCAGGACGCAACCCGGCCCGAGAAATCCGGGGTCAAGCTGAGTTCCTCCTCGCCCGTCTTGAGGAACATCAGCGACAGACCAATAATCAGGTGGAAAGAGCCAGACGTTATTTAGAAAACGTCAATGACGATATAGCCACAGGGAGGATTCCCAGTACAGACGGATACGCTCCGCCGTATAATACGTCATTCAACCTCGACGATCGCAGGTTGAATGCGAAGTCCACGGCCATCGATGTGGTGGTTCCGCGGAGGATCCTTCCCCAAAATATGAGGACGGAGAGAGAGCAAAACCATGAACACCATGAGCACCATTACGCGCGGATGACCCCAAGGCGAGGCGACTATAGACATCATCTCGAACCGCATTGTGATTAGTGATTTGAAAATAAAATAGCTTAGTTTTAGTTTTAAGTTTACTTTTTCGATAAATTTATTTTAACAAATATATCCATAAAACTCCTCGATTTAAGATTGTGTTGAGTAATATTAATGTGGAATTGCGCGATCTAATAGCTGTGTTTTTGTAGACATGAAATCAAGCCAAATCTTACAGGGCGAATTGAACAACATGTACCGGGCAAATAAGAAGCTGTATGAACAAATTTTACAGTTAACAAAAGAAATACAACGAACTAAGGCCACCTGGGTGGAGCCGAGGAAGGTCAAAACTATCTACCAAAAAATGACAGCAGCCCAGAATGGTTGGGCCGAAGAGAAGCAACTGAACCAAAGTTAAAAACACAGATAAAAGGCCTAGAGGTAGCAGTAGCGGCCTGCCAAGAAGGTGCGGCGGTGACGTACCCACTCGTCTTCGCTCCCGCCCAACTAGCCTATAGAGATGCGGTGACTGCTCCAAAGGCCATCCCAAAGCCGAGCAGACATCGTCTGGAAGGAACAAGCGCGCCAAGCGTCGGGCTACTTTACACCATGAATAAAATACATTACTAATTGTTATTAAATAAATTTTTGTTTTATCCCATCGGCTTATCTGATAGATTGGATGACAGAAATAAATTAGGATAATTAGTGGAAGTCAAAGAATTGAATTATAGAATGAATAAGATCGAGTATAAGAAAGTTGGGACCGAAATGAATAAAGCGCACACAGGTCTTCTAACGACAGTGAGTTGAACCCGGTTTGAGGTCGGGCCAGAGCAGTTCCTACGTGGCGCTCACCTTTGGCGACCTCAAAGCCATTGGTTGCATCACCAACGTTGCTTAGCAACGGGTAACCATTGAGGGCGCAGTGAACATTTACATCTGTGGTCAAGGTTGTCGAAACCATAAACCCCACAGCAGCAACAAACGTGGTACCAAATCAATTGTAGCACAACAAATATTTTGTTTCATTTGAATATCTTGGGCATTCCAATGAAGAATTTCGGGTAACTTTAGTTTAAATTCAAATTTGATTTATTATTCATGATTTCTTTTATCATCATTCTTCCGGATGGTGTGCCCAGTAATCCATGATCTGGTAGAATGAAAATAAATGACGTTAATATACTTTTATACTATTGTTGGTGTACTGGGTGGAATTAATTTTGTCTAAATCTGTGCTCATTTGTTTCAATCTATCTTTCTTCAAGTCGTGCAGAAGCCAATTTACTGCGCGCAAATGAAAGTAATCAATCGTCAATTCGGACAAATGACCCACCACCAGCATATTCCGAATTTGAAATTCGACCAGCTGATCCGGACATCCTATATGCTCCGACGATCACGATCAACCGAGCACCCCCGTCGGTGTTTATCGATCTAGTGGATGAGGAAATAGTGTTACCCGATGTGAGTCGGGCATTAGAAAGCCTACTACTTACCCCTGCGGAAATCGCCATTCTAACGGGGCAATTACCATCAACCAGCCAACTTGAGGAGTCCTCCACGTCGGTGTCAAGAGAAATTAGCTTAGCTTCCTCTAATCCCAACTCAAGGCAACCGAAGCGACTACGTCTTCCCGTAGATATTGACTCTGATAATTAATCCACCGGACTAGTCATAATAAATAGCCGACGTCATCTCGAACCAAATCTCTTTGCTGATTTCTGCATGTGATGTAGTGTTTTGATGGTGTGTGATAAATTTAGGATAAAATATAATTTTCATGGAGTTAAATCTTTCCTCATTTTATTTGGTCTTTAGGTTACTTAACGGTAGATAGTAGTATTCAATAACATGTTTAATTATAACATATTTCTCAATGTAAATATCCGGCGCCAACGAACGATCGAAATAGATCGAGAATAGTCTCACTCTCTCTCCTCCACGTGAAAATAACTCAATCGACAAAAAGGGAGATGGAAATAGAATGCGTAAGACCTTCCATTGACAGCAGGGAACCGGGGAACGAAAGTTCTTCGAGGAGTAGTACTGGAAACGGTGCTCACCTTCCCGAATAGCTTTCGGCTGTTACGCACAGTACCAACATGGTTTCAGCCATGGATGCGTAGCGGTGAACTAAACTCATGGGGTGTGTGTAAAAGAGTATCCCTAGAACGATAAGAGGAAAGGCTAGTAGAGAAAGAGTCTAGTAGTTGCGATGAAAATTTTCCCGTACACCAACATTAATTTAACACTATTATTATGGTTGTTGATGTCATCAATCTTATTATTATCCTTAACTTAACAATTTTATTATTATCATTATTATTATTGATGTAATATTATTATTGGTATTGCTCTTATTAATATTAATATTAGTATTATGTTATTAGTAATTTTATTAGTATTATTTTAATATTACTATTACTATCAGTATTAATATTTTTATTTATTATTATTATTATTATATTATTATCACTAGTACTCTTATTAATGTTAGTATTATTATTGGTATTATTGAAGTCATTACTATTATCATTGATCTTTATTATTGTTACTACTGCTAACGTGGTTCTCGTGCTCTTCATCGCTAACGACATTACTATTAATATTTTCATTATAATAATATTAATATGGTTATTATTATTATAAGATTATGATTTTTAATTATAAAATTTTATTATTGGTATTGCTCTTATTAATATTAATATTGGTGGGTTACAGGGTTTCAAATCTTGCTTCACTTTATGGCTACCCTGGTAACGCCATACAAAATGATGCTGATCGCCACTTGGCACCCGTTGCTAGGCAACGTTGGTAATGTGTTCAAGTGGTGGATTGTCCGCAAAAATTGAGTACCATTGGCTAGTACTGTAGTTGCTCGGACAACCCTCGGGTTCACGAGCTGTCGATAGAAGACCTATGCTCGCTTTGCTCGGTCCTTCATAATTATTCAGGATTAGGTTCTTATTTGACTGTGGAAAACTGAGACGTAACGGGGTTACTTGTGACCGTACTGGCATGCAATTTCAAAAGAAAACGACTCAACTAAGGCTAAAACTACTCTATTTAAACCAATCCCATGTGGAATATCTACTGTTTGACGTTTTGAAGTTGGGTTGCTCGACGTCGGGCACGTTCCTTGCGTCCCGGTCGACGATTGTTTACTGGAGTGAGGGATTGTTCTACCGGCTTGGTGGTTGTCTGTGGCAATTGGGTTGGGGCGAAGATGAGCGGGTAAGTTACCGCTTCACCTTCTCGGCATACCGCTAGGGCGACCTCGAGTCCCCGAATCTGCGTGCGCAGACTCCGATTGAGCTGGCGTTCTTCGGCCCAGCCCTTTTGAGCTGCGGTGAGTCGTTGATAAAGTATCTTCGTCCGTTTAGGATCTAAACAGGTCGCCTTGACCTGCTGCATCTCGCGAGTTAATTGCAGGACCTGACTGAGCAACTCTGCATTCGTCTGCCTCGCGCGGTCTAGTTCCGTCTGTAGGATCCGTAGAGAGGACATCACTGTAATTAAATGGGTCATTTTTATTTGTTACTGCTCAAGTTAAAGAAATCATTTATTTTATTTAAACAAAACGCAAATCATTCCAGTTATACCAAGAAAAGAACACATAAATTGCTAATATTTTGGATTAATCACTACATAAAACTATCATTATTAAGTCATTCATCGGGACAGTACCGCTTCAGGCTTCGTCTGAGAGCCTCCACTGTGTAGGGCCTTCGGGTATCTCGGACTGGGCGAGGTGGATAGGTGGCTGCGATCCGCCCGGCGAGGATGTCTTCTACCACGTTTGCAAGGTACATCCTCGCCTTAACCACCTGCAAATCTACTTGCTCCTGCACCCTTTCCCACTGGGTGAGGAGGTTCTGTGCATTTGTGTATGTTTCTGCCGCTGGGTATCGTCTTTCTGGGATATCGCAGGGTTCCTTCTCTACATCTAATATCTTCCAGGCCGTCGGGTACGGCCATTGTTGATGAATCGAGTCGGATGTTCGCGTAGTCGATTGAACTATTGATTGTCCCTGTGTGCCGGTACTCTGTCTGATACTTCGCTCGGACGACATATCTAAAACGTTGGCAGTATTAGCTCTGCTTAATTAAGTGGTTAACAAATAGATGGTACCTATATCACTATTGAAGGGTCCTCCAATTTATTCTCATCGGGTTCTAATAAATGTTATTTGATCGAGATTCTTTCGGAACGGGTGGCTTCGACTAGTGACATTAATAATACACGGGTGGTAAGTCTATTGCTCAACTTGTTTTATTTAATTAGGCCGGGCATTGTTAAGGGGTCGTTGAGTTGATATAGCGACCACATAAATGAAGATACAATTGTACGCAAGTTGTGATTTTAAGGGTTACGCAACTGTATTCATTATTACCTATTTCATTTGTTTTTCTATTTTCGGATTCTCTATAGTATTACTTGTCGTTCGATCAGGTAAATTTTGTCGTCCTATATTATAATAAACGTTTATTGATTCTTTAAAACTGATGTTGGAGTTAATTTCATCTAACCATTCTATGATTTGGTGATCGTTTACGGCGATAACGGATGTCGCATCGCTGAGGCATCGACGTGGTTTTGGCGTTCGCACGTAATTTCCGTCGATTACTGTTGCGTGTTGTTAGTAATGATTGACCGGATGTCCGGTTAGATGGAAGTGTGATGGATGATTTTAGATTTAGCGGAAACTAGTCCGGATGTTATCTTACTAGTATTGTTCAAGGATGTTTGCGTAGATGGATGTGATTTTCGTTATAATTCAACATCCGGCGTATTTTCGCTGTTTGGTTGATTAGATATATTATTAGATCACCGCGTCTTTAATCATTTGGACGAGTTGGAATATTTGGTTGTAATTACTCGATTTATGTTCGAATCTTCTGGAATGTATCATTACTTCATTCTATCGGAATTTTAACTTTAATGATATATACATCTATTAGCGCCGTTGGATTTTACTGATGCTTAACAATTATCGCTCTGATATTATCAATCTTTCGGGTTTTCATGTTATGGAAGGTAAACTAATTTCGGTATACTTTTATTTGATTCATTTACACATTTTAGCCGTTAGGTTTGAACAATTATTATCGTAAAAGTGATTTGGTTCTTTCTCACCGCGATTCAAGTTATTCCTATCAATGTCGGTCGGATTTAATAATGCTGCAAGGTTGAGTAACTTCTTAACAGTAAAATTTTTGTCAATAAACTATCATTAAATTTTTGGTTACAGATTTGCTTATCTTTATCTTAGAGTTTTCCAGTTATATTTTACCCATTTTCACCCTGCAACTACCGTATTTCAGATTCGAATGAATCATCTAAAAGGAAATTTTCAACTCGAGGATCGTTTGATTATCGTTATCCATGACACTAACTTCAAGCGAGGAGTCGTATTGGGTTCAATTTACTAGTGCTGTGGTCTGAAACAACGAATTATTTTTACTTTGAGGGACGAATTACCTTAAATTAATCTCGGAATTTATCAATCTATTTTGCTGGTTCGATTTTGCTCCATGAACTTATTTTTAATTACCGGAGACTTTGTTGGCTAAATCAGTGATTTTTCTATATTTTAACTTGTAGTTATTAGCGATCTATATTAATTACAATCCCTCGAATAAAGTATTTTAAGTAATTGTCTACTGCATTTCCATAAATTATTTTATTATTTTTAACTAAAACTATGTTTGCTTTTACTTGACGATCTATCGGGCTATTTTATTCACATTACTCTAATTTTATCAGTCAATTCACTTAATTTTAACTAAGGCAATGCTTACGTTTACTCCGTAATCGTTAACTAGTTTAATTGAATCAATAATTTCTTTTTAAGAGGTGTTACTATTTGGATCATTTTAGCATACCGATATCAATTTACTTCTAATTTATTTATATCAATGATCTTAACCTAATTCATTTCAGTACCCTTCCCTTTACACAATAATTAATTCTGAATCAAGGAGATAGTTTAGTTTGAACCGTGAGTCACTTAAATTTTCAATAATTATTTTATTTAAATCCACATTAATTAAGGGAATATTTATTTTTAATGAAAATATCTTTAACTTGATGAATAAATCCAATGTAAGGGGCTCACGGAACTACTTATGATATCCATATTTTGGTTTTTAAATGACATAAGTTGATTTAATATACTACTAATTAATTCATTTCTAAACATCAATTTAATTTATTTATACCAACGATTTCGATTGATTTATCCCCGTACCCTTTCCCTTTAATAGATCTTAAGCGCTTTTGTGTTTATATTATATTTATTGAGTGCCCACTGGACTACTCGGTGTGGTGATTTTAAGCCGTATGTAATATAAATTTAGGTCGATTTTACAGAATTGAGAAACGAGGAAGCAGCCAGAGACTTCTTCCTTATTTCTCGCTTCAGCTATAGGGATAGATATTGACGTTACGACCGCTGCGTTGCGCACGCTGAGTCTTCACGGGTGCATATCATTGGCGATTTTCCACGCTCTTACATGCATCTGCACTATGTAGATTTTATTTACTTGCGTTATGTGTCGGCTGTGGGCCGGAAAAATTTCGACATTAAAATTTATAAAAGCATATAAAATAAGTTAGATATATGTAGAACAATTTAAATATATTAGCAATATTTATTAATTAGGACAAAATAACAGAATTACCCTTCATGACCATTCCAAAATTTTCATACAAAAACATAAAAGTATCGTAATAGAAAACATAAATGCCTCTCTCCCCACATCGCCGTCAAACAGAGCTCTACAGAGATGCTATGAACGTGATATGGAAAGAGGGCTCCAACATAAATATTTCTCACCTAGAATAATAACTGTAAATTCGAAATAGCTTCAAACAAATTTCAGAAATAGTTAAAACAAAATCTCGAAGTGGTTCCCAAATAGTTAATTTTCAAAAATGGTTCTAAAACAATTTCAATAATGTTGTGTTTTCGAAAAACGGTTTTTTTAAATGTGAAAATGGATCAGTATTTATACCTAATTTTATGACGTGTAAAATTTGATGCAGTAAAACAAAATTCGACCTTGTTCTTTTCTAGCAAATTCTATTTTTTAATTTTAATATTTTTTGATTTATTTTTATAATTTTTTATTTAAAATTTTTATTGAATTATTACTAATTCAAATTTTTCGATTTAAATTTCACTTTAATGAACTTTAATTGATTTTTTCAATTTCGTCGAATTTGTCGTGTTTTCTTGTTGTATTTGTGTAGGTATCGTGCGGATCTTGGTGCATTTTGTTAATATTTTAATTTATTTTTATGTTTATTATTTTATATTTAATTCTTTTATTTCTCAGATTTTATCGGGTTTACTTGGTGTTTTTCAGGTTTATTTTAAATTGCGTGTTGTATCTGCGTGTGTGTTTCTGATCCATTTAAACATTTTTCAAGGCCGTTTACGTTGTGGCCCAACAATATTAGTATTATGTTATTAGTAATTTTATTAGTATTATTTTAATATTACTATTACTATCAGTATTAATATTTTTATTTATTTTTATTATTATTATATTATTATCACTAGTACTCTTATTAATGTTAGTATTATTATTGGTATTACTGAAGTCATTACTATTATCATTGATCTTTATTATTGTTACTACTGCTAACGTGGTTCTCGTGCTCTTCATCGCTAACGACATTACTATTAATATTTTCATTATAATAATATTAATATGGTTATTATTATTATAAGATTATGATTTTTAATTATAAAATTTTACTAAATGTTAACAAATTAACAAATACCTCTATTATAATTCATTAACGAAAAACAAAAATAAATATCAATATTTCCCAAATTACATTTTCGAATAATAGAAATTTCGGAGGGAAGTTTTCCATTAAGATTATTAGCCTATAATCCTTGATTTTTATAATATCATTTCACATGTCTACTCGATTAGTAGTTAAACTTTATCTTTCGTTTTAGTAAATAACCACCAGGTCAATTTTGAAAAATTTAGAAAGGACTTCGCCAGATATCACGAAGAGGCGTATGCGACGCATGGAATCGACGTAGATCCGGCTGGATGAAGCTAAGAAGCTTCACTAACAACTTGCCCAAGTTAAGAAGTTGTATGAAGAAGAACTTACCCTATCTTCATCCCTCAAGGTATAGATCCGGCAACAGGCCTGCATCATAGCGGCCTTGGAGACCAAACTCCAAATCAGTACGGATCTCACCCTGCAACCCACGTATGCCGAAACAGAATTGTTTCCGGCCAAATACCTGAACACAGTCGAGGAAAGGGCTTCTACTTCGACAGCTCCTCCAGAATCGTCCATCACATTATCGTCCATCTAGGAAACGACCGCCACCAATTTATCGAAATTATTAAATTCACTGTTAGATCAGCTGTTCCTAAATTTATAAAATTTTTCTTTTTAATTTAAGGAAAAATAAGGTCGTCTTAAGGTTTATATCTTATCTTACATTTACAATTACCCTTTTACTTCCAAAATACCTCACACAAGTGCTTAAAATCAATTTAACAAGAACTATAATTCTTCCTAATCTAACTCTTTTAGTTGAATAAACCTTTTTAATCATACTACTTGTGGGAATTAGGCTCCCATTAACCTCATATCATTCTCAGAAATGATTGCTAACATTAATTCATTCTTTATTTATACATAAAAACCAAAATTGCAAGAAAATTAAAAATAACTATGAAAAATTTAATTTTTACTGAAATTTACAACTTTGAGAAAAGAAATTTAAATAAAACATAAATCTATTGTTAATCCAATGTGGTGAAAAAATCAACGGCGAAATCTCGTCTCTATTCATCGATATCCACGGGGAATTTCCGCTTTCGGGAGAAATTAAATTTAGTGGTTTCGACTTGAGGGACTGAGTAACAGAGCTCGTCCCCGAAATCATCGGTCCAATACCCAACAGAAGTTGACGAATTCCTTGCTTCTTCGGCTACC
Source organism: Schmidtea mediterranea (assembly GCA_022537955.1). Taxonomy (NCBI): domain Eukaryota; kingdom Metazoa; phylum Platyhelminthes; order Tricladida; family Dugesiidae; genus Schmidtea; species Schmidtea mediterranea. The sequence goes on from CM039680.1 coordinate 48,487,288, forward strand.
AGTGGGGTTGTTTCTGCCGAGGACACATCCATGTGAATTTTCATTTCGTCCTCCTTGTCGGCACAAATTCGAGTTACAGATTCCACTGATTTCACCAATTCGGGCAATTTCTCATCCGGCTTCACGAATTCCGGGAATTGCTCGGCGACCCGAATGGTGACTTCCTCTAGCACCCTGGCTGCATTCGCCAATATTGTGGCCCTCTCAGCTCGACGACGTTCACGGCATCACCGGTTCTTGCTGGGGTTATGTTTTATGCTTGTCTTGGGAGTCTTTGCTGGGCCAACTTCGTGTTTTTCTGGGATATGGGCTGGCGGGATCAGATTTAATTGTACAGCCAGATCGCGGCCAGCTATTCGTTTCGTTAATTCGGCTTCCGTGAATGAGGCGATTAGTACGGCGTACTGATCGTTGATAATGATCCTCTGAGCCCGGTTTTCGGAAATCAGATCATCGCGACATCTTGTCAAGCGATGGATCTATTGGTGTAATGCTTTGACAACTTCTGAAGCGAACCATGTACCTAATTTACGTTCGTGCTCCGCGACCAATTTGTTGTATTTCTGTTGGCAGGCTAGGTGGGAAAAGCTGTCATTCTGGGAAATGGATTGGACAGATTGAACTGATTTTGGCGGCGATATTTTTTGAATTTTGTAACCGGCTTGCATTTTTGATAAATTTGAGAGATTTTGCAAATTATTTTGAAGGGAGAAAAATTTTACGACGTTTGTCGGAAGAGAGAAAAAACTAAAAGAGGGAAAATTTCTTAATATGAATTTTTTATTTATATTAAAAAGTATAATAAGGATAATAATTAATTAATATTTTTAATTAAAATGGATTTTTTATTAATAATGCCGTTTTTATTAAATAATATGGTATTTTACTTAATGTAATAATGGCCACTAGCTAATAATGGTAAAAATTTAAAATATAAAGAACTGATGCTCCCGACTATTCCAAATTCATTAAAATTATTTTTCAGATTTAATGTTACATTTAATTTCTCTACAGGATAAGGGTTAAAAAACCCCATGCAGAAATAAAGTTTGTTGTTTATTCTTTTGTTATTATTCATAACCCTAGTCGGTCCCCGCAATATATCTATTCGTGACAGGAATTTTTAATAAAAAAAATATTGTCCTACTTAAACATTTACATAAATGTTACCCCTTTGGCTATATCGATTTTTTCAAAAATTACCATTTTACCGCTCCGTCGACGCGAAGCATGGACGCCATGGTGAATTCCAACGGTGTCCTACTCCGAGATCAGTGCAAACAAGGCTTGACCTGTCTAAGCCGACTCCGAGAGGTGGTCAATAATAAAATAACACATCAACATCCTGCAAATTTAACTACCGGAATTGAATATTATTTCACCACCTTCCACATACTAATATATATTAAAACTGATTTTAGGGGGACCTGTCACGAATACTAAAAAGTATCACGACCATCCATAATAAAAAGTATATTTAAAAATTTACAACAATAAAAACAATATATTAATCGTATCACATAAATACAAGTAATTACTTACGATTTCAAAAGATTCCAAGGTTTAAATTAGTGAAAATTTTAAAGTCCAAAGTTTTAAAAGTTTTTTAAGGTTAAGTTATTATGAAAATGGCTGCTGTATATATAGTGTTTTCGTGCATGGGTGCGACCAATCAGCGAATTTTAAACCTATTTTGACCATTTTTTCGGGTTTTTAATGGCTTTTATTTATTTTAATATTTTTTCCTTTTTCTATCTATGTTTCTTAATTTTTTAATATTAATTTCGTTAAATTTACATTTTTTTATTTTTGCTGATTTCTACTTTTATTCTGGTCGTCACTCCCGCCTGTGTATTTTCTAAACCTTATTTTGCAAGTTTATAGGCGGTTTTGTATTCTACTTTATTTTTCTATATGTAATTGTATGCGAAATTTAATAATTATTTGTTTTTAATTAATTATGTTATTTTTTAATTTGTTTTAATTGGTGTTTTTATTTTTATTTTGTTTTCTGCTTTCGGTGTATGCTCATGTTATAACAGCCATTTTGATAATTTCTTGAATGACATTAAATAGTCATTATATTTTTGTTTAAAATATGGCTTATTGCCCAACACTATTGCAATTTTACTATACGTTGAACTAAAACTAAAGTTTTAAAATTTTTTTGAAATGCATCGATAAAACATACACTGCACTGCACGAAGATAATTTAAAATACATGATAATAAACCAAGTAAAACAAAGTAATGTAAGACAATTCTAAAAGTAAATAAAATATGCTGGGTTCGTGTAGGTTAAAAGACAAAATGGTTTTTATCATTATCTTATTTGTATATATGCCTAGAGCTGCATACGTTAATTTACTCTGATGATACCCGTCACTAAAAATGTCACATTAAAAATGCCGATATGTAAACAAAATTTACATCTGTGTTATTTTTAATAACACACTTGTAATTTAATTAAAATTTAGCAAAATTAATTAAAAATTAAATGTTGCAGGCACTACAATAGATCTTGTGACCAGTTTATCGGCGATTTTCGAAAGGTAAAAAGGATCATCTGAATGAATGACGAGAAGTGAGAATTTGGAAGTTGTGTATGAGGATAGACCAGGATGAGCGTTTTCAAGTTCCCGTGTGAGTTGGTTTTGAAATGATGATTTAGTTATAATATCTAACTGAACGTGATGTCTTGATTTAGGGTTGGCGTTTGTGTGTGATTCAAAAAGGCGAAACCATAATGAAGGTGCTTCGTCAGAGCACAAAAAATCAACTGGGTACATCCTATGGGAGTGGGGAAGTTATTACCAATACTTTGTTTTGTACTACCTCTTGCCCTTATGAAAAGTGTGATTATTGAATTAGTTGGGATTAAAATAGGGTTTGTAATAGGAACTCCGTTATTCAGAATACAAATTCACTGGCGTCTATTAAAAAATGTTTTGAAAAATCGTTAATTAAATCTAAACTAACGGTGAATGGATGCAAAAGGTTGTTGTGACGGACAATTTCGATTTGTTATTTATTAAGGTTGAATTTGAAAATTGTGATATTGATTGGAGTGTTTGTGATGATAAATAAAATTTGAACATAGGATGTTGACTATGGATGTATAACAAATAAAATGATAAATAAACACTATAAATGCGTCATAATATGGAAAAGAATATAAATAATAAATATTAACAATATCAATAATGTTATAAATGTCTTAAAGATATTTATAATTTTAACATGATTTAAAATTTTAGAAACATAAATAAGACTTGTTGGAAAACAACAATAACATCCAAAATATATTCGAAATAAATCTAAAATGTTGATTTGATCAGTTGAAGATTGTGTTAGGACAGTACGATACCCTGAAATAATACCTTGAAGTTTGTTTAATCAGATCAACAAAGCACAAAAACAAACAACAAGAATTCAACTAATTTATAAAATACTAATTAACAAAATTTTTATAAGAGAAATAAAATGAAAATGTAATAGAAAACTCTAATTTAAACATAAAAAAGAAAAATTAACCGAATAAAATAAACGAAAATAAAAAAATAAAGCTATATTAGAAAATTCTAGAATATCAAATTATGTTTAATCGCATAGCTATAAATATAGGTCTGATTTTCAGATTTTTAATCATTTTTTGACTGATAACATTTAGAACTCTAGACACTAAATACTTGAAGTTTGTTCTAAAAAAACTCGTATCTCTAAGTAATCACTGCGTACTAAGTATATTACTTTGGAGCGATGTTCTTTGGAATGATGAATTGAATTCCATGTACTTATTATTACATTAAACGTGTTGGGCCAGGACACAAATTTGTTTAAATGTATCGGTAATACACACGCAAATACAACATGCAGATTTAAAATCGGACCCATAAAACACCAACTAACCATGCTAAACTATGAGAAAGAAAACAATTAAATAAAAACTCAAGAAACACAAAAGTAAATTAAAATAATAAGAAAGTGCAACAAGATCCGCTCGAAATAAACATAAACATAACATGAGAACATAAAAATTTGACCGAAATTTGACAATTTACCAAAAAAACGAAAATCCATAAAAATGGAACGAAAAGTAAATAATTTGAATTGGAAACAATTCAATTAAAAAATTAAAAAGAAAATTGTCAAATAAAATTACAAAAATAATAAAATTAAGATTAGAATATACTAGAAAATCACAAGGTCAAATTTTGTTTTACTAAATCAAATTTAACACGCAAGGTTAGGGTCGTACAATAGGTATATATACCGATTCATTTTCACATAATTTTAATCAGTTTTGAAAAACTTGAACCAGTTTTAATCTGAGGACTAGTCTTAACCAGTGAAAAACCAAATTATCAATGTGAGTGGAGGAATGCTCGAAACTTTCTCCACGTCGCGTCCATGTAATCTCGTAAGAGCTCTGCTTGGGCGTTGGCGTGGGGAAAGCATTACTATATTATTATGATGAAATGTGCTATTATTGTCTATTATGCTTCAATAGATGTTAATAGATAATGAAATGATTTTTTTGTCGAAATTTTTCGGCCCACAGCCCAAACAACACTACAAGTTATCAAAATCATATATATCCTACCGAATCGTGTAAGTGCGGTGTAAGTGCGCCAATGATTCGTTCACGTGAAGGCTACGGCGTGAGAACGCAGTAGCTGAAACGTAAATTATCATTCCGTATAGGAGAAATAAGTTGAAGGGGGAATAGTCTTTTGGCTATTTCGTCATCACTCGAATCCTGTAAATTCAACCTAAAATTATAATCGCAAACGGCTCAAAATCACGACACTGAGTAGTCCGGTGGACACTCATAAATTCGTAATGTAAACATAGATTTTCCTAGGATCAATTAAAGGGAAGGAACGGGGAATTCGACAACTAAAGTAAAATTGTTGCTATGAACTCTGACTCCGTCAAAGGACTAATCATGACTCAAAAAAATTCTAAAATTATCAACTAGTGTTAAAATTCGACCGAATTTATTCGTCTGGTTAATTTAATGTGGTCGTTATTTCAAATATTAATTACCTCAAAACTAATTCCCGTTTTTAATCGAAGAAAAACACGTTTTCGCAAGGGTAGTTTCAATACTTAATAATTTTAAAATAACGAAATAGTGGCGATTTACCCACCTGTACTAAAGGTGAAAATAGGTAAAGTATAGTTTCGGTACGTAATAGTATTAAATAGCGAAATAAATGTGACTTACCCACCTTTACTATAGGTAAAGTTAGATAAATTTAAAGAAATTAAACTTGTTAAATACTTATAACCTTACGATCCAAACAACAAACGACATAAATTTAATCCTACTTCGAATTTTGCAAGTAAGCCCGATTTTCTACCACTAACCCCTTAAAGTATTTAATTGATCCCGATATTAAACACTTCATAATTTTGACGCTAGTTCCGCCTTATAATGCAACCTGATTCAACCTGAACCCCATAGACCTTAACGAACTCAAACCACACTTCCAAAAATTGCTAACGTTAGTCGAGTTTTCCAAAGCCTTTACAAATAAGAACAACCAGTGGATGACCAATGCTGATAGACAAACCCTGGTATCATATGAAAATGTAAAGTTACCCATCATAGGTAAATACGTCTCCCAGAAATAATAAACAACGTTAAGAAATTTATGACCAATCGTCGGAATAGAACATCACAGGATGGTAAAAACCAGATTCATGCATTTTATTCATATCAAATCACAAGAAATCATAATTATTAGAGCCATTAATCGATAAAATATTCCAGAGATAAGGTTTCTCGTTCGACCTTCCAAAACAAAGAGTCACCACGGCCGAAAAATTCCTCTTCGGCCAAGAATAGGGATCGCAATTACTGAATGGAGAGTGCGAGTGCGGTACGACTTATAGATCTGAAATAAAACATTTATAAGTGAGACACAGGACGCAAGACGAATCCATATCTGGTGGTCTGACAACAAATAAACCTGTACTAGCCGTAGTAAATCCCAGAAAATTGTGAAAGGTTCCATGTGATGAACATTTGAAATAAACTAAAGGCTTCTAAAATAATAAATTAGCGAGTCACGTATAATCCCAAATATTTTTGCCTCGCAATAAACAATTCCAAAAAGTGACGAATATCTAAATTGCTAAATGTTAACTTATACCGGAGAGAATTGAAATTTAAAGATTATCGATCCATGCCTCGCTGAATCCGAACAACTAACAGAAACTCCAGTTGGAACAGTAATCACCCGTACATTGCACAACACATCGACAGGATGTAATGGCACACATTACGACAACACCAATCACCGATATAAATACGCGTGTTCACCCAAATGTGAACATTTCTGATTAAATTATGATGCAATTGAACTATAAGCCCCAAATGCGCGGAGATTCTGACAAGCCTATACGAATGTTGAGAGAGGAGAATTTGAGGGAACAAGGATATTCTGGTCGAGAAGGTAAATATGGCTATTTAATTAAACTCTTGTTAATTATAATTCTGAGATCCGACCTATACAGCTATTCTGGAAAGATTCACAAGCCAACCAGAGAAACACGAATTACACAATTAAACCCTTGTGATTTAATAGAATTTTGATAAGCTTTATGTTCAAAATGAGTCTATCCTATTTATTTTACTCGGCCTAGTACTGATTAGAAACCTTCATCGCCAAAAAATTTATGAGATCATGAAACCCACGTACGCGTCTACTAATCAACCATTGAATCCGAACATGATCAGTTATTCCGACGATTTACCTAAACCGATAATAAAAGTGAATAATACGAATCTACATCATAGAAAATCTGTCTTATTATGAAATGCCCAAGAATAGTTTCCGAGAAAGGTGAAATAGATATACCATAATTGAATAACCTTTCACCCCAGTGAAATATCAAATGATGAGATATAACATCCGAATGATGGTGCCGTGCAAATAAACACAGAGAGCTCAGAGATGCCATTAATCTAATAGACAGTAATCTTGTACACTACGTCATTTAATTTGGACGATCCGCGACTAGACGTCGAGACCACTGCTATCAATGTCGTGGTCCCAAAGAAAGTGTTACCGAGAAGTATGCGAGACAGAAAGTCGGAAGCAAGTAGTCATCGAGAGCATCCATATGCTCGTGAATACTCAGGACGAAAATAGATCTAGAGCAGAGGTGTCCAAACTTTTCGCGGCACGGGCCGGATTGAAATTAGATCCATTTTATACGGGCCACATGTATATACAAATTGAAAAATATCATTATGAGTAAAGTAGCATTAAATACTATTAATTAATACTATTTTATTGTAACTATTAATTAATACTATTTTTTTGTTTTACCGTTGCGCTCGTATGCCGCCGTATTGTCGCCACAATACTGTTACGGGTTGCGCCCGATCCGCCGTCAAGCGACACGGCGTATGCCGCGCCGAGATGTCTGCCGACGGGCCATAAATTATGGCTTAGCCGGGCGACCGACCGACCTGACGTGTTTACCCCGTCAATCAGGACGGATTAGAAGGTCGTGTAATTATTCGAGAACCGTCAAAATTCACATGCGTATAAAATTTCTTTTATGTTTGAGTTACAGAAATATATTTTTTTATTTAGTCTTATAACTTAACAGCGCGACAGATATTTGTGTTTGGTCAAGTACAGCAATTCCGTTTTGTTGGCCACGTAGTTTTTCGATATACCTTTATGAAAATGAAAAGGTTTGGGCGAAAACATCATTATGTTTTAAAACCCTCCACGGGCCGGGTTTGGCCCGCGGGCCGTAGTTTGAACACCATTGATCTAGAGGAAATCCAGCATGTATGACCTAACTTGTAGTAAAAATATAATTTTGTCGAGTTTTTTCTCGTTTAACGCGAAATTTAAAACATCTCAGGAAAGTTAAGTAAAACCACTGAAACAACATAAAATTAAAAGGCCCGAACAGATTAACGAGTAATTTGATGAAAAACTTAAAGTTATCTGTCGTAAAACGGCCCTAGAATTTATATCCATAACGCATTAATAATCCCTCATCATTCACACCTCTAGATTTAAACTTATAATATTGTTTGTTGTAGATATGAATTCCCACCAGTTCCTACAACGGGAATTAGCGAAGGCGCAAAGGATCAATATAGATCTCCATCAGCAAATATTGCAGTTAACAAAGGAACTTCAACTGATTAAGAACACCTGGGTGGAACCAAATAAGGTAAAACGTCTATACCAAAATATGACAGCTGCGCAGAAGGGTTGGGCTGAGGAGAGACAGCTCAACCAGAGCCAAAAGAGACAACTCAGGGGCTTGGAGGTAGCGCTGTCCGCGTGTCAAGAAGGAGCGGCAGTGGCCTACCCCCTCGTCTTCGCCCCGGCGCAGTTGGCATATCGAGAGGCCACGTCAACTTCAAAACTTGCCGCCAAACCGATCAAACATCGCCCCGGTAAATCCGAGCGCGCTAAGCGTCGAGCGGCTCAGGCGAAAAACATTTAATCATGAAAACTGGTTCCAAATGTTTTATCAAATAAATAGTGTTGAATATCGTTTTTGTGTAATGACATTAATTCCCTTAGATTAAATCTAGTTTTATATTAACCCTATTAGAATAGTGTTTGTCCGATAGCGGGCAAAAGACACTAGTAAAGCCATTTACCACCAACAAGGGACGATGAAAATAAAGCGCACATAGACCTTCTAACGGTAGTGCGTTGGACCCACTTTGAGATCGGGCCAGAGCAGTTCCTGTATGGCGCTCATCTTTGGCGATCTCAGAACCAGTGGTTACATCACAAACGTTGCTTAGCAACGGGTAACCATTGGGGGCAGTAAATATTTACATCTGGGGTCAAGGTTATTGAAACCATAAACCCCACAAACGTCTCGGTTGTGATCGGTCATCTGCAACGGCTCCGTGACCGTAAAGGCCTGACTGTGAAGAACGCCAGGCTGGAAAGTAAAATGAAGTAATTGAATAGCGGTGAGAGGAAGATAAAGTGCGAGTATTTTGGCACGTCACGTTTAGCCCGCCACCGATTACATCGACCTAAATTATTGATGACAAATTTATTAGAAATATCTAACACCGCGTAGCTCAGTGAGCACCCATTGAATATAATATTAACACAGACATAAAATCAAAATGAATGAATTGGGCTTGAAGGAAAAAGAGATCGTTGCAACGACTCAAAAATCCGTCGGAAAAAAATAAATCCGAACGTTAAAATGAAAATAAAAATAATAAATTTCTTATATTATAGTAGGATGAAAGAGTATTAATCTTTATTGAACCAGTTTCTTAAAATACGGGTGGGGCGTTTCAAGAAAAAGGTTTAAGATAATTCCTATAAATATTGGATAGATAAAAATTGTTTTCTAGAAAATATGGCTGGACCCCTACCGAAAAATTCAAAGCTATGTTTCTCATGATAGTGTAGGAGCAACAGTGATATAACAACAATGATTAACATTCTAACCAAAATCCTAAAGATCATAACAGTAACAATAGCCAAATAAATAGGCTGAACTATGAAAAAATCCTTTCCCCAGAATGTCGGCGGACAATGTCAGTAATGATAAGTACGATAATGAATGTAAGACTAACAATAGCAAGAATTATTATTAAAATCACAACGATAATCTCAATAATAATCATAAAAATGCAAATAATAATCACAGAAACCATCACTCAAATCACGGGGGGTAGGCGGCAAAATCTAACATTAGTAAACACAATGAGCAAGTTACCTCAAAAACTATGATAAATTCACGGTCCTATGATTGCACTATTTCGTATCCCGATTCAGAACTGCATTTGTTAATTTTGACAATCAGACACTCGCCTCAATATACACGCGCTCCCATTTATTCCTTCATTTGAAACTGCTCCGATATGAAATAGTGGTTCAACTTCTTTATATATTACGATAAATATATAGTGTATAATGAGGACTATGCCCCGTGGATATTTGGATTAAAAAAAGTTTTCATGGGAGGGAGGGGTTAAAAATTTGGTTAATAATGAATATAATTTATATAGAGGGGAAAAAGTCATTTTAAGGGAAATTTTTGGTTAAGAGAGGAATTTTATTTTAATGGGGAAATTATTTGATATTTTTGATATTTTTAAGAGGATTCAGCCGGTTGAATATTGTTATTTTATTGGTAAGTATTATCTAAATGGGGATTTTTATGAAAAATAATGAACTGAAATGGAAGAAATATTGTCATTTAAAAAGAAATGATTGGTTAAGAGGAGCATTTATAAAATTTTTAGAGGGTTATATTTGGATGAATATCGATATGTGGGTGAAAAGAGGGTAGAAATAATGTCATTTGATGAGAAATGATTGGTTGAGGGGAAATCTATGATATTTTAGGGAGAAATGATTGGTTAAGGAAAAATTTGTTGATATTTTTAAGGGGGTAAATGATTGGTTAAAAAGAGAATTTATAATCTTTTAAGAAGAAATGATCGATTAATAACAGGTTTGTTGATATTTTTAAGGGGTTGAGTCAGTTGAATTTTATTATTTTAAAGTGATGAATTTATGATATATTTAGGGGGATTTCAAGAAATCTATTCCAGTGAATATCGAAATAAGTCGGTGATTTTTATGAAAATAATGAAATATTGTCATTTAAAGAGAAATGATTTGTTGAGAGTAAATTTTATTTTATTTTAGGAGGAAATGATTGGTCAAGAGAGGAATTTTATTTTAAGGGAATTTCAAGAAATTTATTTGGTTCAATATCGAAATAATTCAGTGATTTTTATCAAAAATATTGAATATAGTTTGGATTATTGTTATTTGAAGAGAAATCATTGGTTGACAGTAAATTTTATAATATTTGAGGGGTAAACGATAGGTTAAGAGGGGAATTTATGATATTTTTTAGGGGATTTATTCGGTTGGATATCGATGTCAAAGGATGGATGATTAGTGAAATCGATACATTTTCATTGATTTAAGGATTATCAAAATATATCAATAAGATTTTGGTTATTTTTAATGATATCATCGGAATCTGAATAAATTATATACGGTACGTGTTCGGTTCTAAGAAAATGTTTGATTCGTGTATTCAGGTATTTATTTGATTGTATTATTATATTTGCAATTTATTTAATTAAAAAACTAAAATTGACTAGTATTTAAAAAATTTATGTTACCCATTACTTATGTTGTTATTGACAATTCTGAATAATTTAAATATTTATGATTATTTCTCGGAATGAAGAGAAATTGTACAATTAAATACTATGAGCAGTCGATAACATATATTAATTTTCATTCAACAAGTACCTAGAACAATTACCTAACAATCTTATAAAATTTTAAAAAATGATCTAACAAATTTTTTCAATTATTTTACAACTTAGTTAATTTAATTAATTTTTTAATTGATAAGTACTATTTTTACAATTTGCTACTAAGTTTGAAACTTTTTTTAAAAATGTTTTATTCAAAGTACTAACAAATTTTATTAAAGATCTATCAAAACTTGTCACAAATTATAAAACTTTAGTCATTTTAATAGGTATTACTCAATAACTACTATTTTTTTTACCAATTTGCTGAAGGTCTTATTTTAAAATTTATTCAAAGTACTAACATTATTTACAAATTAATCAGTTTTATTTAACATCTGTAAATATCTATCACAACTTTAATCACATGCTAATCATAATTTAAAGATAAGTATTATTTTTACAAAAACAAATATTTTACAACAATTAAACATACATATTTGGCTTTTTAGTAGATTTTATCGGTATCTATCAGTACACAAGTACCTGTTCCATTTAGATTTTTAAGCTTTGTTAGAAATTCAACGTATTTAGTGGTTGGTCGATAATCATTTAATTTCTAGTAATGTGGTAGATGATAATTGTTTTATCTATTAACTTGATCTATTAACTTAAGTTTCAATGATGTTTAGAAACTTAAAAATCTAATAATTTTCAATAAATATATGAAAATTTAATTCAAGTACTGTGAAAGTAATATATGTTTTGTGAAATTAATTTAAAAATATTTTTCTAATCAAGTTTCTTTTTACTATCAATTAGAATCACTTATACTTACTAATTAATTTATCATTAAGTAAACAACAAGGTTTGGAGTGAAAAAAATTTAAAATGTGTAAAAATAAATTTAAGTAATTTTTGTTTTGAGCTATTAGCAATTTATTTATTTAGGAGCATGTGAAAATTAAATCAAAAGATTGACATTCATCTTTGAAAATAACTATTAATAAATGTTCATTGTTGGATGTTATTAAAAATATTACAAAAATAATAGAAAGATTTCAAAGTTTTTAACCAAAACTATTAAGTTTTACAAAATAATTTCAATAAATCACATACAAGACTGTAAACAAAGCAATATATTTTTATACAGAAAAAATACAACAATTGATTGGGCTTCAATGAATTGGATTATTAGTTTCTTGATAACAACCAGGTAACTAAGCAACCAAAAATTTTGGAGACATCAAGGATCTGTTGGGTTATTATTATTGAAAGTCGGTTCCCTCTGACTCCTTGTGTCCTTTTCAAATCAAATAAGCAAACCCAACACAGAATAATTTTATTTGCACTTTATCACAGTTACAACTCAACCCGATTTATTTGAACGTTTTGTAATCACAATTTCACTAATTTATTTGCACCTTTCAACCACCGTATAAATTTGATTATCTTAGGGTAGGTTATCCATGGGAGAACCACCCTTTCTGATAGATAACTTTGACTTTACTTGGGTTTAGATTCCTCTACTGACCTAGTTACACTACTCGTTTACGTCGATCCACTGGTCATTTCGTGTTTTTCCCTTTTCCTTTTATACTCCTGCTCAGACTGTTTTCCGACGATTGTCAACAACATTTGCTACATTATTAAATTATTAACAATAATTACTTTTCACAGACCACCTTAGCCGACATTTGTCAACAACGTTTGCTCCACTACTAAATTACAAATTTGGAAATAATTACCTCTTCATAGATCAGAGGCGCCCATTTAATATTGTTTAGGCCAATTTACCCTTTTATATTATTCCGTCTACACTCCGGGTTTTCCTCATTTCTCAGGCTTTCCTCATCTCTCGGGTTTCCCATTGCCTCGGACTTCCCATTGATTCGGGCTTCCCATTAGTAATTAATTTTTTTAATTATTTTCTTTTTTTGTCTTATATTATTTTCTAGGGACCCCTCACTAAATTTTTATTATTATTTCTGGACTCGTCTCTCAATTTGGCGTTCAACCATACCAATTTCCCTCGATCAATACTACTTTCGAATTTTTATAAAGTTTTTAATTAATATTGCACTTTTATCATTTTGGTGCTTTATTGATTTCACTGTGCTTTTCCGTAATACCCCAACAGATCGATAAAAGAGTGAAGAAGTTAATAAAATTTGTAATTGAAATTTTACTTCTTTTGATTGTTCAAATGTGCTTTTATTTAAAGATTTCTTGGTCAATAAACAATTTTTGATATTGATTTGTTCAGTAACTAGTTATTGATAACATATTGTGAGTGTGTGTATAGTGAATAACCAAGTATTTTAAGGGGAAATGATTGAGAAAAAATTTTATTTTATTTTTAAGTGGGTTAAGTTAAATAGGGAATTTTAAGAATAAGATACTCAATTATTCAATGCCTAGTATGTATATAGTGAGTTGTAAAGTACTCAGTAATTTGTATACAGTACCTAGTGATTGTTGTTCAGTCATTAATCAATGGATTGTTCAGTGTGTATGAGTTATCAGTATTCAGAAGTTGATACCAAGTAAGTTAACTTTTTCTATGATTTTTGATGAATTTATTATTATTATTATTATTATTTTGAAAATTTCATATTAATTTATTTTTTCATATCTTACTTTGAAAATTTTTTATTGTTATTAACATATATAAAAGAAATTAAAAGGGAATAACATTGAAGAACTTCTCGAGATTCACTATGACAACGTTCAGGGATCTGGTGACCGATGTGTTGCAAATTGCATTGTTTGTAAAGATAGTATGATAGTAACATGTTCAAATGAATGTCCATGTTGCCACGATTTCAATGTGAAGTGAAAGTTTGATCGACGAAATAAGATGTTTAGAACCACGGATATAACTCAAGCACAAGCCTTCAGTCAGCTGTAGTTAGAAGGCTTGTGCTTGAGTTACCTCCGTGGTTCTAAACATCTTATTTCGTCGATCAAACTTTCACTTCATATTACAGTCGTAGTATTTCTATCTACCTTATCTCCTTGGTATTTCATTAACAAAAGAAAGAAAATTAATTATAAACAAAAAATACATCGTTATGTCCAGTGCAAATCCCAATAGTAGACTAGTTTCGAGATAATGGCTCTCATCAGTACTATGCAGGAGGCGCTCAGATTTCTCTTTGCGCTAGGTAAGTGTTAAACAGTTATACACTTATACACTCATCCTGATGCACTGGACATCAAATCAGTTTTCAGAGTGATCGGGAACAGAGCAGTCTCTACAACGAAGCTCAAATTTTGCGGACTCACAGCCTCTTGATACTTAACCAACGTTGTATTGCAACGGATAACAAATGAATATAAAAAATAACTTGTATGCTTGAATTATCGAAATTCAAACAGCCATAACCCATTAATTGTATTGATTTGTTTGCCAGTTGCTCACGGAGCATTCGATATAAAGATTTTGCGCTTCTTCAATCAGAATTATTTTAGATCACATATGTGCTGGACACATTAATTTAACATCATTTAGCAATATGTTAATGCATTTCCTATATTCTCGCCTGTCATGATTGAAAACATTTTATATCCAGTTGTTCTTGTGTCATTGAACAATAATGAAACACCTATAGATTCTTAACGCTGTCATAACATTTGGAAACGTTGATTGAACCATATTATCATAAATGACATTTTTCGACTGTGATGCTGACATTGCTTTACCAGAACCTTTTAAATATGATATGAAATACTTACAATGAACCATTCTACCTAAAAACTTTAACTCGATGTTCTCAGGAAAATTCTCGCTAAATCTTTTCACAACTTATTGAATTAATTGGCAGTGTGGCTTGGCACACCACAGCTAAAAGGTTGCCGACCCCTGGTATACAGTCTGATAATTAATAGTTTAATTATTTGTAATAAATCCTAAACTGAAATTAATAAACAAGGCATTGAACTCAAACTAGATTCTACTTTACTACTAATATTAATTTCTGATCAATAATATTTGGCAAATAAAGATCACTTTTATTTAGGACGGTCACAGGTCAACCGCATGACAGATATACATTATACTTAAAATTAGAGGCAGCATCACACAAACTGACGTTTACATTTCATTATTTCGATTGAAATTAAATTTCAATAATAAAAACAATATTCAATATAATAACGATAATCGATATAATAATAATCAATAATAGTGTTAATATAATAACGATCATCAATAAACTAATATTAATGATTATAATAATTAATAATAAATAAAAACAATTATCAGTAATAACATAAAAACGATAAAATAATAATAGATAATGATAAAATAATATTAATAAAAATAATAATCAATCATCCAATCAGCCGATGACATGATGTCATAGATAAAACATAAATCATCGATATTCCACAATTGAAATAGAGTAATAATAATAATAATAATAATAATAATAATAATAATAATAATAATAATAATAATAATAATAATAATAATAATAATAATAATAATAATAATAATAATAATAATAATAATAATAATAATAATAATAATCCGATCAAATTGAAAGAACAAAACAAAGTTGTGCGCACCAAAGATCGATCAAGCAACAATCACAAAACCAATGGTGGTGATCATAAGCATTTCATCAGCATTTACAGAATTTGAGCGCGATTATTTCTGGCTGTTTAAAACACGCTGAAAGAGAAATAAAACATGAAACGGAGATCGACAGTTGTCATTCATCATTTGCGACTAGTTCTGTTGTTCCTGTGGATTGTTGATCTGCTGCATGAAGTATTTCAGATATTGGATAACAAGTGAAGGTCCGCCACTTGCTATTTCCAGGGGAATCTTGTTTAGAGGACAATTTTCTATGCTCATTATCTGCAAATTAGAACAAAGAGCCAATTCCAGCGGCAGATCATTCAAATTCAGGTTATCATTCAAGTACAATGTTTCCAGAGCGGACATTGATCCTAGTTAGAAGTACAGATCAATAACTATATGTTCATATCGATAATTAATTCCGAACCTATTTCCGAAGGTAAAGAATGCAGATCATTTTCACCAACAGCAAGATAGGTCAAATTCCGTAGATTGCTAAATAAATGTAGATAACAACCGTAATGATTAATCAAATTATTCAGTAGTAGATACCCTATTGACACTGGCAATTCGGTTAATCGATTTGATTGGACGGTCAACTTTTGGAGTTCTTGAAGGCACCCTAGACAGTAATTATTATAAGAATGAATTATCAACATATCAGGTGCACAAGTGATGTCAGTGACTAATCAAAGATTAATTAAAAGTAATTAATTGAATTTCCACTAAAAATTAACACGTTTTGGGAAGAAAGGCTCAAAACGGATTGTAATTAAACTTACAAAGACCTATAAAATAATTTCAAATAGAAAAAGGGGTTCCTAGGAGGTATAGAAGTAAAAATATAATCTAATTAATTATAATTTATCTAAACCATCAACCATCGTAAAAGTGTAAAACAAAAGTAGTTTTTAATGAACATGGGATCAAAGATTGACACATGCAGGATTAATGGGAATTAAGACTCAAAATAGAACTGGTTTCCAGAAGGCAGTGTTCTCCCCAGGCCCTTTTATATTGGCGGCTCGCCCGGCTGGTTTTATGTACCGCCCGGCTGATTTTATGAACCAACCGTTTATATTTTGATCCGTCCATATTATAAACTATGTGTAGTACACTAATTATGGAAGTTTATTTTCCAAAAACAAAATTGTCGGTTAATTATCAAATCATTTATCTAGTTTCTTTTATAGCGTTGAGTATTTTGGTAGTAATATTGGATACTCTTTTTTTATCCACCCGCTTACTATTTCACTCCGCCCGGCTTGTAAAATTCTCTTGGGAGAACACTGCAGAAGGAAACTCAAGAAAAAGATGATGACAGTGAACAGTTTTATTTATACTCCGTTAATTCAGAATGGAAATTGCCAGTTTGTCCGATGCATTGTTTCTCGATGTTATTCCTGTTTACTTAAATTATGACACGACAAGTCAAAATAAATCGTCATCTAACCAAAAATATTAGAAAACTCAATATTATTATTATTATTATTAGATTTATTACCGTTTCTAATTATATCAACCCACATCTTTTTATGTTTTATCATTTGTAGATTGACGTTTTAAATACAAAGTATTAACTGTCCAACAGAAATCATGACATTTGTGAAATATATATTTATCTAGAATAAAGTTAAAGATTTATCATTTGTGAATATTTTTGGCGCCCATTTAAAAATATTTTGTAAGATAAATATTTATTTCTAATTGTTCCCATTCGCGAAACCCGGCTATAAATGGGTTAATCATATTTTGATACAAAATCATTTCTACATATTTTGTTAGAATTAAAATATAAATTTTGGTCCAGCTTTCACGGCTATTCTTCAACCTTTACAGATCGTAACGATTTATAAATTTTCAAAAGTTATACTATGCAGACTTCAATAAAACAGAATAATAAAATGTTGAGCCTAGTGTAGCAGAAAATATATTAAGAATTCAATTGGATTACGTTGTTCAAACTTGGCCATCAGTTTATACTTGATGAAGAAGTATTGATTCATGAGAAATTTCAGATGAAAAAAATATAAATGCTTTCAGAGGATGAAATAATAATAACTAATAAAACAAAAAAAAGTTTGGCAAGTTCACGAAATATTTTAGCTCAATGAGAAATAAATATTAATATCTGTTAAACATTTTTATAGCAATATATTCTTACATGAAAAAACACTAATAAAATGCTTTTGCACTTAAATATTGGTTTTCACAACAAAATTAATATATTATAAGTGAATTACAAGTAAATTGTCTACATTTTAAACACGTGAAGTTTTCGCTTGAATATATTAGGCAATGCCCATTTCTAAGATGGATCTCCTGCTACAGGCAACGAATTTCTAACTCGAAAAAAAAAACTTTTTCCCTTGTTTTTGACAATATTCTAATGGAAATATGAAATAGTCATGGTCAGCAAGCATGAAGGTCTCGAAAAACTATATTTTGAAAGATTTTTCGAAAATCTTCGCTAGGAAAAATTTATATTCCGGTTTTTTGAAACAAACAAAATTTGGAAAATTGTTTTATTTTTCAAATTTTAACTATTCATACACGGTGTTGGACTTTATACTGAATTTTAATTCTAAAAATTGCTCTTTGATTTGACATGGGCGTAATATTATCATTGTAATACAGAAACTTATTGAAGAATAAATTTTTGCCAAATTTGTCACTTCTGGCAATATCTTATAGTAATAGATTTTTTTGGACAGCTGTATACATTAAATGATTGTAAAATGGCATTTATCACTATAATGGCAGATGATGCAACTGTAAATATCTGTTGCTACCCCACGTACGTATCGAGTTTGTATTTGGTGAGTAGCTTTCTACACTTGTATTGAAGGTTTACCCCATAAAGAGGCAGGCATTGACATTTCAAAGGAGCTCTTGTTTATTTATGATATATAAATTAACTATTTTTTCCAGAAATCTTTGACCAGATAAATTTATAAAACAGTTTTACACCATTGAAATAATAAAGGGAAACATGCGTAAAACATGGAGAAATGTTATGAAGGTTTTTATCATCTAAAACATGGAACTGTAAATCATTTTGGAACCGTAACTATTCCATGTTAGATCTTTTCTGTTCCACGCATATTTTCAACACAATTGTTTTATTTATAAACATTATGTTTATAATTGATTATGAAACTGTTTTTATCCTCTAACCATGCGAGTTTATATAATTAATCATTTTCTGTAGCGATTTCATTTGACATAAGGTTTACACTATAGATCAATATATTTTTTATTCCACACAAATTTTAATATACAATACATGAAAACAGTTAAATGGGAGAAAAGGAAAAAGGAAAAAGAAAAAAAGAAGTAAAAAGCGGATTTAAAACGGAAAAGAATACATTGCTGAAAATTAATGTTTAATAAAAAAGCTCTGAACCGTATTCAAAAACTTAAAAAAGATAAATGATGTTATTGATATATATATATATATATATAACTACTAACCGATGTCTGGAGGTAGAAATTCCAGAAGGTTTTCTTCAAGATCAAGAATTCTTAATTTCTGCAGTTTTTTTACGGTCGGAGGTAGCCTCTAAAAGGATAAACTTATAATCATTCTTAATAAAATACAGAATATTATTTCAAATTCCACAGAACTTCCTTACTATTACACTCATAAAATAAATAAAGTCAAAAATAATTCAAAGTAGTTATAAATATTGACTAGAATAGCCGTTTATATTTGATGTCAGACAATACAGTTCATGCAATCTTATATGTTTGTAATAAGTCATAATGAAAACATAAGAACTTCAGTATAAAAAAAATATGTAATGAATATTTATTGAAATATCCGTGTAATTGTATTTTTGTCAAAATAAATTTTATTGAAAAATATTTTTAGCGGAAAATCGACTTTAAAAATATTCAATAAAATTTATTTTAACAATAATACAATTGCACGATTCGTAGCAAGGAGTATATATAGTGCTAGTCTATATATATACATATTTTTAAAGCAAAACTATCCAAACTTTTTTTGATGCATTTTGTTAAATTTTAATATTAAATTAAATACCGGCTATAAAAATTAAATGAAAACTTACAAGGAAGCACTTATTCAACAAATAAAGTATTTTAAATTTATTTCCTTTTAACTGATGACATCCTTAATGTTCACATCCGTAGAAATCATTTTCAAAGGCAATGGATTTGAGATTTGTAATTTATTTTTGCAAAAATCACTTTAAAATTAAGACTTTTAGACGATTTATATTTTTCTTTTTGATGTTTAATCAATACAAAATCCTTGTTCAGAAAAGTATGTCGTTGCAAATGGCAGCAAATTTTTCAACGCTTCCTAATGTGCATTTTCAAAAGCCTTTGCTGCCTCTGATATCCAAAAGGACTACAGATCTCTTGTTATCTAATTGATTGAAAGTTTCATAATTACATCGATGTTCAACAAGTTCTTCTGCCAAGCCTTGAGGATCTTCTGGTAAGTTAGATACTTCACACTTAAAAGGATCAACAACGCAACTGACAGTATTCATCTCTAAATCTGGAAAGTAATGAGTAAAGCGATCTCTGAGTTTGGTTACATGTTATTCTTGATGTCACAAAAAGTAATGTTGTCACATTCTTCCAAAAACAAAATTAACTTTGAAAAAGAAGCTATCTTGTTTTATTCTGCTTTTTGTTTGCAATACAGAAGTTTTGCCGCCAAAGTTTACAGCTTTTCTCTGACTGAAATAAAATTTATATTTTCCCTTTGTAATTCTTTGTTCAACACATTTACATGCTCAAAAATGTCACATAAATAGATGCAATCCATGAAGAATTAGGTTTTTGATGATCAACCATAGAAATTTCAAGTTCGGTTTTGAGAGCCCGTACTCTATTCAGAACATTTCCTTCAGAACAACACCTTCAGCATTAAAGTACTCATTGACTTTATTGTGCACATCAATTCCATGAGATTTAAAATATCAATTACTCTTCAATTGCATGTGACCCATTGTAACGAAGGCACTACATTCAGTTTATTCGCCTCGTTCTGACTAGATATGATTTCTGTCGTTTTCACAGCTGCTGGTTTAATCAATTCTTCACCAAAAGTATAGAGTTTTTGTTTCAGAAAATCAACTAGGCTACTTCAAAGCTAGTCTTTGATGCTGAACGTTACTCAAAGGTACCTATGAAACTCCTATTCATCCTTTCCTTTTGACAGATTTTTCTAAATTTACAAAATATTCCCGTGGTTTGGATGAAAGATGTAAATGCAAATTATCCAAATGTTTTTTTAATTGACTTTTTTTGAAGGATTCGCTAGTCAATAATTTCAAACATACAAAACAATGTCGCTTCATCACGTTTTTATCTTCTATTTGTGTAAAACCGTAATTGATGAATTTTTCTTTATATGTTCTTTTCCTATTTTTATTGACTGGCAGGTTTAAAAAACTTTGATTAAAAATCTTAAATTAATCCTGATTAAAGCATATTATACTTAGTACAATGATTAAAGTAAAAAATATACTATAATTGTTTATAAAATTCAAAATGTCCTTATTACCCTCGATAATTTCATTTTTAACCCATTTGGGGTAATTTACCCCGGTTCCCTGACGACTGAAATAAAGCATGAAATTTACTACATACATGCATTTCAGGAAAATGATTTTCCTGAAATTGCTGGGACTTTTTCGTATAAATGGAATGAATTAAAAGTTTACAAATTTCATCTAATCTTGTGTCAAGATATTTTATTCGATTTCGAAAATTAAAAGATCAAAATTTATTTAAAAGTGAAATTCAAACAAATGTAATTCAGAAATTGTTGAATTTATAGTAGAAAATGTCAAAAAAATTTTTAATTAGACTAACATACCATTAGACTAATTTACACTTTGAAGTTTGCATCCTCAAAGTATCAGATAATTGATTTACAATAATTTTTCCAACGGTCATTGCTGTTCATAACACTTGCTCAAATGTTTTTAACCAAGCGAATAGTGGTATTAATAAACTGTCAATTAACTTTGAAATTATATTAGACATTCATTTTACCGGCGCTTCTTAAAACCCTCGTATGAGGTGAATTTCGCAATTAGACGAATTGCTAATACACGAATTCGAATGTAATTGAAATCACTGTCATCAAAATAGGATTTACTTCAATGAAAATATTTTACCTGGTAATAAAAGTTATAAATTATTTTTATGATAATTGTAAAATAGAAATTTTAATGTAGTAATAATGATTTTAAATTTTGAAGCAGTGAGATTTTATTAAAATATTAAGTGGATTCAGCACATTTATCATCTCTAATCTCTTTCGTTAACTGCCAATACCAAAATAAAAATAATCACATTTAGATTCCGATTATATCTGATATTGTTAAGTAATCGCGAGTCTGCTTACATGGAATATCTCTAGTGACCTCTCGTTGAAACCTCTGAATAATTTAATGAGCCGATATGCCAGGGAAACAACTTATAATGCAATATACAACTTGTGAAAAATACAGAAAGTCAACGTTACTACGAAATTTGATTATAGAGAATTGATTATAACGGATCAAACAAACACAAATTATGTTTATAAACGGCATTTTCAAACAGTTAGTTGAAATTTAACCCTATTAGGTGACATGAAAGGAACAAACTTCATGTTTGTATTATATGTGCAGCTTAGATCAAATATATTTGCAGTAGCAGAACGAGGGTACCAACGTATAATTTAGTCTAAATAAGAGGCTCAGACATTCATAGGTCAATCAATAATATCGGATGAAATACAATAAAATTATACAATAAACGTCCTATATCATATGCACCCTTGATCCTAATTAGATCTTATATCCAATGTACCATGATCCGAAATAATTTGAAATCTATGAACATCATCAAACAATGAATTTGTTCATTTTGATTTTTATATCGCATTCAATTTCCCTACTGTTTTCCACTATTTTGTTATAAGCTTGCATATAAAATTACAAACGAAAATTACTTGATAATAAACTTTATTACTTTTATTTGAAATTTGTTGCTGCAATTAAATTAAATACTGACTATAAAAATTTAGTAACGATAAATTCAGTAACAATAAATCAGCAATAAAGGATACCAATTAGAAGATGTACTAGACCAAAAATTATGAAAGTAGTACATGTGAATCTCTAAAGAGCAAAAGAGAGGATTAGTGAGAAACTTATAGTGATGATAGTTGAACAGCTAGATGTATGGACACAGACACACAGAGAAAAATCGTCCGCCTAAAGATATTTGGGAAATTGTATTTAATGTTGCGCCCTCTGATACTGTTTTAAAATCTAATTCAATGGTGAAGTATAGTTTAGTTCATGCTGTTCGATACTACACCCAATAATACAAGTTCATATATCGGTGTGAGTATTTTATTTGAATATAATTTGGAAAGGATTTAGTAAGCCTGACATGCAGGATAGCGTGATGACTATTTGATTTTTCCCTCGTTTTTAAATTGGCGTGAAAATAATGAATAAACTTATTATTTTATTAAATTTAAAAATATTTCCTCCACCAAATAATTAAACATTTATAATAAGAATTTGCATTGTTAGCAAACGCAAATTTACTATATAATTTACCAAGGTAGTCCAGTATTTTTTTAATAAAGCAATACGATATGTGTATTTCCAAATGGTCTATTTTTTGATGTACTGTTTTAAGTTCTCTATCTCTGCAATAGTTATATTTCTATTTTTTCAGTAATGGCTTTCATGAAATCGTCTAATGCTGTGGATAAAAACAGTACTACATGGTCAGAGAATATTGTGTCTTTTAAAAATGCCCAGAAACTCAGAAATGGACTACCAGCAGTGACCAGAATGTTATGTCAAACAACAAAATGCCAAAAGCATCTCACGTATTGTGCCGATTCTTTTTCCTTGAAAATGAAATCAAGTCTCACTACGAAAGATTCAAAGTAGTTAAGAATGAACTGAAGCTATTATGGGAAAAAATTAATCTCCCATATCAAAGTTAGCGTACCATAATGAGGAAGATTGTTACAGTTGTTTCAAAATTTCATAAATATTAAAAGAGACCCTCTGATAACGTGCGGAGGACAAACGTTTTCATGATTTACAAGGTCTCTTCTGCCGTTAGCATGAGATATTCAACTGAAAACAAGCTCCCAAATACTCGATTCATCCGTATAAAAGAATGCGTTAGCAGTCAACTTCATCTTTTCAACCAACGGCGTCATTTATAAACATGTATCCGGCTGGCTGTTCTACCTCTCAAAAATGTGAAAGCAAATACAATTTCTGCTGGTATAACAGCTTTAATAATCCAGTATGACTTAGGCTCTTCTATAAAGATGATTACTTGTGATACAATAAGCACAAATACTGGTTCAAGAAAAGCAGTTGCGGAAGTATTTCCAGCGAAATTACAAACACACTCCATAGTATATTACTGTCAACAGCACATTTTGTACGGAGTATTGCGAGTGGTCATGGACTCGGTATTTCATTATAATTCAGCATCTTTAAATATTTTATATCCTTTTGTTGATCAAGTTACGAACAATTATGAAGATTTAAAAAACTAATTCAATTAAAAGAAATGCCGAACCCATTTGAAAATTGTAGGTGTTTGATGGTGTGATGACTTGAAATTTTTTGTATCATTTGTCGCAAGCCTTTATTTTCTTTGAAGAGCACAAGGATTTCCCTTTCATTAAATTTCAAAGTATTTTGGGGATGACCAATGTTCGTTGGAACTCTTGTGCTATTTTGACCTTTCTGGCATTCATACTCAATCCAGGAGTATGCAATGACCATTTCACTCCTCTATGCTGCTTCATAGCAATACCTAGGTGCAGTGCTTGGTTCTGCGATCAATGCAACTGGAAGCCAGCTACCCAATATTTACTAAAAGATTTACAGAAGTATCCTAAAGCTGATGAGTGCTTCAAGAAACAATGGAAAGAAGAAGATTCTGCTATTTTTGGAATTGAGAGAAGTAATCAATAAAATCATTGAAAAACATATTTTGAAAGTGCAAAGATTTAAGTGAGAGATTTAACTTAACCAACGATGACCACTTGTTAGTTTGAATATTAAAATAAAACAGTTTGCATGAAAAATGTCTACTTATTTGGTTAGTGAATGATAATAAGACGACTTTGTATGTAAGGTGTACGATGAATACGTCTTTTTTCAGTAGGAAAATTACAAAATTACAAAATTTCGATTTGACGGGAGAATTTTTTTTCAATTAAACAGTAAAATAAACATTTTCGTAATAAACTGTGCAGAAAGTGGCGTCGCCCTCATCCATGCACTGACAAAAGATGAGACCCAGAAGCAATACCTGCTACAGCTCGTCAGTATTCATGAGAAACTGTTTCCTGTTCCGACGAAAGCGGCGCTTCTGGGCACGAAGTAATTATTTGGCAGTCGTTGGCAGCGATCGGTAGTATGAATAAGGATATTTGTGCTGAACTACTTCTGACAGTTAACTTTATTGATTTCAGCAGACCTTTTGTAGTATTGTAAAATAATTAATAGTTTTATTAAAATAGCAGGAATAAACTGTTGTTCGCAATTATTCATGAACATGAATTCAGAAACGAAAAAGTCACACAAGGGGCTGTACACAAAGCTGAAATATTTTTCAATCTACTCAAAACTTTGCATACAGGCTTACATTTCAATGAGTAACAGGGGCGGCCTTGTGGAGAAATACCTTTCCTACCTATTTTTTTGAGCCACCCTAAACATTAAGTTGTTCTGAGATTTGAAGTTACATTGATAGTTTGGCTTGTTACAGTGAAACACTTGCAGTGATACTGAATTCAGTTCATTCAATTCATTGAACAGCATATTTTTCAGATTTAATTAACCGATGAGCATCTTGAACTGCTTCTACTTATTTGGTATTTCAAGCATCAAGATACAATATGGATATACACATATAGTTGACTGTAACTTTCTATAGACTAAGATGGGTAGTTAAGAATATATAAGTTATAGGGATTACAATACAAGACCAAAATATCATCATCAATATTGCTATAAATAAATTTTTCACAACAGGTTTATGGATAACTAGCTGCTAACCGTTAAAAATGACGGCCTTTCTCTGTTTGAAGTTTAGATTTACATTAATTAGTTTTTAATTTTCTAATAGTCTAAAATCCAAACACATTTTTTTCTATCAAGACATTTTTATTTAGTTATACCATTAGATTTTACAAAAACTTTATCTAGAATATAAACTAATTATTATTATTATTTATTATCCTTATTGCTACTGACAATTATCAGAAGATCATTAATTTATATAATTTGGTTGTAATGAGCACATTACATTCATACATCATTACAACCAAAATTACATAAATTAATAATTGCAAGTTACAGGTAAATCAAAATCCTAAATTTTTAAAATTATATCTACAAATTAAAGTAATTACACTTCAAAATATAAATTTAAACTATTTTTTTGTTATTGTAAGACTAATTAAATAAACTAATTATTAACAATTCCTAAAATGAAAATTTAATAAATGATTGTGTGAATGTATATTATTGGTTGGTTATGTGTGTTGAATTCCTTATTTATACAATACTATATTGAACTATTGTGTAAATTACTGTTTTACTATAATTGTGATGACTACCGCTTGCTGACGAAGTTTAAGATAAAGATAAATGAATTTAAGGACAAAGAATAGATTGTCATAGACGTGAGGCTGGACGGAGCTTTGGAGTAGAGCAATTTTAGAATAGAGATAAGGAGGCTGTAAATGGAATTTAGTCTATAAAAACCAATAACAATCTTTGTACTAGTTTGCACTACCTACCCGATTCATCATATCACAATTAATATATAAATATTAAATAAGAGAATAAACTAAAATTACACTTACTTTTATCGATATTAAGATAAAAAGTTGGATTCCTAAATATTTATTATCGGCAAATAAAATCATAGTAATTATAAAAATATGTACCAGCTGTAACTAAAATTTTGTTCCATTAATTATTTGTTAAAGATACCCTAGTTAACTTATTTGGTTGTTAAATATTTCATTACCCCTTTACCGCATGCTGTGTCAAGCATGGCACAAGTATCAAACACTCATATTTCTTTCTATAAATCAATGGTACTTATCAAATTACAATCATTATATTCAAAATACTTTTTCGATATTATGACTGGAGAAGGTTGGTGAATATTTTTTCATACAAAATCTTAAATAATGCAGTAAGAGCTAAAACTTTTTTGTAATTAGATTCATCTTTATAAATTGCACGTGTTAACTCTTTGTTGCATCATGTATCAAATTTGTTAGAATGCCGAAATTTGACGCAGAAACACCTTTTCAAAATTATACGTGCTACTTTTGCATGTTTTGGTATATTTGATAGATGTTAATTTTCTTATATTTTTCTTGCAAAATTTTCCCATTATTGATTTATATATTTTTCTTCTAATACAGTTAAGATACACAAAACTATTTTAGTTAAAATAAAATTGATAGGGTTCGGGAAAAACAATTAACTTTGAATAAGTCAGTTGTGAATTGTTTTGGTATATTTTTAAAATAATGGTTAACGAAGCACACTATGGATGTCAAAATTAGTGCAACGGGCATTGATTTTACAACCATATGATATCGAGATACATTATCGAAAAGGAAACCTCTTTTATTATATTAAATTTTTTATATTTATATAGAATTTTTAAAATTAGTGTAAAAAGCATTTAAATAAATTATTTATTAAAATATTGAATTTAAAAAAATAATAATTTGTTTAAAATATATAAAATTAATCCATACTATTTTGGTTGGTTTTAGTACCTGATTATAACAGTTAATCTGTTGAAATATATCAATTTAATAATTAACTTAATAATCTATTTGATAATTTAATAATCAATTTAATAGTTTCTCGATAAAAATGTAAAATAATTACTGATATCCGACAAGCTGTTATATTTTGTCAAATAAATATTTTTTCAAAACTGGAAAAGGAATGCGATATTTTATACAGTTTATTTTCCGCCTATTTACTAAAGAGAAAAATCAAGAAAATTTTCAATATCCTAAAGTTTGGAAACCATTGTTTTAGGAATAATTTGCTTTATCAAGTAATATTTATTTTCTTATTGAAGCTGAGAAAATATTGACAAAGTTTGCATGGGATTAGAAACACTTATCAATCTTGTAAAATTAACAGAACCAACAGCCTGAGTATTTGGGAAAATAGATAAATAAATGCAAACCATGACAAATATATTTTTAATTAATTTTATCAGTAAAAAATAGAAATGTAACCTTGAATTGATTGTTACTGAGAATGAGAACCTCCAGATTAATCAGATATTCAATATCGTCTGGCACCTTGGCTAATTGATTCGTTCCCAAATTCAATTCCACGAGATTCTCCCAACTCTTAACATCTGGCAACACAATTAATTCATCAAAATAATATAATATTAGTTAAATAATTTGTCTAATGGGAACTAAGCAACATAAAACTTAGCAAGTGAGACTCAAGCCTGAGGAAGCATTTCTATACCAGCCTAAACGTGGAGCGGTCATTCTTTGAAAAGAAAAAACGTCGGCTCATTCAACAACCCACTACGAAAAATAAATAATTAAACAAACTGAAAACACCATTCAATGAAATACTAACAAAAAATATTTGAACTCGTGTATGCACATTTTGCTTATGGGCATTGGAAAGGCTCAAGATCGCTCAGAACCTTCTGGACACGTGTCTTTATTCGATGGGTTATTATAATTAGCATTAGGATTTATAGATTTTATACATATTATTTACTTTATATTTACATGTACCGCCGGTTTCATAAATCATAACATCATACTTAAAGCACAAACAACCTTCATTCGTATTACTATCGATATCAAAATTGCTTAGCAGATAGCGCGATCATTATCTCTCATGATCGAGCTTGTTCGTTTGCAAGTTTCATCCTTATCATTTCGTCATCCGAATAAATAGATGCTACATCTCTTCAGTTAAATTGCTGATTGTTACTTTTTCTTAGTTGGTAATTGTTTCTTTGAATTCTTTCGTATGTAGTATTTCTCTGGTATCAAAAGATTTCTTGAATTCACCTTTCCATATTCGTATAGCAGTTTCATTCAAGATGTGCTCGAGCCTTACATGTGTTACATTGTATTGTCGAGCATTCCGTCGTATGTCCTTCAGGGCATGTCAAACATTGTATAATCCTCTTGATACTACATTCTCTGCTAATGTAACATACCTATCGACATGTACAACATACTCTAAATCTTTCCTGTTTTCCAATCTTTGGTATTTTTTCTCATGGGTTTTCCTTGTGCTACATATCCATAAGTTATTTTACTCGTTAGATTGTTCAATCACTATATTCTTAAGATCCTTCATCTCAATCTCTCTTTTAACATATTTATCTTTAAAAATATTTCAGATAGCATTTCAGTATTTCCTTTTCATTTCACGTATACTGAAAACAATCTTTTCGTCCATTTTTGTATATTTCCGATGAATACTTCTTCTGATTCAAATCCTGCCTCGTAGTTCAGAGCCTTTATGAAGTCATATATTAATGATGTTTGTAGTTTATATGCCACAAGAAGCTTTTGTTCGACGGTTTTCCCTTTAATCTCTTCTCCTGAAATTTGTGGCCAGTATCATTTGCCTCTTTACAAATGTCTTTGTTATTTCGAAGAATCTCAGGTTTTCTTTGATGTTCTAGATCATCGACTATCATTTACTTCTAGGGAAGTGATATTCCGTTGGAAAAGTTGTGATATTAGATGCTTTGGTCTTTAAATTTTTACGTATAATTACAAATTTTATTTCAGTACAAGTTTTAATCATGTAACAAAAATAATAATAATAACAAGAAATAAAAAGAAATAAGAATAAATTTAATTTAATAATAAAAACAAACAATAATAAATTATAATAATAAAGATAAATAAATTATAAATAAATAAATTAAATTAAGTAATAATAATAATAATAATAATAATAAAAATTAAAATAATATAATAATAGTGAATAATAATATTAATAAATAATAATAATAATAATAATAATAATAAAATAATAATAATAATAACAATAATAATAATAATTATAATAATAATAAAATAATTATAATCATGAATAATAACAAATAAAAAGAAATAAGAATAAATTTAATTTAATAATAAAACCAAACAATAATAAATTATAATAAATTATAATAATAAAGATAAATAAATTATAAATAAATAAATTAAATTAAGTAATAATACTAATAATAATAATAATAATAATAATGATAATAATAATAATAATAATGATAATAATAAATAAATAATAATAAATAATAATAATAATAATAATAATAATAATAATAATAATAATAATAACAATAATAATAATAATAATAATAATAATAATAATAATAATAATAATAATAATAATAATAATAATAATAATAATAATAATAATAATAATAATAATAATAATAATAATAATAATAATAGTGAATTAAATCACCTGGAGGTAATCCGGTCAATAAATTGTCTTTCATGCTGAGATGAGTCAAAAACATTGCCCTGGACAATATTCCGAATGGGATTTGGGTTATCTGGTTATGGTCCAAATTTAGCGTCTGTGTTGAGGCGAATTGTTGTGGACCCCCTAATGGAAAGCTTGAGAAATAATTTCTCGATAAAGCAATGCTTGTGACGTGGACAAGGTGGGTCAATAAACCTTCCTATAATTGATAATAAGGAAATAAACAATTGTCTAAATAAATGTACTGGCAGTTGTGAGATATTGTTGCCTTCCGTGTTCAATTCACACAGCATGCGACAACAACTGAGGGATCCCGGTAACGATGTCAAGTGATTGTATCTCAGTCCAAACCGTTCCAAAGCTGTGAGATTGCCAATGGTTTCCGGAATTAATTTCAATTCATTGTGTTGCAAATTCAACGTTGTGAGTTTCGTGCAATGACCAATAGCTAAATACCGTGTAATTGCTCCGCAAACCACTTATAAAATGCCTTACCTTCGGGTAACATTTCCAAATGGTTGTGGGAAATGTCAAATGTTTGCAAATTAACCAGTTTTTCCAAACCAGGATTTGACGGTAACAGTCGAATTTTATTTTCCCGCAATGTCAAATTTTGTAATTTCTATACAAATTTGAAACCATTATCAATTATAATTACAAGAATGATTATAGTCGAATGAATTTCTAAATATACCATTATATATCCTCCTACTTCATTGTTTACAGAAACAATCAAAGTGCGTTTATGGTAATATCATATGCTAATTCATTTGAAAACGACTGTCGGAAAATATTTTGTTCAAAAATTTATAATCTACCTGATGCGTTTAACAATTTAACAAAGATTTTAACTATATAAATAGATTCTATGTCATTAAGATTAATATAAATATAACGGAACAAATGTCAACACTGTCAAGTACAGAAGATAACCACGAAAAGAAGTGCTTAACAAAGGATAAAGTATGTTAACAAAGATTGAGAAACTATCGAAAATTAAAGTAATCTTAAAGGGTTTAAGACCAATCGGTACAGCCAAAACGATATGAGG
The DNA here is from genome assembly GCA_022537955.1 of Schmidtea mediterranea. Taxonomy (NCBI): domain Eukaryota; kingdom Metazoa; phylum Platyhelminthes; order Tricladida; family Dugesiidae; genus Schmidtea; species Schmidtea mediterranea. The sequence goes on from CM039680.1 coordinate 48,518,729, forward strand.
ACAAAATGGTATAAATTGTAAATAAAAGATTAAATAAATATAAATTTTATATTGCCGTAATTGCGGTATAAAATGTTTGATTGATGTTGTATAATTAAAAACAACCTATAATTTTAATAAATACAATAAATTAGCGTTTAGCAGTATTAGAGTTTATTATTTCACCAGTTAAAAGTTCAAGGGTATTTGTTTACTAAAAAGTTTTCTAAGTAACGACTGCAAACCAAAATCATGAAAAGTTGTTAAATCTTCTTTATGTATGGCATTTCTTATTGATGTCATTTCTTATTGTCCGCTACTATTTGCTCGCTACTGTTTTGTCGGTCCAATTTTGTCAGTTACTATTTTGTCCAACCACTCATAAAGCGATTCACTAATAATGAAGATATGAATTTTATCCTTGGATAAAGGAATACTATCTAACCCGTAAGTCACTGTTATCAAAATCCAACCCAGCTAAAAACCACCCCTGAAGTACCAATTTTACGGCAATATTCATTCAAACTTACATATTTGGTTGTTGATATGAGCAAATTGATTCATTGCCTCTTTTACTTCCTTTTTAAATGTATAAATAATGATTTTTACTCAGAAATATAGTATTATCCTAAGGTGTTATTAGAAAAATATACTAGCATGAATTTGAACACGCCACTAACGCGTGGTTTAAGAAATCACAGTTGATAAATTTCTTTTTTAAGGGCGATCAAGTACAATATTACCCAGGCTCGAATAAACAGCTTAAACCGAAACTATATTCAATAAAAAGGATATATATATATAATACCATTTAAAAAGTCCCTTTTTAAAAATACCATTTTAAAAGTGATTTTTTAACACATTCACTGTCCATAAGCAAGGATATATAATTATCTACATCTAATGAATCTTATGATTCATGGACAGTAAGTGTTAGCCTTTACTTACAAGATTCACCATCAAACTCCAAGAAAGAAAGAAAACAAAACTACCATACTGAGTACTCTTGAAATAATTTAATAGAATGCTAGATGATGGAGACATAACTATAACAGGAAACCCTAAATCTACAAAATAATAGTTGTGAAAAATATGAAGCTAATTCAAAATTGTGAAGAAAATAGTCCAACATTAGAAAAATTGTAAAGAAAGCTGATCATCTTTTCAATGAAATATCATATTGTTTCATAAAACTTTAGAAATATTATAAATTCTATTTCATAGTAATTCAAAAAGTAATAAAAAATAAAAGACTTAAACATCACTATTTCCAACTTTACGATTTTGAGAAATCTAAAATACTTGAAATAACAAGAAAAATAACAATATTTAAGGCGTGGGCTTTTCCAGTGCCGTAAAGCGATGGTTAACAATTAAATAATTAATTATTGATATGATAAGCCTTTGCTGAAAGTTTCAATGCCATAAAAAACATAAATGAGAATTTTCGACATAGTTTATATATGAATTTGAATATTTTGATCTTTTATTAACTTAATTTTATCTGCTTTTTGATTGGATCTTGATTAAATTGTAAAATATAAAGCCGTTCTTTTATTTCAATAAAAACTTGAAATATTAAAATAAACTTTTCTAGAGATCTTAAATTTTTTTTATTTAGATTCTAACAGTTATTGTGAAACCGATGATTTAGTTTTAAATGAAACATTAAAAGCCCAAACATAATGTAAATCTCTATCGGAGGGATGCAAGATGGGCAGTAGCTCAAGGCCTTAGGATTTTAAGTCCTTCCAAATTATAACCAATATTATAGGTTAAAAGATATATAAAAAATCAGTATAAAATTCAACAATAAGGTTTTCATTTCAATTAAAAATTAAAATTGACAGTCGGAAAAAAATGAAAGATTTACCGAACAATGTTTGAAAATATTTCAAAATGCTAAAGCACGCAAAGCTGTTGTGAAATAAATAAATATAATTAAATATAGTTGTTTTTATTTTCTTTAACATAATTTCATCTTAGATTTGGGAAAATTCGTAGTTCCAGAGCTCATATTTGCTCTGAAGTGCCTGGGTCAAGTACACCTTATCTAATAAGCACACTAGACACCGTCGCTAGGACCATGAATCTTGTCAAAGACCCAATTTTCTTTTTAAAAATCTCTTCTTTTTCATTTTCTTTCGTTTTTTACTCTATATTAATTTTACTTTGTATGTTTGAAAGCCACGCAAATCTTGCGACGGCAAATTAATTCCACTTCCCGTGATCTGATCGAGATGAAATTTGACAGATAGTTTGGTCATCGAGGACAATGCATTCTTTCAAAATTTCAAATCAATTTCTTAACCAAGTGATTTGGCGTAATATTAAATATTTCATAGCATTGAGCAAGCATATTGAAATTTTAATTTTGAGAGAATGTAAAAGATTGAGATATAAAGAATTTTAAAAACTATGTTTTTACGGTTAGTCTTATTTTCAATCCAAACTCTTGTTTTCTATTGTATCAATAAGATATGATGATTTTATTGATTTTATAAAATTAATAAATTAATTTAAAAACTTTTTAAGTATTTACGTAAAAAATATCAAATACTTGCCAATTTCTAAGACAAAGGATTGCAGAACAGGAAATAATGTATCATAGCAATCAATATTACGAAAACGTTAATTGAGATATTAAATCCAAACTAAGTACAATCATGAATCATGATTAAAAATAGCGTCAACAAATAGTACGATTACACAAATGTGTGTTTTATCACAATTTGATGCCTGGGGCCAGAGAAAGCGACAGTGCTTACGGCGACCTTAAAACAGTCCCGTAGATAATCTAGTACATCGCCTTACTCACTCAAAAAAAAGTCACAGATGTAAGGCTTGTAATGCGTTAAATTTGATCGTTCCATAAAATATCACAAATTTCCGAAGGACTGTAAAGGATAGGAATATATAAGACAAAATCAATAGTTTAGTGTTTTTTCCTTGCTCTTGTATGAATCCAAGTTTTCCAGTGAAATTCATTCGGTGCCAGTGTGACATAATGAAATAGCAAACAGTAAAGAGGAAAAGTTACATTTCAGAATAAAGTATAATTTGATTCGTTACAATTGATTATCTTATAATTTGTTGCAATTTTGGTGGACTTTTATCGAGTACTTATATAAACGCCTAATTCCGTTCCCTTTAAACGTTAATACCCATTCTGATTCTCAACAAATCATTAAATTGCATTTTTTTTTACTTAATCTTCGTTCGAGATCTCCATTTTTGGTTTAAGAAACCCAGATCATTTCAGTGAGATACGCTAAATGCCGACGATGAATTCCGTGAGATATAGAAGGTTTTTCCATTGGTTTTCAACTTATAAAACCTTAAATGGTTATTATTACGTGATTGGTTGAGAAATTGTATTTCTATAGTGATGTGGTGGACTAATGGTTAATGTTGGAATTGTAAAGCTTACTTAGCTGTAAAGTATAAATGCGATCGATTTGTATGAATCAACAAAAAACACAAATTTGTATAGGTTTGTGTTTTGGAATATCTAACGCAGTCAACGAAGCAATATATAATATGCAATATTTGTTTTATGTGAATTCAATGCGCCGGCAGCAGTCAATGAACGCACCATAATCATCTCTGGAAATGAGTTATATTCATTTCATTGGCATTGAAAACAGAAACCTAAATCCAATATGTTTTCTATGGCAAATTCGTTGAATGATAAAACTAGTTGCGAGGATTTGATCAGTTATCGATCCTTCTTGCAAGCATCGATTTCGCTTTATATTTAACACGAATTTTCAACACGGCCTTCTCAATAGTTTATTGGTCGATTTACGCAAAATAAGAAAAACAAAGAAGTTGAAGTTTTAAGAGGTTTTCTTAAATACGTGAATTGTGTTTCGTGATTGGATGAAGCAGATTTATTAATTGCCGGTTTGTGATGTATCTATTGAGCTGAGTAGGAAGGAATGTGTTTTAGCTTTCATAAATAGCTTCAGGTCTTATGCAAATGACAGGCAAAGGAATCTGATAGAAGAGAGGCAAATCCAGTCACAAAGAAAGACAAAGAAAGGTGAGAAGTGATGAAAGCATTTGAATAAATTGTTTTTTTTTATTACAAATGTCGGTTCTGATAGACGCCAAATAGAATAATAGAAATAAAATAAAGCTAGCCAATGAGAGCCGTATTTGGAGTTTCGATTCAAATGACTCTTTTTTAAATCTTCTTTCATGGGTCTTTTGGGAGGTGAATGGAAATGCATGGTAAAATGAATGTAAGAAAGAATAACAATAGCGAGCCTATCAAATCTCGATAGGAACTTTAAAGTTTAAGACTTTTTAATGAAATGATTATTGATTAGAGTTTTAAATAGCGTGGGATTGATTACTACTGGACTGGATAGGATGAGAAAGCTTTCACTGTGTCCAGTCGTGGAAATACTCAACTAAGCATTATCAATAGATCGATAGATGGAAAGGAACGGGTAGAAGTGTCGAGAACAGCATAAGGAGTTTACTGAATAAAAATGCCATCAGACTGTCAGGGGCAAGCGGGGGAAACCTTTTACGACAGAAAACCTATAAGCAACCAACAGTGACACTCCTTGCAACATAATCGTTCTATCAGTAAAATCTTTATTCTTTTCACCATTGATCGATTATTATCACTGTCGATTTTCAGATCTCAATTTCATGTTTTGAATCGATATAGTAAAACAAATATTGAACAATAGCCTGAAATGTTGACAGTCATTGTTCCGGCCTGCAACTGTCAATAAACAAATCACTGGCTTACGATTGGCTGTTGATTAGTCCAATGAATTCCATTAGCCCCCCTCCCCACAGTACTTTGCTAAGGAATCCAATTGAATAATATATATCATCATGACGTCACCGGTGTGATATAATGCAGGTTTTAGTTCATTCGATTGTTAATAGGCTCGAGTTCTTTGTGATATCTATTAATGGTGACGGATGGCACCCAGGGCAGCCCATCCGATATGTGAAGGTGATATATTGCCGGGAACCAATAGCAATGCATCAAACCCCCCCCCTTCCCGGAGCCCCACTTCGCAAGTCTTACCTCAAGATTGGCGATCTCTGGATCAACCTCTCTAATCCGGTTGAATCTCAGCAACAAGTGGGTGAGATTATGCAATTTGAACACGAACTGTGGAATCTCGCACAGTTTATTGTGTCGAATGTCGAGAATCCGTAACAATCGGCATTGGCTTAGCGAATCAGGCAGCGCTGTCAGTGAGTTCTCTTGCAGCATTAGTATTTCCAAATTGACTAAATTGCCTAGCTCATCTTAGAATGTTTATTATCAATAATCAACAAATTTCATCTCAGCAATTACTTGGTAAATTTATCAACTTGTTGCTGTACAAGTATAATTCTTTTAAATTTGGGGCTAAATCCTTTATATTAGCCGGTAATGTCGTTATTTGACTTTTGGATATATCCAATCGACTTCTGCCTTCTTCTTTACATTTACTAATCTCTTTCAGTGTGTCCTTTAATAATAAATAACTTTAAATTTTTATCATAACATTTCCATACCGAATCTGTTTTCTTATTTTTCTTAGCAACATTTGGACCGCATTGGTAGGCTTTTTGATCACCTGGACGTTGTACTGTTACCTTAGACTTTTTCGGATCAAATGGAGATGATGATCCAACCAATGAACTTTTCTTCACGTATAAGAAATACAACGAATAAACATTTTAGAGTTTTTCATTATAAAATACCTTATGCGTATTAAGATGTATGTGATCGAAGTTATCGACTAATTCTGCCAAATCATCTCCAATATCGGGACTATCTCGTCTTTCTAAAAATGGTGATTCTGGAGAACTATCACCAGTACCAAAACTGGTTCTTGTAGCCATAATTTAATCTCTTAAATTAGCATTTATATTTTGAAATGCGAATTTTATTAGGTTTTATTATCAATTGTATAAAAATTTAAAAAACTAAGTAATAGATAATCTTTTTCAAATAATTTAAATAATTTAATTTACTTTTCCATCTATTACATTGTTAAAACAAAGGCAATGTTTATATGAAATCTTTTAAATTAACGATGATGTACATGTATTCTACAAATATTAGAAGTTTGTTCTTTAATTAAAATTAGTTATGAAAATATATTTTAAAAATATTGTAATATATTTTAAATTTTAAAAATTTTTGAATTAAAAACTTTCAAGGAATTGGATAAATAAACATATTTAGAATTTTTTAGAATTTAATTAATATTATTAATTAAAACGAAAATGTTATTTTTTAAAGATACCTATTTTTAAAGAATGATTCGGAAAAACACGATTGAAAATTAGATTAAGAGAAAATACATTAATACTACATTATAAATACCTTAAAAATACATTATTCGAATAATTTATTTATTATTCAAGATTTATAATAGCCTTAAAGTAAGGACAATGGCAAAAGATTTCTGAGAATAACAAAAATGGAGGCAATAAAACAGAATACATCAATGCTATCGGTCAAAGAACATATGCAAACGTGACTCAGTAGGACAGGTTAGTGTTCAGCAGAATATTCATCATATCAGATTCACGCTAGCACGAAGAAAACTTTCAGAAGAGCCGATCAGTTACCACGAATCAGGAGGCGAATAATATTTCATATGCGAACCAGTACAGCACGCAGAAGACCACCACGAACGACGTGAACAAATTCAAATAGAACACTTCTTTAGAATCAAGAGAAGTTTAAATGGCTTAGAAATGATACTGCCAACAGTTTCCATGGAGGACATATAGAAAAAAAGGCTATATAAAGAAAGTAGAGGACCTCTAAATGCACCAATTCCAAAATTTATAGTAGGTGTTGGGTTTCCAGGTGTTGTAATTTTTGCGACTGTATGGTTGTTACACAGACAATCCTGTAAGGAGTTCTAAAACTACTAATTAAAAATAATATAGTTGAAACAACAAATTACAGCTAACGATGAATGGAAACGGCCACAACTGAGTTATGACAAAAGGCTAGGTAAACCCATTACAAATCTTGAGATTCAAGGATATAAAATGGAATGCTTATTAGATATAGAAGCCAGAGTAAACGTAATGGCAGAAGCAGTGGTGGATAAATTATTAAATGTTAAAATTATAAAAACAGATGAGAAGTTAAGATGTTCAAATGATAGTAAATTAGAGACGATTGAATAAATATGTATTGATGTTAGAATTGGCAACATGAAAAGAAAAATAACATTTATAATAGTTAAAAATATTGTTCCGGATATTATAGGTGGAGTTGAATTACAGAACGAGTTTGGAATTGAGTAAAGCTATGTTAAAAAGAATGAAAAAAGATATAATGAATTTATATGCGAAATAGAAACAAGATTTGAGGTAAATATTACAGGTAACGACAAACTTAATAAAGCAATAGAAATTTTATAATTAAACAAAAATAAAAGGTTGTTAGAGATTGTGAAAAAGAATAAAAATATCTTCATGGCTAATAACTGGGATATTGGATGTGTTGAGGTCTCGAATTTGGTGAGGTCTCAACTTTGCACTGGTGTTTCTTATATCAATGAAGAGACAAACTCGTTGTATAAATAATTTATTGAACAACAATAAAATTTACCAATTCAATATAAACAAGTTTCTTTACAGTTCAATATTAGAGTTTTCTTTTTCTTTAATTGATAATTAATACTTGTTGTGAAGATGTTAGTATGTATGTAAGTGTATGCTGTGTAGTGAATGCAAAAATTAGTGTTGAACGTTTTTGACAGTTCTATTTTAAAGTCTTATAAAGATTGCCTTTGTAAGATTACTTCTTTTGGTTATGATTTTAAGGGCGCTTTTGACTGAAAAATTCTTCACTATTTATACTGGATTGATGTTGGTTTTAAAAAAATATTTTATTTATTTAAATAATTTATTTTCTATTGACTTATTGGAAAATTCGTGTTCTGTTGACATAAGTTTTGATTTATATTTTTTTTTCATTTTAACATTCTAAAAATAATTACCATTTCAATAAATTATATGCAAATTTAATTTGATACCAAATACCACATAAATAATGATCACAAAGATTTAAACATAAATTTAATATTAAATACCACACCAAAAAAAATAATAATTGTTCAAGTAAATTATAAACAATAATTGTTCAGCTAGATTAGATCGAATACCACATAAAAAGGAATAACAATCATAGTAATCACAAGGATTGTTCGAATAAATTATGAGGGTAACAATATTGGTTTTCTGGTTTGTTGAGATTCTTCATATTGGGTTTGTTCTGTATTAGATTCGCTCCTCAGCGTGTACGTTGACCCTGTACTTCTCAGGTCTTGCTTTGAAATATTTGTTTAGAATAAATGTGGTGATGGATCTACCCTCATCATCCAACAGATGCAGTGATTTGATAGAACATAAAATCATCACAAATGGGGGAACAATTATGATAAAACGCAGAAGACAACCGATCAATTTAGAGGAAAAAATAAATGATGCAATAAAGAATCTAGAAAATAATAATATCATAAGAAAATGTAATTCGCTTTGGAATACATTTATATTTAGATGATATTTTAATTTTTACGAAAACAATTGAGGTGTTCGGAAAAGTTCTAGAAAAAATAAAGGAAGCAAAATTAAGAATTAACCCGGAAAAGTGTCTGTAATTAAAGAGCGAGGTAAAGTATTAAGGACACATAATTAACAGCCAATGAATTCAAACAGATCAGAGTAAAATTGAGGCTATTAAATCTTTTCAGAGGCTTAAGTGTATAAAGAATTTGCCAAGATATTTAGGTATTTGCAACTATTATCGAATATTTATTAAGGAATATGCAATGAAATCAAGAGTGTTAGAAAGCATATATGAGAAAAATAGTGAAAAAATAATCTGGACTGAGGAGTGTGAGAAAGCCTTCGAAGAAATGAAAATAGCGTTAACCACAGCACCAATTCCCATGTTTCCGAATTTCAAGAAAGAATTCATATTAGATACAGACGCAAGCTTTGATACAATTGGAGCCGTATTATCACAAAGGGATGAACAGGGACATGAACACGTTATTGCATATGGATCCCATTCAATGAGTACTCATGAAAGAGGATATTGTATCACACGAAAAGAGCTCTTGGCCATATATTATTTCAGTCGTCACTTCAACCATTATCTATATGGTAAACGGTTTGTGTTACGCACTGATCATAAAGCCTATAACAGCACAATTTCAAACACGGATAAATTATTTGAGTAGTTTGGACATAAAAATGGAATTCAGAAAAGGTACAGAGCTTACAGATGCAGATATGCTGTCTAGAAATACATGCGGAACATGTGTATAATGTTTGATGGAGCATGAAAACCCAAAATCAGGGCGATTGAAAACTAGATTGTTAACACTGATGACTGATAATAATGGAGAAAATGGCAAAAAGATAATGCAGAGATACAAGAACTAAAAGATCAAATTAATAAAAAGAGAAATAATAAATATATGTTAAAAGGAAATATTATTTACACGAATCAAAACAAAATATGGATACCGGAAACAAAAATACGAGAAATGATAAAGGAAACATATTTATTATTATGCCACACAGGAGAAGAAAAAGTAATGAAATATATTCGAAACAATTTTGATATGGAAGATTTGCTAAATAAAATAAAAACGACTATTTCGATATGTGAAGCTTGTCAGAAAAATAAGGTTCTTACTCAAAGTCAAAAGAAAAATCTCAAGTAATTCAAGCTTCAGAACCGATGGAGAAAATATACATGGATATTTGTGGTCCATTAAGAGAAACATTTAGAGCAGAAAAATATATTTGTGCAATAATCGATCATTACAGTAAATACATTTCATTAACTCCTATTAGTAAGCAGGATGAAAACACCATAAAGAAAGTTTTATTAAAATAATTGGATATTGAAGTTTGTAGCGCCTAAGGAGTTACATGTTGATTGTGGAAAGACTTTCAAAGCTAATAGTATTAAAGAACTAGCGAACACAGCATGAATTGATTTGATATTTTTAAGTTCGTATCATCATAATTCTAACGGTGTAGTTGAAAGACAATTTTGTGCTATAAGAGATTTTATTAATGCATCACTTAAAGATGGAGTAAAGAAAAACTTGGTAGAATTAATACCTGATATAGAATACGTTTTAAATGCAACAGAAATGCAACAGAAAACTACTGGAGTAAGTCCTGCAGAAATTATATTAGGAAGAAAAATTGATAGATCGCAATGGCAGAGTAATAACGAAGTAGACAGAGAAAAAGATATTCAGCGATTAGAAGCTAAAAGACAGCATGCCAAAGAAGTTGGCGCAAGGAGTCTAGAAGTAGTGGATAAAGTATTGGTGAAACAAGAGGTTAAAAATAAAGATCACGAGAGATATGAAGGACCATATACAGCAGTAAAACAAAATCATGAAAGAAGTTACTTATTAACAGATTAAAACGGTAGAACCCTAACAAGAAATATTGAAAAGATAAAGCATTTTAAAGAAGGTGGGATGTAAGAAGTTCTAAGACTCTTATTTAAAAATAATATAGTTGAAACAACTATTTGTGTTAAATGTGAATATTAAAATTTATGTGAAATAATATCATATTATATTAAATTATATTAAAGTATTTTAAATTAAATTTATTATATTTATGACCGATATGTAAATTAATATTAAGAATTACCAAGCCTCAGTTGTTTAAATTTTCAGATTTGGATAGAAGAATTTGAATTTATATTTTTGTAATTAAATAATAAATGTTAGAAGAAGATTTAAATTTAATTACGTCTAACAAACCCCATACAAATATTTTCGCTTATCACTTGACACCCGTTGCTAAGCAATGTTGGAACTGTGTTCGAGTGGATAGATCGTCCGCAAAAAGTGAGCGCTATTACTAATGCTATAGTTGACCGAACGATCACATTCAAATGTTAATCCTCGTTACTGCTGCTCATATTACCGATTTTACTATGGTCATTGCACCTTTCGTGATTTTAAATATCCTCACCATTATGGTTATTGTCATCTACCTTATAATTGTTACGAGCCTTATTGGTTATTGAAATTTGTATTATTATACTATTATATTATCATCCCGTCATTCACCCCTATATTTTGAATTCTTCATTAACGCAACATATATATATATATTTATTATCATCACAATTATTACTATTACCATTATTTTTATTATTATTACCATTACCAATCTTATTTTCTTCTTCTTCTTCTTCTTATCATTATTATTATTATTATTATTATTATTATTATTATTATTATTATTATTATTATTATTATTATTATTATTATTATTAAATTTTTAGCAGAGCTCCGCCCTTATTCCTCAGCATTATTAAAATATTTTAATTATATAAAAAATTGAGCTGTACTCCATCCTTATTTTACTGTTTTTTGATGAAGTATTTATTTAAAGTATGTATTTAAAGTATTAATTTCGGAGAATTTGTGCACTGTTCCTCCCATATTTTTCATCTCAATTCAAAATAATTTATTTAGTTCTTAAATATTATTTAAATTATTGATTTTTTATGATTTTGGTCGTTCGAATTAACCTTTTTCCGACTGCTTTTTATTTTAACTGTTGCAACGATTTCGCGATTTCCCCGCTACTCTTTCCCTTTCTTTGTCCTTCCCCTTTGTCCTTTCCCTTTCTAGGATCTATTTGTGCTTATATTGTATTTAATGAGTGCCCACTGGACTACTTGGTGTTATTGATTTTGAACCGATTTTTGTTTAAGATTTTATGTCGATTTTATCAAAATTGGGTGCAAGAAAGTTGAACCAAAAGACCCACCTTCTTTCACTATTCAGTTCTATGATTTGATGTTCGAACTATCGGTTCTTCACCGTCTGGTTCTCACGGGCACGGCGCCGTTGCAGGTGAACTGCTTCTTACTCTTTATTGTGATAAAACAAAATTTGACTTTGAAATTATTTGTGCTATCTAAATCTAATTTTTATTATTTTCTTAATTTAAATTGACAATTTATTTTTAAAATCTTTTAATTGAATTTCTTCAACCAAAAATCTTTTATTTTAATTCATTAATTTTCTACTTTTATATAAATTGTCGTTTTTTCGTCAAATTTTCTTGTTATTATGTTATTTTTTATATAAATTTCGTACGGTTCTTGAGGCATTTTATATTTATTTTTTTTACTTTTGTGTTTTTTGATTTTATATTTATTTATATTCTCTCAAATTTTAGATTGTTTAGTTGATGTTGTATGTTGTATTTTAAGTTATCTTGGTGCTGGGCTTTCGTGCTATATAACTGATACATTTAAACAATCTTCAAGGTTGTTTGTGTTCTAGCCCAACATAGGTGATTCTTTAGTGTATACTAGGGTTCCGAGATGGAAAGAGGTTCAAGAGTTCAACCTTCAACGTAGTGTATATTATTATGCTGAGTATTTTTAACTGAATTTGAAGAATCAAATGGATATATGACTATACCAATCATATGGAATCAGGTGACCAAAATTATTATGGTGGTTGTTGTAAATGAGATTAAGCCCGAATTCATCTGTGGTATTGATACAATGGAAGAGTTTGGAGTAAAGTTAATGAAGATGAATAATATTGAAACTAAATTTATAAATATAATTCACACTGATGAAGAAAGCATATGCAAATCTCTGATGGCGTTAACTGGTGAGCAGAACAAAGACATTGAAGGAATAATCAGAAAATACGGTCGAATTTTCATGGCATCATAATTTGATCTGGGATTTACTCATTTTGTACGTCACGAAATGTGGACGTCAGGAAGTCTAATAAATCTAGGCCTTAACCAATGCATATGGCGAAAAACATTGAATACCCGGTAAAAGAATTAATAAATGCAAAAGTAATTCGGCGCAAGAGTTCTTGGAATGGTTCGTTAGCGATAGTAGGAAATAAAGATGGATCCATAAGAATGTGGTTAGACTATCATATATGGAATTCTATAACAGAAAAAGGAATCTTTTTTAATGCCTAATACCAAATTTTTACTGGAGTGCTTCGCGTATGTCTTCGTCAATTTATTTATGTCAGGCGTATTAACAAGTAGAATTGGCTTCAGGTATTCAAGAAATGACTGCGATTTGTAAAAGGAATAGTAATTCTGATTCAATAGGCTACTGTTTGGATTATCAACAATTCCTGTGACATTTCAGCGACTAATATACACAGTATTAAAATGAATGCTATTCAAAGGAGTAGTAGTTTACTTCTATGACATTTTGATACATGTGAAAAGCAAAAAAAGATCCCAATGAGTTACTTCCAGAAATATTTAAAAGAACTTAAATGGCAAGGTCGAATATAAATCCTGATAAATGCAAATTTAATTGAGTTTCCTTACTAAACAGAAAGAAAGTTGAATAAATTGAGAAAGCAGAGGTACCAAAATGTTCAAAAGAGTTAAGGTTGTTTCTCGGATTAACGAACTACTACGGAAGATTCACCAACGACTATGCAAGAATCTGAGAACCATTATAAGCAGCAAAATCTGGATGTGACAAAGATATAATTTGGACTAAAGAATATAATGAAAGCTTTCAAACACCGAACAACAGGTTTTGCGAGGCATCGATTCTCGACTATCCAAGAGAAGGTAGAATCATTATCTAGATAGCTTTAGAGCTAATGGAACAGCCTTGAGTCAAGTTAAAAAGAATGGAAAGGAATCTGTAATAGCTTATGGTTCGAGACATATGATAGCGCATGAAAAAGGCTAACATGTAACAGGGAATGAACATCTCTCTGTTCATGAATATGCTATACATTTTAGAAGTATTGTGTGATATCTGCCGTAAAAGGAAGGTCAAATTGGCAAGAACCAATGACATATTTATTACTAGATATAGCTCTATATTTTCAGAAAAGATTGTTTTGGATGTTGAATACTATAAAAAATATATAGTATTAATATTTGATCGTTTAAGTAAATCGATTTTTTGACAGTCATTTTTATAGAAATTTGGTATCAACCGTGAATTCAGATCATCTTTCCAGCATCAATCAAGTAGGTTAGTTATAAGAATGTTAAGAGATCTTAATACAGCGACATTTGAAGGTGAGTGTGAATAGAAAAACTTAAATGAACCTTTACTTAGAATAGAGTTCAGTATAAATAGTTGTCTTCCTGTCGCAACTTCTTTATAACCATTTGAGATAATTTATGGGTAGAGTGTTATTTTATATTTAAACTTGAAGCAAACAGATTTATCAAGAAGATAATTGATTGAAGATGTGAGATAAAACTCAGATAAAGCTGCATATAATATGAGAACTATGGGGACAACAAAGAAATGCAATTGGAGGTTTTTTTATGTGGGGAAATATTAGTACGCAATTAACAGCAGAAAAGTTACAAGAGTGGCATGCAATACGAAGATCATACACAAAATCGTCAGGTTTCTATTTACAAATAGAATCAAACGTCATTTTCAAAGGGGAACGAAAGAAATGAGAATAGAGAGGCTGAAGAAGGGGAGAGTTAAAATATTTAAAATAATTGTTGTTTATTGGCAGTTTTTATGAAATTGAATTAAATAAAACTTATGATGAAAATTAATTCTTTTAAAAAATGGGTTGGTTGTAATGTTTAAAAAACCAATATCGAAAACTATTTTTCAAATCGGTTTTCTAGCATAAAATGGTTTCCCAGGTCTAAGGGACCCGGAATAATTGATTATTCAACATTTCTATATAGTTATTATTTTGATTATGAAGTTTAAAATTTCAGTATTTTCACGAGCTAGAAATGAATTTGATAAATTTCCATTCATTCCCGATCAAATATTATTCTCCTGGCTGCCATATTTAATTAATTCCCTGCCTTAATTCTATTAGCAACTAATTGGGGATACTGTCGAATAAATTATCTGAAATTAAATTTTTGGAGGTTGACGATAATTTTATGATTTAATAAGTCCAAACTCCTTTTTTTATAGCGATCTTGTCTTATTCTCTGAAGTGTGATTAAATTTATCTTTTTCAATGAATTAGAAAAAGATGGATGTCTCCATTTTGATTGATTGCCTAAAATTGCAGTTTATTTCAAACTTATCGAAAGAGAAGAAAATATTGTTTTGCATTGAATTGACAACTTTTGTTAATTGAAAATAATTGTAAAAGTTTGAATGTTTTCTTGATATATTGATTTCATATTCCTTTATATTTCACTGAAAAACACATAAACAAATTCAATGTTTTAAAGAACGAAAATAATCGATAAAATAAATTCTTTAGAAATATTATGATTATTTTAATATTTATACCAGTTACCATAAACAGCCAGTAGTTTAACCATAAATCAATGTCTACTGTAAAAAATAATTAATTTATATAAAGAAAAAACAAACAGCTACTTGAAATAAGGATTAAAATTATGGGTAGAAACAATTTATTATTTGCATTTTTTATTTTACAAAAATGCAATTTTACATTATTTTAGGTTTTTATCACATTCTAATTTTCCATGAAATGATAGGAACAATAAAATATATAATTTATTTAATAAAATAAAAAATTTGAAACACCTTTAAAAATTTAGAAAATGATAATAGATTACCAGAAATTATGGGGAAACTTAGAAGAAAAACATCTAAAAACGTAATTTATAAGTGAAATAATAATCAAAAATTGATAAAAAATGTTTGATCGAAGTCACGGAAGTATGTGAAATTACTACAGAGACAAGAAAAAAATTCCCGAAATTATATATGAACAAAAACTTTCTAGAAGAAATTTAAAAATATGTATTTAAATAAATAATCAAAAAAAAGAAGGCATAGTTTTAAAAATTGAAAAACGCCAACTATATATTCTATAAACATTTCGCTATATATTTTGACCGTTTATCAGTATTCTTCAGGCTAGAAATCACATTAACAATAACTAAATGAAAACAATAAATTTAATCAAATTCACCAATAATAATCATAATCAAATTGTACCAGAAAATATAAAATTATTTTAATTTTAAGAAAATAAAGTTTTTATAAAACAATAAAATTTAAAAAACTAAATTTAAAATTATTTTTACATAATAAAATCATTTTAACATCCCAAAAAAATTATATGAAATACATAATATACACAATTCACATTCAATTATTTAAATGCATTCAAAATACCTGTAGACTGAGCATTTTGAACATTAATTATAGGATTTCAAAATGTTGGCAGCAACGTCTCACAAGAAGTGACGAAACGGCTCCCTGCCCATACCTATGAGGGGTAAATTTTTTTAATTTTTTTGTTTAAATGAATGAAAAATTTTTTTTCAAAGTCAGCATAATGGTCATATTATAGTGAGGCCTATATTTAGTCTCGTTAAAAAATAATTTAGGTAATAATAAAAATAATAATAATATAATAATAATAATAATAATAATAATAATAATAATAATAATAATAATAATAATAATAATTATTATTATTATTATTATTATAATAATTATAATTATAATTATAATTATATTAAAAATAACAACACATGTAAAAATATACAATTCACACAACAATAAAAAATCTTTACAAAACAACTAAATAAAAAACTTAATTAATTCACATTTAAAAGATTTAAATAAAAATAATAGAACAACTAAAATTTATTAATAATTTTTATTTTATTCAATATTCGTCCGGGAAATGTGGATGAGAAATTTGATCATACATTTCCTTCATTGTTTCTATACCCATTACCGTGTCACCCACATTATAATCCCCATAGGCTAAACTTTTCTTTTTATCAACCAAATACAATTGATGTTTTTAATCAGTACCCTTCAATGTCATTCCTTTAGCCTTGTTGCTCGCTGTATCACCCAAAAGACTGTAGCATTTAGGTCTTAGGAACATCAATTCCTTATATCTGAGCCATTTATTCTCATCTTTGAATTTACCAATGAAAGAATCTAGAGCTCTTGAATATAATTCATGTGATGTATCATAATTCTATGTAGCCAGTATGTTATCTCTTATCATAGCTGGTAAAAGAATATCTAGTTTACACCATTTAATTTCTAGAAAAAATGAATTAGTGTCACCTGCAATAATATTGATTTTATAATTAAATTCCTCTCGATATTTTTGTAAATCAATATATTGCAACTGATACACACGTAATTTTGAGAGATCAAGTACAATTTGACCAATGTAGCTAAGTCTATCTAAACACATTGATTCCTTACTTAATAATATTGAAATTAAATCGTCGTCAATTTTATAAGTCTTTTTAAATGTTGTTTTAGAGGAATATGTAATTAATTTAGAAGCCGAATTACACAGTCTCAAGTTTATGCGCTGTTTTAAGTCCTCGACTATTTTACTGTTTAAACTATTATTTAAAAGTTTAAAATAGTTTTTGTCAAGATTATTTGTTGATACAGTCCTTAGTCGAGTATTCGTATCAATATAATTCTTAAATATTGAAGACTATTGAAACCTAATGGCTCTATAAATTTTAGTTACCTTTACCCCAACAGAAAGAGAAAGTTGGAGAAATCTCTAATGAACAACATATTTTTTTCTGTAGATGTGTGAGTATTACAGTTGCACCAGAGTTACTAGTTTCAAAAATATATCGCTTTACCGGTATCAATATAGAGCCACTTCTAGAGATGCATTACGACATGGTTATAGGGTCAGGCAATAAATGCGTTGAAAATTGTATTGTTTGTAAAGATTCAACTAGAGTTTTCTGTTCCAATGAATGCCCATGTTGTCATGTTTTCAAAAGAGATCAAACAGTACGTATCCTAATTGCTGAAATGCGTAAAGCATATTATACCGATGTCTTTGATTTAAAAAAAATTTTATAATCGAATGATTTTTATTTTTATTTTTATTATTATTTTTATTATTATTATTAATATTATTATTTTTTTTAACGATACTAAATATAGGCTTCACTATAGTGTGACCATTATGCTGACTTATAAAAAATAATAAAAAACAAATTATTCATTTAAACAAAAAATAAATTTAAAAAAACCTTTTACAACCCCACCCCTATGTATTGGCAGGGCGCCGTTTTGTCACTACTCTCACAAGTTATTCGTTACCAATAATTACTCAGGTTTTTGCGATTATCTTGAAATCAGATATACCTATTTTCTTACACGTATATTACTTTAAATGATCACTAATGTGAGTCAATCCATTAAGTCGACAATGATCAAGAACTCGGGCAGTCTCTCCAACGTATATGGCATTACACTTATTACATGAAAATTGATAAACGAGATCAGAACACAGACCTACTGGAGTTGCAGGCTTATTATTAAACATACTACTAACTTTGCGATACGTTGAAACAATCCTAAATGGAGTTTAATCTACGTGTTTGAGGATCTTAAAATCTCTGAAACCATAGGAATAAAGCAATACCAACGTATATTTTGGTTCAATATGTTTAGATCGAATTTGTTCACCCTCCAAATTTGACAACTTATTAATTTCAGAGTCAATAAAAACATTACCTACAGACAAATCAGTACAAAAATCATAAAAATTCAACACGCATTTATCCACTGTGTCTTTTGTCATACGCACTAGAAAAGATTTAGAATATCCATTTTAAGTAGCAATGCAGATTCTACACTTTTTGCCGGGTTACAAAACGTGGAAGATAGATATCATACACGAAATACTAATCCTCTCTTGATATTTCTCTAATATTTAAATTCACAAAAGCTCTCAGGTGTAGTACACAAAGGATAGGCTTTTTCTTTCTGTTGAATAAGCAAATCCAAAAAGGCAATCGACAACATTTCCCCTCTTTATAAGTAAATTTAATATTCGAATGTAAACTGTTCATAAAATCTAAGAAAGGCTTTACATACTTACGATTCTCAAAACCTTTTGTAAACAGTTGGTTTAATTAAATTGGAATATGAAATTTTGTTTTCTGAACTAGGCATAAAAATAAAAGCCATAGTAACCCCACCCATCTGCTTTTACCACCCGGTATTAAAAAGAAAATTCACATTCGACGATGCAAATTCAAGTAATTCAAGTAAATTAAAACTTTGAAAAAAGAGCAATAGATATCATATGCCACGAGATATATTTTCTTGATCATATCTGTTATATTGAGCTGAGCAGATGCGTTATTTGAAAAATGCTAGTGTATGATGATCCACAAAATATTTTCACAAATTTGGAATACGTTTACCGAGAAAGGTTTTAGGCTCTTGAGTTTCACATCGACAACGGACACATTTTCCCTTTAAATCTCTTAACAATTTATGTCGTGTATAAAATTAAAAGCTGACCAACATGTGTCCATACTGACCATCTGGGATTTTGATTGTAGAGAGAAATTCCGGAACAATAAAATTGTATGCAGTCAGGAGCAGTTCAGACCACAGGACATAATATAACAGCCAAAGAATCAGAGCGTAGCTCCTTCAGATTGAAGTGTTTAAGTATTATTGGAGATTTCTAAGAGGTATTTAGAAGGATTAAGGAGTACACAGGGATTTCATAATTGGTCGAAGGTTGTTGAAAAGTCATTTCCGGCAAAATGCACTGTTCAATGGTCAGGTCGAATCGTTACCTGCAAAAAATTCATCTACTAACATAGAGATTGGGGAATTAACGCGCTACATAGTGAAATTCAAGTATTATCGAAACAATACACTGAAACCAGTGCTGCCGAAATCCAGGCTAGTGTGAGGAAGATAACCACCTAGTACGCAACCGAAGAAGTCATATTATTTTGATCAGTACCCTTCATCACAACGACCTAGGTTTTTATGTTAAAGAATATCTAAAATTCGGCTGGTTTACGAGTTTAGTTTGACCACTAAATTAGGCTGGTCTGAACCAATCTTTGATGAATTGTGGTGTTTTTCATAAATTCAACTCTTATCCTAAATTACAAACAGCATTAAATATCATAAAAACTTGTCAGGATAAATGCTGGTCAAGATTAAATAAGGGATTTCAGTAAAAATACAAAATAATTTTAATGATAACAAATTTCTCTCCCGAAATTCCCTCCTAGCATGACAGAGATAGAGAGAGAGAGTGAGAGAGAGCATCCAAAATCTATTGCGATTTCCGGGAACACTAAAACAATTTGGCAATTTAATTATCCTCAACAACTATCAGCAAATACCAGGCAAAATGAGACTAGCCAACATAATCAAATAGAGTTTTCTAATTTTGTTAGTTTTTTTTATCTGAGCCGACAAATAACTAAAGTATTATATGATTGTTATTTTTTCAATTTTAGGAGAACGAAGCCCTGCGCTCCTACATGGAAATTGGAAAACAGTAATTATTACAGGCAATTAATAGAGTCTGATAATATTTATGTTTTCTATTATCAGAAAGGCACTGGCATAGACGCGGTTATGATAAATAATTGGGCATGCCAACATGGGCGATAGATAGTTTTGTGCATTCGTCCATTCTGTATTTGTTGAAATAGTTGTTTTTGGCTAAACAAATTCGTGTTTCCCAAGAACTGATAATTCATGAAATAAAAACAATCTACAGAAAATTAGAGAGACATTCAAATATAAAGACCCATCATACTGATTTCTTCGCTTTACTGGAAAAGATTATCAATTTGAAAATAAAATTAAAACTTTGATTAAAACAAAAAATAACAAATTGTCAAAAATGAATTTAAATTTGAATAAAGCTGAATTTTGTTAAAGTTTTATTCTTTTAAAACACTATATATGTGTGATACGTAATCACATAATTAATTAAATTTCAGAATAGTTGTGCAATAATTAAATGATTTATTTGTGTTGTGAATGGTATCTCAGCGCTCTGGAATTGTATTGATGTATCCGATATTGGGATCATTGAATATTTTCCCAACATCAGATATAATATAGAAAGAAACAATTTTGTAATGAAATAGATTTTTTAACTGAAATTTAATTATCAATTTACCAACTTAAACCATAATAATAATGAAGATAGAACACTAATTTCAATCTAAAGATTTATTTGAAAAACATAAATAAATAACTCATTTAAACAGTAGTGTATATTGAGCAGTCACTAGCACATTGTATTATGTTACTCAATAAACACTAAACTACTACTACTACTACTACTACTACTACTACTACTACTACTACTAATAATAATAATAATAATAATAATAATAATAATAATAATAATAATAATAATAAAAATAATAATAATAATAATAATAATATAACAGATAAGTGAATAATAATTATATTTTTTAAAAAGTTTCGATTATTAAATAATCCTCTTCGATTTCTTGCAGAATTCTTATCATCAATGAGAAAGTACCAAAATACGTTCTGATTTTCATTAAAATTCACTTTTTTGTTTTTTATTGGTTTAAATTTAAATTTTTTTTAAATAAAAAATTTTTTCTTCCTTTTAAAATTTCATTATATTAATTAAACATTTTCAAATGTGAAATATGAAACTTTACATTTTCTAATTTTTTTATATATCGAATTTAACATTTTTTTATTTATTAATTTCAAATTTTTAAAATTGTTTTTCCATAACTTCTTTTGTTTCATAACTGTTTATCCTTCTTTAAATCTCTTTATTTCTTTCTACAGATTTAATAGTAATAATAATATTGTATTTGATATTTGTTTGCTTCGGTTTGTACTTACCATTTTTACAGTGTTTCATTACTGGAACAAAAGCATTTTTCTATCCCTATTTCAAAATAAGTCAGAATTTTATATTTGTAGGTTTTTCACCATATTACTTATAGTGTAAACAAACTTGTCTGAACGAGTTTATTTCTCTTTGATCGTTGTGATTTGAACAGTGTTATTTTGAAATTGTGAATTATACTATACTCACTAGAAATATCGTTTAATAAGTAAGCAGTAGCTTTTTATAATAATTTTTAATAAAAAATTAATGTTTTCTATAAGATTTATTTTTAATTGGTAGACTGCTGTTATTTTTTATTACGTCATAATACAGGGTTTCCCATTTTATTTTGTCAATTCCCCAATCAATTTAGTCAAAAATATTAATTAATATTATTTCCCAACCGATTTCGTGTACATATTATAAAAAATAAAAATTAATAATTAAAAAAAGATTGAATTTTATTTACAAGATATTTTTTGACATTTACAATTAATTATAAAAACTAGTTAATAGAATTATATTATTAATTAATTATTTTTTCTTTAATTATTTATTACTTCTCCATTGGTGGATGGTCTTATGTATGTTAACGTGTTTCAATAATATCCCTCACAGTCGCTTGCTTCAATATATGAAGTCGAATTCTCAATAAAATTGAACAAATGTTTCTCGTTAACTGGATATTGAGTCTTGACAAGCTCTTTCCTTTTAGAAAAAAAGATTTCCATTGGGATTAAGGAATCTAAAATAAAAAGAAATCAAACAAAGGTTAAAATTATTGGCTTCAAGCAAACCTCTCACTGCTTGTGTTTTGTAGATACTTGCATTGTCCAATCTTTTTTCCTTAAATAAATTAAAACTTTAAGATATTTATTCGCAAAATATATCGCTTCTGTAAGCCCTGGTGTTGATCTTCAAAGTCAACAGTTCAGATTTACACATTGAATCACGTACTGAAATGTTTCTCAATCTTATTGAACGAATATTTACAGCTGGATTTGTACCAAGCAATGATCTATCATCTATTTCTCATTGACACGTTATACCCTGTTTTGTCAATATTAACAACGTTTTTTTCTTCAGCACTTAAAATAATGTTGTTCATCCTCCGAGTTTCTTCTTTCGGGAATTGCAATCAAGCCCTTAAATGTATAGTGAAATACTTTTAGACATCAGTCTATGGCAGCAATTCCCAACCTTTCTGGAGCCGCGATCCCTTGATAATATATACCAAGTTGTGGCGACCACAACAATAAAATTAATAGGGTTGCTTCTCAGTCACTGCATTTTTGCAGCTAGCTATTATGTTTTTGATTTCTAAATATCTGATTTTATTTATATTTTATATTTTATACAATATAGTATACTATAAGTTTAAGCCTTAAATTTTAAAAGATAGTAAGAAACCACTGATTAGCGTAAGCAAATTATTTTCAGAAAGTCTCAGGCGACCCTTGGCAAATTGTTACGAGATTCTTGTTTTGGTCGCGACCCACAGGTTTGGAACTGCTTGTATATGGTGTTTTTCGATACATTACTATTTAGCTCACTCGCAGTTTTATTTTTTTGGCATATAATGTGATATGAGGTTATATATTTACTCAAATACGAATTTTTGCCTCTGTTCATTGTCAGAGCCGATCTTCTATTTTCATCGAGAGTTTTTCTTTCAATCCTACCAGCTTCCGTTAATATTTGACACTTTGTGGTGGCACATATAGAAAATCAACAATGTCCTTTGTTGGAACACCAGTAACGTAGCTAGAAATCTTGGGCCCATTGGCAACAATCCGTGATGGGCCACCTGCCCTGGGTCCCCAGTCCTTAATTGGTTTTTCTTCGTTTAACAAAATAACAAAATAACTTGTCATAAAAAATAATTTATTCATAATTTAATTTTTGATGCATGTCTACGACTACGTTATTTTAATCTATTTCCTTTAGAAATTCAATAATATATACGAAACGAAGACTACAATTTGTAAAAATTCAATTATAATTATGTAATCAAGAAATTTTTCTTTCTTGCTTTTATGTTTGCAAAATCGTGAATAAGTTCGGCGTAACTCATTTGTGCTGCTACTTTATACTCAATGGATAGCAAAGCAAGATTTCGAAGCCTGATTTGGCCAATTGAATTTCTTTTGTACTTCTTTATAATTTTCAGTTTACTGAATGACCTTTAAACACTAGCTACCGTGACCCGGGAAATGGCCGCCTGTCTCCATGGGCCCCTAGGCGGTGCCTACTCTTGCTATATGGTAGCTACGCCGATGTGGAACACCTCTTTCATAATGACTAATGATGTTGGCACGAATTTGATTCGTTATTTCGTTTCTCATCTTAAGGATAAAATGAAATTGATTGGGAAATTATATTAATCAATATTATTAATATATTCTTGATTAAATTTGTTGGGAAATTGGCAAAATAAAATGGAAAATCCCATATAATGATAATGATGATAATTATTATCAGTGTTCTTTTGTTATTTATGTAATAAAATGTTTTCTTTTGAAACACCGGGAAAATAAGGGTATTAAATTGAATATTTTTGTAAATTTTTTACAGCAGCGGAATGGTTAGAATTGATGGAAGATGAGAAGATCCGGAAAGATATGAAAAACATAGACATGTTTATGACTTCCAATTAATTCGGTTAATTAATTTTTAATTAATTTTAATATTTTGTAAATATTTTCTTCGAGATTTAATCTTCTTATATTTGAATACGTCTCATCACCTACCATCTGCTCATCTCAGGTTCAAACTCAGAGTAATACTATTTTAAAGGAAGCCATGGAAAAATCAATTCATAAGTTTCTTGAAGACCCTGAAGAAAAAAAATAGAATTCCAAAGACAATAGAAGCAAAATCTCATTATTGGAAGCAATGAATAAAAGAACCAAGAACTTAGATTTGTTATTTGATGCCCTGAAAACTTTAAAACCAAGTTCAGTAGCTAGTGAACGAGTATTTTCAATTTCAGGAAATATTTTGTCCACAATAAGAACAAGACTTAACCCATCGTTCAGTGGATATTTTGTGTTTTTTAAAATCTTATTTTCTTAGTAGAAATTAAAATTAGCGAAATAAATATTATTTGAAATTTTTGTTTGAGTTATTTTAAGTAAGTAATGTGTAATCCTTAATATTTTTATATTTTGACTTTGGTATTGATTTCATTTTTTGTTATTTTAAATAAATGAAATTGAATATTTTTCCCTATTCTATTTTTTGACAAAAATTCAAAAACTGGTTTTTCAAAAATGCCGGTTTTTGTATAAAACCTAAGATAAACATAATTTTATTTCTGTATTCATTTAAATCTGCCAAGTGTTTTGAAATTGAAACATTCTAAAATAACTAGTTTTTTACTTTTTTTAAAAATAAAATAAAAATCTGTTCCATATTATTTTAAGGTAGACAAAATAAATTTAAGAAAAATTAAAAAAAAACTAATTCGGACCAAAATTGGATAATATCATTAAAGATAATATTTCAGTAACATCATAATTTTAAAATTATAATAATATATAAATCTTTTAAGCCAATTTTTATTAATTAAAATTTTTCAGTTATAACAAATTTAGAAAAAAATTATTAATTTATTATTTATGTTTGATACCCGGCAAAATCTCAGAATGTCTTTATATTTTATATATGATTGTTACATGAGAGTTGTAACCAATTAAAACAGAAAAAAAAATTTGGAAAGCCGACTAAATGTGAACAATTAAGATTTAGTTTACATTTTAATTTCAAGTAATTAAAGTTTTGGAAATGAATTCATGAAATCTATTTATTTCACAATATTAAAAAAAATTAAATTCTTTTACATTTCGTAAAATTCTCATGCTCTAAGAAGAAAATCTGAGGCGTGTCTCGAATATAAAATGCCATTATATTCATTTGAATATTTCAGTTCACTTTCTATTTTAATTAACCTTCCCGTGATCCATTATTGGTCGCATTTTGTTGTCTGATTTGGTTTGACTATCCTTTTTTGATCATATCAGGTCTGTTCCATTGAATCTTGTATTTATTTGCAATGTATCGTATAGCTTGTAATGTAAAATATTTGAATTCACAAAACAAATTTATTTTATAATATTAAAACAAATTAAATTCCATTGCAATTTTGATGCAACTGAAAAATTTCTTTCGATGCAAATTAATAATAAACGACTAAAATGATTTTTATATTATTATTATTATTATTATTATTATTATCATTATTATTATTATTATTATTATTATTATTATTATTATTATTATTATTATCATTATTATTTTGAAGCATTTATGGTTTTTAAAAAAAAACTGATTTATTCAACAATTTTTTAGAAAATATCAAAAAATGTCTAGAATGATTATCGAAATTTTACCGAAATCAAAAATCATGCAAATATTTCATCAAACATTTCAATTTTATCTAATCGATAAAACAATCGAGAAATATAAAAGTCCAGAATAATATGTCCATTAATATGTAACAAATATAAATTGTTACATCATAAATGTATTAAGTTATAATTTTTGTCTGCTGGATAATAATAATGGAACATTTCTCTATTTTAATGCATTTGGCATTTGTGTATTTTATCAATCACTTTTTTTACCATATTCATTCTTATTATAGTTGAATTTGTCAATATTTTCCTGAAACTTTATATTAAGAGTTTTTTAATTTCTACTATTCTTGTGAACTAGAGCCTGACTTAGTT
Organism: Schmidtea mediterranea; assembly: GCA_022537955.1. Classification (NCBI taxonomy): domain Eukaryota; kingdom Metazoa; phylum Platyhelminthes; order Tricladida; family Dugesiidae; genus Schmidtea; species Schmidtea mediterranea. Next base: position 48,545,070 of record CM039680.1, read on the forward strand.
CAAATGGCGCCTCAGACAAGGATACACATGCCACCTTTGGACCCCATTCCAAGTCTGCTCTTGCTCACAATCTAATGAAAAACTGGTTTAACCATGACTGATTTTTTTCCTATAAGTATTTATTCATGCAGTCAGCCGTTTGATAATGTGAGTTTTCGGCTGACTGATAAAAAGTACAAACATTTCGAGTTACGTAAAACTTTAACTCTCTAAGTCAGGGATTCTTAACATTTTACTTCACGGATCACGCGTCAAAAAAATTGAAATCTGCAGACCTCCAAATGAAATATCGCCTTTATGATAGTGGAATAACAAGCATTCAAATTTTTAATACAAAATACAAAATCAACGAAAAATAAATTCTTAAAATTAAAAGATAAACTCAACCATTTCAATGAATAAGTTTTTTAATTTCTTATTATTTAATTTCTTAAGAAAACATAAATTAAAGCTGCAAAGTAAATTAATTTCACTAATATATAACCTAAAACAGCGGTTCCCAACTTGTAGGTTGCGACCTTAACGAGGGTCACGTGACAATTTGCCAGGAATCGCCTGAGGCCTTCGAAAATAATTTGCTTACGCCAGTCAGTGGTTTCTTACTATCATTTTAAATTTAAGCGATACTACTACTCTGACTTTATAGTACAAAGTATAAAATATAAATAAAATCAGATATTTAGAAGTCAAAAACATAATAGTTAGCTGCAAAAATGCAGTGACTGAGAAGCAAACCTATTAATTTTATTGTTGGGGTCACCACAACTTGACAAATGCCATCAAGGGGTCACAGCATCAGAAAGGTCGGGATCCGCCAACCTAAAAAATAAATTTTTTAGTGATGGAAACAATTTCACAGTTTCTTGAATTTAATTTTGATTTATTTTTACTCGCCTACTACATGAAAATACTCTACCTCCTACTGCTGACCAGTTTAAAAATCACTTTTCTAAAATATAAAAAGTTATTTATTTAATTAAAAATGTAAATAAAAGTTTGAGCTCAATGGAAGGGGTATCGCAGTTTTTTTATGAAGAAAGAGGCCATTAAGTAGACATTTTGCCGTCTGTTGATGTTAAACTGCAAAACTGAATCCAAAAAGAGGAACAAACTCCCACGAAAATGATGCCAATTGTCTGAATGTCACTGTTGACACTGTCCATGCAATATTGAAATCTTTTGATTCCAGATTCGTCTTTTGTTTTAAGACTGCCAAAATGATCGAAATACAATTAGACAGCTGAAAAGCAATCTACCTTGAAGGAACAACACGGTGAGTATTTCATTACAAATTTAAAAACCGAGTAAGAAATACCACTCCGAATGCATTTATCTAAAACAAAACGTGGAAATTCCCTAATGCAAAACCTTTCTTGAAGATGAAAGCATGGTAAAGTCGTTGATTGAAAGTGATACTTTCCACTTTTTTAAGATCACAAAAGCAATGTTCTCAATTAATTCACAGACAATGTGTCACATTCAATTCTTCTTACTATGATTTGCTAATTTAAACTGCCAGCCGCACAAGGAGATATCAAGGAAAGTTCCTGCAAGACAATTTCACGAGGCAAAAAAACAAGTGTTTCTCAAATCATATTTTAAGTGTCTGGTCTGATGCTTGTGGATCACCATCCATGATTTGGCATCCAGCAATTTCTTGCTTTTCAAACTCCTCAAAACGTATTTACAAGGGGCAGCGTTTGAAATTTTGTGTTGATATTCGTATTGTTGTTTTTTAAATTGTTAAAAGGCAGAAATTTTGTGCAAAATAATGTTTTGTAAAAATGTAAAATAATATTGAAATTTTATAAAATTTTAAATTTAAAAATGAAATTTTATTTTTTAATAAAATATCTTTTTAAGCAATTAATGAGTTAGTTGGTTTGAATAAAAATTTCTAGAATCTAAGTAGTTTTTTTTTCCAATTCTTCCTGATAATGACAGTGAACCTGTCGAAATATATAGTACCATAAGTTATGTTCGAGTGGCGTTTTCTATTATGTATACAGTTAATTTTTTATCATTAATGATAAAGAAAGAACGTAAAGTGGTAACAAAAGAAATCAGAGATCTGGAAAATATGAGATCAAAGATACGGCAGAGGATTTACAAATTAACAAATTACTAAATTAAGTTGTTTCAACAAAATAATTTCAAAAATAGCCAAAGGTTTAATAATTTTATATATTGAATAATATACTTTGTCCATACTCCTTAACCTCTTTTGCATCCAGGGCCCAAAATACCTTTGCATGGTCCTGTAATACAATATTAGTTTTCTGGTGAGACTATCTTCTGATTAAAATTATATATCAAAGCTTCATTGTCTGTTGCATATCCCACCAGCCTTAGCTGCTTATTTTGCAATATCCGAGAAGCTCTTCAGAGCACTCAAAAATTTAAAGTACTAAAAGTAACTTATTCTGAAAGTCGACCAATTCACAGTTTTAGGATATATAAAAAATTTGTAAGGTTTGGCCCCTCTCCTAGCCAACACTAAAAACAGTTCAAGATTCAAACATACACGTAATCCATAAATATAAATGCTAGATTCAGGAGAATTTCAAATATTGATAAAAAGTGCTAATTGAATTATATGAAAATCTAACATTAAATGTATTGAAGTAAAAGTAAATTAAATCACGTTGTTATTCACTTTAGAATTCCTGATATTAATGAGATTTAACATTAGGATGCCAGATAATACTGTAATAAATCGCTAACACAATCGCAGCTAGAGAGACCAGAATTATATAAATCATTACAGTTGCGAGACGCAACCATTTTTTATTATTGGACTTTAAATTTGTTTTCTTTGAAATGTTTTCAGTTTCCGCGTTGAATCTTTTCAATAAACACTGAGTTGTGTCTTCTTGAATGTTAGATGGATCATTTTGTTCATTAAAAGACTGATCTAATCTGTATTCCATTTCTTTTTCAAACATCTAAATAGAGAGAAATAATCGAAAATAGAAATCAAAATTTAAAGTTAGTAATAATAATTTCGAATTTTATTTTCTACACTATTTATTAATTTATTTTGACTAATAATTATGTTTATTATAATTTTGATATATGAAAATGATTAGAAAATGATAATTATTTCTTATTACAAAAAGTTCTTTTTAAAAGATTTTCAACTTTTAAAATTGCTTATTTATTTGATAAAACAAAGTTAAGGTTACAATTATTATTAAATACTAAAATTTAGCTTAAAAATATTTTGTTTGTTATAATAGTGAACACATTTAAATAAAAGAGGTTTTGTAAAATTATGAGTAATTATATTTTTGTTTTCTGATTTTTATAAAATTATATTCAGTATTTATTATTAAAAATATGTAAATAAAAATTTGAATTATTATTTTACTTGATAAAAATAAAGAATTTTTGAAACTTTGTTGGAATTTATTTTGAAATCGAATCTATCATTTAAAATTTCCATCGTTGCTTTACCCAATATGTTAAATGGATCGGAAGTAGGTATCGATTTAGAAATTACTTATCTCTATGTAGGAGTTTTTCAAAATGGAATTATTGAAATAATAGATAGCGACCGAGAAACAGAACTATTTTAGGCTGTCTTGCATTTGCGGTTAAGGAGGGACTTGTTGAAGATGCTGTGAGAAATCAAGTAGCAATGAACCCCAATAATACAGTTTTTGATGCCAGATGAATGATTAGATGATATGGGACATACAATACTCTGATCAATGATTAAAACACGATGATGCATATGACAGGAATTAACCAAATCTATTTATTCCTGTTATATATAATATTTGTAATACTGCCTCTTCATTTACATTTTATGTACTTAATTTTCTAATATCTTTTCTATCAGTTGGATTTTTTGGATTATTTTCTATTAATGAAGACGATTTTATCCCAGTAAATTGTTTTAAATTCGTTGCTTTAAGTTATCACTCTATTTGGTGATTCACTCAGTGGTGATTTCACACTTTTGCTAAATGACCACACTTCTGGCATTTTTAACATTTGATTTGTCCATTATTCATTATTATTTTAACAACTTTCTTGCCTTTTTATATTCATTCTGTTTAAATGGACTCATTTATCTACCTCTCGAATTATTTCCTATTATTTCTATTTTGTTATCATATCTATAATACTTGAATACATTTTCGGCTACAACATTTATTAAATCTACGAAATTCTTAAATTTGTTTTTTCTCCAGTTATGATTTGGCGAAACGAGATCTTGCCCGGCGAAAATCTCTAGCATTCGGACTTCTTCATTCTTGTAATAATTCTAGCCGTTCCAGCATGTTTGGGTGGATCAGTTCATCTGGAATCATCATTTGGGTTGTGGTGGTCAAAGTCCTTAGAATAGGGTCATTGGGTTCGAATGACACATTATACTCCGGAGTATAGCCATCCGAACTTAGTCAAAATTCAACTCCAAATTTATTCATCCTTATTCGATTTTAGTTTATCTGTTTGCCAACTCTTAACCTCAACCTTATTTAGGATATTTATGAGATCGATTGGACTATTATTCGGCGCTCTATCCCGATTGTCAATTTTTTTACTTCGCCCTATAATCTAATCGTAATCTCGATTTAATTTATTGAAAAAAAACTAGATTTTAGACCTGCTAATTATTGGCCTTCGATTTGATTAAATGTATATTTTTTGTTCGTCATTAGATATGCGATTTTGTTGCAGTAATTTAAGTTATTCCGCACTTCCCATGCCTTCAATTTGACCTTAAGGTGTTTACTGTGTTTATATTATAGTTACAAGTGCCCACTGGACTACTCGGTGTTTAGAATTTTAGCCGTATGTATAATTCATTTTAGGTCGATTTTTCTGGCGTTGGGTGAAAGAAGAACGAGCCAAAAGACCCGCTCCCCGATCTCCCTTCACCACTATAAGCTATCATTTTACTTTCAGATTCGCCGTTTACCACGGGCGAAACCTCACGGTCACAGCTCCGTTGCAGATGAACCGCGCTTACACGGATCCGTTAATTGTGTATAGTTACTTTCTTGCAAGATATGTTGGCTGTGGGCCGGAAAATTTTCGGCATGATCTTTAGATATGATATAATAAAACAATATACCTGTTCGAATACATATAATTCATCATCATCAATCGTTACATTTATAGGCATATTTGGCAGTAGTTACATTCATAAGCACATTTATAAACAAATTCCTCAAAAACTCCTCACTTCGTCTAACGTGAGTCCTTGCACAAAGTTGGTTCTGTAAAAAAATTTCTCTCACACAAGCTTCCTGTATCACACAAAAGCGCTTCTGTTCAAGAATGTTTTTGCTAATGAAAAAAGGTAAGAGTTTTTCACCAGGAAAAAGTGATTAAAATTATGTAAAAATGAATCGGTATATATACCTTTTCTGTGACCCTAACCTTGCGTGTTATTTTTAGTGCGATAAAACAAAATTTGATCTTGAATTTATTTGTAATATCTACTCCTAATTTTATCGTTTTTCTTGGCTTAAATAGCTAATTTATTTTATTTACTTTTAATTGAATATTTCTTATTAGAAATATTTTATTTTTAACCAGTTTTATTCGTTAAAATGCTGGTTTTCTAAATAAGTCTATTTTCGATCAAATGTTCATGTTCTCGTGTGGTTTCTAATTTCGTGGAGTTCTTGGTACATTTGTGTATAATTTTATTTACTTTTGTGTTTTTCGATTTTATTTTTAATTATGTTTCTCTCATCTTTTAGGGCTGTTTACTTGGTGTTAATAGGTCTGATTTTAAATTTGCATTGCTGTATTTGCGTGTCGTTTCCGATCTATTTAAACAAATCCTTGTATTGTCCCAACACTGGTAACCTTATTTCAATTTTTCTTGTTTTGATACGATTGACTTCTATCTAGACTCGACTTAAATTTTCGTCTATTTTTGGCATAGTCAGATACGTTGCTTCATCTCCTCTCAAAAAATGTTGTCACTCATATATTCAAACTCAGCGTTTGCTTCTATTAGCTTTTGAATTTCAAATACATCCATATAAATTAAATCGATCTCTTTTTATTGCCTTGAAGTGTTTCGCTTTTTGAACTAACTCATTTATGTTAGTATATTCAACCAAGACATTATCATGTCACTGGATAGCTCAGAGTTAGTTAGAGCTATATAAAAAAGCGTGCTGAAGGGAGTGTCTGGTGTGTTAAAGTCGTGGACACTGTGAAAAGATGCTGAAAGAAATATTTGCCTACGTTGCATCCTATAATTGGACTATGGTCGATAGACTCGGTAAAAAATGGCGTGTTATGGTGTGTTGCCAGTAGTCTAGAGTTGGAGATCTTGCTATCAACAATAACGCCGTGGAAGATGTATAATGGCTCAGAAGAAAGATTATTATTTTCATATCAATGTTTTTTTTTGATGCTGTATTTAACGAATTAAATTTGGCCTTCAAGTGGATGGTTTGCTGCGTACTGTGCTGACAAACAAAAAGAAGGTCCGGGTCCATGGAATCTCGGAAGCATTGATAAGATGTAATGTTGGAATCGTCCATAAAATTATTGAGAAAGGAAACGTCAAATTGTCAGTTCACTTAGTGAAATCTTTAGAAAATCGCGCGGATGGGCTGGCTAGGGTGCCTGAAGTGATTAGATACGATGAACTGTGCAATGATTAAAGGCAAAAGAGATTAGAGATTGCCACTGAATGCGCCATTTTAAGATCTACTAAACCGTTTACATTGTATATTAGTTTTATTTCTCGGTTTTATTTTTTTGCTTTTCTCATGATTTTATTATATATACTTGATGTTTAATTTTGGATTTTAAATCAACTTCTTGTGTGTGGTTTTATGTTACTGTTAGGATCGTATGTCAGCTATACAACTGACACAACTTTTAAATCTGACTCTAAAGATTTAATGCGTAACAAGTAAGAACAAACTTGAGCTTCAATTACAAAAACTTATTCAATATTAATATACAATATGGTTTACTTTTTGACATGATAAAGCAAATAAAAGTTGTTGAAAAATAACCCAGAAATGCCACAAAATAGGTTATTCTAACCGTCCTCGGGTAACTAGACGAAGGTAAAAGTAGATCTGATTGATCTACAACTCCATTCAATTAGGTAAAATAAACGAGGGTTTCCTGAAATATAAACGGAATCGATTAACACCCAGATTTTTGTGTCAATCGCGGAGATTTAAAATTACTGCTGACGAAAATAAAGCCGAGAATTACTAAATTGGTAGCAGCATACCGAGTTCGTCCTTCTTATTAAGATGAGTTTGAATGTTTTAACTTTTTTTGTATTAGCTTTCTATTCTGAGTTCAATAAATAGTTTCATAATTTCAAACTTCAATTTTTCTAATTTACACCTCCTTTACTATATTTGACGAAAAAGGTAGAAAGATAATGCATATATCTTTCTGTTTAATTGCTATTCAAAGTTTAAAAAAATTAATTTTCAGGAGGCACTTAGGAATATTTTTGTTTCTGGAAAGAGTGCGGAAGCTTAAATCTGTTTGTGAACCACTGATATTCAGCATCATTTCTAAATTCCATTTTAATATATTTGCATGTTTGCATAATATTGTTTATATTGTAAAGGATAAATTGTTTTAATTACATTTTTATAATATATATTGAAAGAACTTTTTTTAGTTTTCACCTCTGATTTCTTTTTATTTTGTAATGACATTATTAGCAGTTTGGTTTAGTAAATTTAACACGTCCATTAAAAACTAAATTATAATCAACTCCAAACTTTATTTTAAAAAAACTCTGCAGGCAAAATAATATTAAAACAACGATATAAAGTTGTTTTTAATCATAAATGGTTTTCAGTATTTCTTTTGAGGATATTTTAGCAAGCATGAATTAACAATTAAATAGGGAATATTAATACACAAAAATTCAATAAATATTTAATATATTTAAATTACAAACATTCCTAAATATTATTTTTACAATCAAGCAATTTCATCATTCCAAAATTTAACTTTAAACTTATTTAAATTTATTATTATAATTTTATTAAAATTCTTTACATATTTGTAAGATCAGAATTAACTCTTCGATTTAATTATCCTCACATCACCCTTTTTTTAAAAGGCGTTAGCCACTCTATATTTTGTATAAATCTCCTTTCATTTTCTTGTTCAACTTCATAGCTCCTTTCGTGTATTAACTTTTATTACTTTTGCAGGCCTAGCATATTTATCATCTTCTTTATTGTTATTATTTCTCTTCATTAACACTATGTCTCATACTTTCAATGTTCTTTGTGTTATTCCATCAAAGCCTTTTTTCAATTGACATATTTGTAGACCATTCTTTGAAAATTCTTTTTCCAAACACTCTTTTGCAGGGTTTTTGTCTAATCGTCCTCTGGAATGTGAAATTCAACGTAAATTCGATTTCTGGTAATAACTTTAACGAATTCTTGTGATATCGATCTTTTAGGGTGATATGTATAGCGTCCCTAATAGTTCTGAATTGTCTTTCGATTAGACAATTTACCGAATTATGGCACCGGCTTGAGAATATTATTTTGATGTTGTGCTCTTTCATTAAATTTTCCATAGATTTACTATCAAATAATTTATCCCTGTCACAATGTAAAAATCTAGGTGCTCTATATTTTAAAATCCACTTATTGTTTAGAGTTGTAATAACGGTTTTCTCATCCCGTGGTTTTACGGCTTGAAGTGCAACGTATTGCCATAACTATCGATGATAACAATTGTATATTTCATTCCACACTGGGTTTGCTTTAATGGACAACAAAAAAATCTACAAATATTCATTCAAATAAATCTGCTTCGGGCATTTCCAACGTCTCAATCTGTTTACATAACTCTGCTTCTCGTCAGGGCAGTCATATTTTTTGATTGGATAAAAAATCTTTTATAAATCTTCCTTTGAAATCCTCAGTAATTGACAGCAATAGATCTCTCTGCTTCTTTGATGAAGTCTTCGATATCAGGTCCCATTTTGAAGTTTTCAGGTGCCTTGATAAAGTTGGCCATCGTGGTCACCATATTAGCAGTTTGGTTTTCTTAAACTTAACATGTCCATTAAAAACTAAATTATAATCAACTCCAAACTTTATTTTAAAAAAATCTGCAGGCAAAATAATATTAAAACAACGATATAAAGTTGTTTTTAATCATAAATGTTTTTCAGTATTTCTTTTGAGGATATTTTAGCAAGTATGAATTAATAATTGAATAGGAAATATTAATACACAAAAATTCAATAAATATTTAATATATTTAAATTACAAACATTCCTAAATATTTTTTTACAATCAAGCAATTTCATCATTCCAAAATTTAACTTTAAACTTATTTAAATTTATTATTATAATTTTATTAAAATTCGTTACATATTTTTAAAACCAGAATTAACTCTTTGATTTAATTATTCTCACATATATAAATAATTTTTTATTGATTGACTATGAATCAGATGTTATATTGATATTCACATATTTTCGGCACAGCTTTTTCTAGTGAAAACAAATATCAATAGTTATTGCGTTGTCGTGAAGGAGTATGGTTTGGCCTTGTCTATGGGGTCTTTTCAGTCGAATAGCCTCTTTTTCATGCGGTGTAGTTAGGCTACGTAGAGCTCCTTGTTGACTGTGGCATTTCTTTTGAGTATTTTCTAGTGTACCAGGCTTGACTCTCAGCTTTGGCGTATTTACTGAAGTCACCCACTCCTTTCTTTGCTCCATATTTACGTAAAGGCGTAATTTTTCATCTCCCGTGACGATTTGGTACAAAAAGCGCTGTTTATGACTGCGTGTTGCTTGATGGTTTGCGAGATGTTGAGAATCAATTTAAAGGCGATTTTCTTTGTTATTTTGTTAAGCTCGTGAGGCATCCAGGCTCCAAAGTTTTCGGCAAATCTTCTTAAATGAAAATTATTGAGAATCGTTTTATAAGCTCAGTTTATTTTTAATCCAATTAACGATTCATTTCGTGACTTTCCTACTTCAAATGTGGTTTGAGACGCTCTTCGTCGAATTCAGAAATTCTTCCGCTGCGAGGCCTGTCGTCGTATAATGGGCTGTAAATAACCAATCAATTTGGAAAATTTACAATATAATATCAAAAATATTCAACTTCATAGTCACACAATAGTTACAACTGTTGAACAATCTATTAATTTGAACAACTTAGCAAGACCATTAGATATAGCATGTATATATGAACCTGAATTATTACCGGCTCTTCGTTATACTAAATATAATTCAATCTGTGTAAACATTTTCTCAAGTGGTAGAATAGTTGTACTAGGGATTAAAAGTTTAAATTTTTATTTGTAAATTGAAAGGATTATAAACGACGTAAAGGATTAGATTGGATCTTTATAAATTTCTAGTAGCATAAGTAACGAACTCATTATCTATTATTTATTGAACAATGATTGAACTAAATGGTAATATTTGTTTAATTTTAATTTATTAATTATATTTAGAAAATATACTAAAGGTTTTGAATGATAAGCTCGAAGATTTATTTCCAAACTTAAACAACTCTAGCAAGTATTGGGCTCCAAAAGTTGTGGTGAAAAAAATTTATGAAATATCAGGAATAGATGTTACAAAACCAATTCATGTGGATCATTTTACTATTACATGATGTACCGAGAATGCTGAAAATTGTAGTTTTTGTAACATTTATATATTGGATACTTTTGATGATGATACTTGTACATGTTTTGTGAATCTATAGAAGCCAGCAATAATTCATGCATTACTTTTTGAATGGGGAAAAATGTATTTTTGTAATAATTTTGATAAAAAATAAAGTTTCTTTACTTGAACTTTAATAATCTTTAGATAATATTACCTTAATTAACCTTTAACATTAAATCATTGTTTACAAAACATATTTTGAACTTGGATAAATAGCGTGATAATGGAAAATTTGATATACATTCATTTCTTGTTATATGAATAATTAGCTTGATAAATGAAACATCTGATATAAAATCACGTCTGGTTACATGATATCCTGTTTACAATCGAAATAGTATATATAAAAGGTTAAAAACATTACAAAATAAAATTTCAAACGGATCATTAAAACAACAAGAATACGTCAATGGATCAAATGAAAACTATAATAATGGTACGTTTTTCTATTATATATTAGGTTGTTTCATATAAAATGTCGTTTTTTTAAATTGTTTAAAATCTAATTATCTGTGTATTATATAATTTCTCAACAAGGTGTTTAGTTTGAATAATATTTCATATTATGTGGTGTTTAATATTGTAAGGTAATATTAAAATTAATTAATTAATCGTTACTTTATTAAGATATTTATTTATGATGGATTCTAAGAATTTAAGACTACATTTTCTATATAGATTGAAATTAGGACATATGGAAACAGGTGCTACTAACAATGCAAATTTGACTTTTAGAGAAAGTAGCACAAATATTAGAACCTTACAAAGGTGGTTTGCAAGGTTTCGTTCAGGAAATCTGGATATATATATAAAATATTTAATTTAGAAGTAATGAAAAGAAAGACCATATTTGATGACAAACATGAAGATGTCAAACGAAAACGTAAAGAAGAAACTCTATGTCTAGAAAAGCCATTTTTTATTCGAGTAGATACGAAGAAACTAGTTAAATTTTCGCAGTACAAATTAAATTATTTATACTTTCTGATAATTTGTATATTCATGATAAATTTGATTAATTTATTTGATATTTATTGTTATTTGATAGGATCAGGTTACTGTAGAAAAATGATAGATTTTCAAAAATCCAGATTGACGACAAAATGATTCTCAGTCTATTTTCACCAGAATCCATGAAGACCTTCAATTTGATGAAGACGATATTTTCGTCTGGATATCATTTCCAAGCATGAAAAGATGAGCATAATAAAGTACACGATAACTGTGCTGATTCAATGACAAAATGAAGCCTATTTAAAAGATTGTGAAATCGGAAGAAAAATATGATTATCTTCTGTAAATTAATAATGCTGTACAAATTAATTAAGTTTTTAATTCCTTTGTTTGTTTTATTTTGATGAATATAAATAAAGACTTCGAACATAGAAGATGAATCTTTAATAATAATATTGAATATAATATAATAATAAATCACTTGAAAAAGGCTGTCCCGAAAATTTGTGAATACCATAAATAAATCTGATTCGTAGTCAAATTTTGTAGCAAATACAATGTCTTTTGTAAATAAAATGAAAAAGAAATCAGAGGTGACAAACAAAATAAAGTCCTTATAATAATAATAATATATAAATAAATAATAATGTTAAATATAGGTAAACAAAAATTATTTTGCACATTAAAATAATGATTACAATGTCGGAAAAGGTAAAATATATAATCCACTTTTTGATTAAAAAACTAGAAGAAATATCTGGTGTAAAAATTAAAGAATTCATTATGGCTTCAGGAACTAATTGATGTGGTTCTTCTGGATCTGATTATTCTGAAATTAATGAAGATTCAGAACTTAATGAACAGATCATGTCATATATTGAGGATCCTTTAATTGATGAACCTATAACTAATCAAAAACATCAACCTGAACGAATTTGTATTAATCATGTTATTGAAAATGTAATAAAAGAAAATAATTAGGATACTACAATTGATGATCCGATAAATGTTAATAAAACAGTAGATGAACATTAATTTATTAATTTTCCAAATTGTATTGATAATATTGTTGAAATTATAATGAATGAAAATTACAAAGATGAAAATTGTACGTATGATAATTAATAAATCTTTATTTTTGAATTTTATTTTGAATTCACAACAACAAATATTTTGAAAATTTATAAAAGTTTTTGATATACCTTTATACAAATAAATGTAACTGCTAATCCAGTCATTAGTTTCAATAAATTTTTTAGATTTTAATATTTGGCATCATTCTCTTTAGTCAATTTAGTCAACATACTCCATCCACTGTTGGAATCAACCCATTGGGTAATTCTTGATTCAAGTATCTAAATATTAAAAATAATGATTAAATCACCATAGAAATTATGTACTTCTATAGACCATTGAAAATTATTTTCAAAGTCAAAGTCAGATTTTTCTAAAATATGTTCTAAGTACATGAAACTTATGATAATTCGTGATCATTTAATTTCATTGTCAAATAATTCAAAAAATACTCCTTTGAATTATTTTTCTTTTGTTCCGTTTTCTCTAACTTGAGAATATCTTTTACAATTTTTTCTGTACGATTAACAAAAAATTGAAGATTATTAATAACTTCATCAGTTTCTTGGTTTGAGATTAACCCATTTAACATGTTGATAAAATATTTTGTTTTGTGTCATTTATAAATTATTATTAAAATGTGTGTCTATTTATATTATTGCTGTTGAGAATATTTTAAATAAAAGAATATAATTGGTTAAAATATAAAGAATATTCAAATTAATTTATAAATTTACAAACTACCATGCCAGCCTCTGTGCGACTGGCGGGAGGATTCGTGAACTGATTTTAACTTGCAATAAATCTCGTTTTCAATAATTACAGTTTGTAATATTAAAACTAAAAATTTCAAGAATATTAAAGAAATGTACATAAATATTTTAATATTCGAGTAGAATCATGTATAAGAGTTTTTGACAGTAGAGAAAATATTTTGACTTGGTAGTGTTGGAGTTATACAATTTTACAAAAATTCTAATAAATATACACAAATTGAAAAATAAAATAAGTAATTAAAAATAATCAAAAATACCAAAATCAATATTTTCCGGGGAAATGGATATGTGCCGATGCCAATTGACGAGACAAGTACGAAAATAATAATATAAAATTAATTTAGGACCCATAGAAAAACCTATTAAAAAATAAAAATTAATTAATTAAATTGACGAAAACAAATAAATTAAATTAGGGAGAAATTCTCCAAAAATAAATTAAATTTTGTGAGACTAATTATCTCCAAATTTAATTTGTGTCGAAAGTTTTTCCAGTGGAACTGCCAAAGCGGCTGAGATGTAAAACAAATTAGTCAACTAGTACTCCGGGAGCAAAATTAAAAGATATATATAAGGAAATCTCAAATCAACAACTTTGCCACAAATTGAGCCAAAAATAATTGATGAAAAAACGTTACAAAATTTTATGAAAGCGAAAAGGAAAATATATAACAAAGAGTGATTAATCAGATGCTAGTCAGACTTGTTTCAAGAACATTTTGAGAGTTCTAGAGTATCATAGATTTAAAGTCGGCCTCCAATAGAGATCTCTACCAGTGTTAATTTATTGGAAATTGTGAATCGTTTGTATCAATAAAGATTATTTCTGTGTTGAGTTGATACATGATAATATCCCAATGTATTTCTAAAGTTTATTTGTTGATAAAAGTATGATCCTCAATAAATAATAAAATCTCAAAAATATCCTGTATTATTTTCTTTGTATGTAAATTTTTTTATATCCTTGTATATATTTGTGCTGACCTAGATAAATTTTTGCTAAGTTTTTAATGAGTTTGAAAACATTTTGTAAATTTAGATTAGTCTACTTAATTTTAAATGATTCCATATAAAAAAATATGTGCTAAAAATATAATATATATATTTTCATGACCAATATGAAATTTTGATTCAACCTAGATATTTTTTAGGGAAACTGTGCTAGCGGTGATCAATCTCTCTACTTATCTATATACATGTACATTATTCACACTTAGGGAAGTGCCAAGTAATTCCTAACATTAGTACTAGAACCGGAAATTGCTACACTCTAAACTTAGTTTTGTCCCAACACATCGGTCAAACAGTTTTGGATTTATCAAAATTTTGAACTTATAAGATTCAGTGTGTGAATTTACCTAGAAATCAAAATCAATTCAATGACAGCATAATAATTGCTGCAGCGAACAGATTCTTTTAAAATAAAAAAATGTAAATATCATGGTCTTACCTGTATAAATTCGCAAAAATTAAGTCATAATCCGAGGTCTTAAATGGAGGTTTTACAATTAAAATAAAGCTTTTGTGCAAAGTATTGTTTACCATATTTTTTCGTAAATTAACGAAAATAAATTGATATATTTCTTTATAATAGAAAACAATAAATTTAAAATATTTAGTAAATGCCAAATTAGAAAAAAATTGAACCGATTAATGACAGAAATTTATTATTTCAACTCAAGATTTAAATATAATTAAAATGGAGCAGTGTTATTTCAGCATGTTTTATTCAGTTATACTTATCACACAAGTAGTATATTTATACAATTTTCAAAAGCCAACTAAGCATAATTGTTCATGATTTGATAATAGCAATTGCTATTTTAATATATCCAAACCTTGTGGAAATTTTAAAATTCTTTCAATCAACACAGTTTATCAAAATTTATTAAACAATTAATAATGTAATTTCTGACAACTGGAATTTAACTTTTTATATTTTTAAGTTCCTTTTTATATTATTTAATGATATTTGTTCGAATAATCACTTTAAAGCCGCAAAATTAATTATACAAATTTCAATTTGATTTGAAACTTACAATAATTTAAAATTTTTAAATTTTCATTAATTAAAAATTCTGTTTATTTTTACATTTAGCTGGAATGGATTATAATGATGACTTTAGTCTTTACCATGCAGGCAATTATTTCAATATTGATGATATCTTAGCTACCAATGCAAAATGTCCTTGTATTATTAATGCAAATATGCCTTCCGTTGGTTGTTTAAATTCTGCTAAAACTAGTACCGCTGACTTAATAGAAACAATGAAAGCTGAGTTGCCACTGTGGCTAGTTGAAGGACTTGTTCCAAAAAATGTAGTAACTCCACTATTGCCGACTTTTTATAATGTAAATTTGCTTTTTATGTTTCATCTAAATTATGATTACAGATCGAATTTAAAATTTTCTAAATTAATCAGTTACTATTTAAATATTATTGAAAATATAATGTTTCAATTATATTTTCAATAGGAAAATTATCGCAAAATTTACGCCGCTGATCCCGCGTATCGCAATGTCAGAAATTGGTCTCCATATTTTTATCAAATTTGTTGGCATTATTTGCGGATGGAATATTTCCCAGAAACTAAAGATATTGCAATTGCAGTTTCAAAATTACTCCAGGTAAATTAATTAAAATTATTTATTCTACTGACAATTTATCAGTAACCAAAATATTCAGTAATATTTATTTGTTAAAATTTGGTTATAGGAAAGAATGAATTCAATCGTTAGCAACGCATTTTTTGCCGATGAGAAATCTTTTACAAAAGAAAAGTCAAAGTAAATTTATTTTTCAGCTTTTATAGTTATTATCGCTGTTGATAGGATGGATTCATTGGAACAGGGCATTTTTCAGCAACTATTCGAGACGCGATTGGAAACTCAAGATTGGCTAGTCGGTGCTACTCAAGCTGCCAACATCAAGTCGAACAGCAATAAATCTTTAAAGCGACATTTTCCTTTTGATGAATAAATATAATTTGCGTCTTGAATTTTTTATCAAATTATTAAATTATTGATTTTTTTTATTTGTCAATAACGAACCTTCAATTATAGTATAGAAAAATATTGATTTTTACAAGCTCCATGAGCTAGTTGGCAGCATCCAATCAGATTGCAGCAAATTTATTATACAAGCCAACAGCCAATCATATTGCAGTGCGTCAATGTCCCAGCAAAATTATAGCATGTATTTGCTGTGTATTAAAAGTAGCAATTTTTAGCGGCGTATCATTCAGAATTTCGATACACTGTCACTAGGAACAAGAAACCGGTCCGAATAGTAGCAGTTGAGAGTTATTAATGATCCATCGATTCAATAGTAATTATCAGACCAAGTTGAGTTCCAGCACTGTTTCGTAACAAAGTAACGATCATTTATAACAAAAATTCGACGTAGCACAATGAAGTTAGAAACGTAAGTTATTCATTTTGTTGTAATTTATAATTCAGTAATAGGAATATTAATATTGCTTCCGTGATTGAAATCTTTTTGCGTTTTGAATCGTTAGTGAAAGTTTGATCAGTGGAATATATATATATCGGATTTTTATCCATTTGATTTTAAGGATCTAATGAAATCAATTTTCTAGTGAATATCACGTATAGAACTATTCCTATTCATTCTAGCAATCTGAAATACTTCGCGATCATTTTTTGCCATCGATAATAATAAAAAAAATATCAGTTTAATTCCCATCTACGTTGGATTTATCCCAGAAAAATCCAGTGAAATCTGGGTGAATAATTTCTGTTAATTATCCAAAAACTCCATGAAATCAATAAAAACGGAATAACAAGACTCATCCAACTAAGCACTCATTCCGTATTTGCCATAAACATCGATCTCAGACAATTAGAGTCATTTCATTAAAAGGATGCCATTGAATTATTATTGCTTATCCTCTTCGTAATTTCTCTATAATGGCTAGCACACAAACCGCGTTTGCCTCCTACATTGCCCAACGCATCTTGTATGCATCAACAGACACATGAGAGAGAAAGTCTCCGAAAGTCATTTGTAATCAAATCTAACCTAGTATTGACCCAATTACGCCTCCCCAACTGTATGATGATCACTGGACAATCTACCTAGTCCATCTTTACCATCCCTGATTGCAAAATGTAGCGATATTTATTTATTTCAGTTTTCATTGATATGAAATGATAGACTTGTGTAACGATTCGATTGCTTCATTCAATCCTAGATCTGGAACATCGTTATATGAATTTCTTTTGCTTGGTAGGCGAGATGTAGCAATCACATATCGTTGGCGTCTGTGTTCCCATTGTTTATAAAGGATGAATCATATTATTATTATAATTTTTAATATTCTTACTAAGTTTACATTAAAACTAATTTTCCAGAATCGTTAGACCAGATTTGTCTCAATTGTCCAATGTTTACCAACAGGGTTCAGAATCTGCCAGCGCTATTGGCGGAGATCAAGCCATATCAAGGGCATCGTACATGTGCAGAAAATGTAAAGTCCATGGAAAATTAGTTCCGGTTAAGAGACACAAAAGAACCTGTTTATACTTGCACTGCAAATGCATCAAATGCCTCTTAGTAGATCAAGGCAGAAAGGTTATAATTGGATATTTATTACCAGGAGCTTTTTTGAATTATTAAAATTTCTAATAATAATAAATGATAAATTGGCGGTGATGAGCTCTCAACATTCGCTAGCACATATAATAAATCATTTACCGGCCACCCACTTTTAATGATTTAGCTATACGACCACAGTAATGAGGTGTGGTGTCAACAGAGTAGCGAACTGGTGGTACAATGGGTCCGATATCTGGGTCATGCATGTTGTGGAGGGCATAAATTAATAAATATGCGGCGGACTTCATGCCGAGATGATTGCAACTCGCATCAGAAATGTGCTGGGACTCCAATGACCACTTGCTATAATTCATCAGCCATCCTTTTTCATTGATTGATTTACAGCGACGTTCAATACTATCTTATCTTTTAGGTTGTAGCAAAACAAATTGCACTTTATCGGGACCAGAGACACATTGGAACCGAAGACCGACACAGCAGTGAAACTCAAGATCAGAGACTCGTCAGTTTCAAGGAGTATCGACTTAGAGGAACAACAGCGTCAGTTAAGACCAATGTATCCGACAAAGATGCTGGAATGGGTCCACATTGTCGTCGATGCAGGAATCACAATGTCACTGTGATATGGAAGAATCATAAAAAATCATGTCCATATCGTCATTGCCCATGTGACCCTTGTCGATTGATCAATGTCAGAAAGGACACGGAGAAAACTCTACGTGATATGGTTAGTACATAGAGAAAATTATGCTACAAACTTTTTATGTTTGAAAGACAATAATCAAATTAAATATTTTTATAAATTGTTTGCATACATTCACAGAAATAATTAATCAATATATTCAATTAATTAATCAATTTTTAATTATTTATTTCTTCAGATTTCTATTTTGGAATCATCAGTCGATTGTTACCACTAATTTATTATTAAAATTTATTAATTAATTAATATTTTTAATACATAATTCTATTGATATTTCTTGAAATTAAAAATTATTTTATTGCACAGACAAATATATATATATGTGTGTGTGTGTGCGTGCGCGTATGTATTAGAGATAGTCCGATTGTGATTTTAAAATCATCGTAAAAATCTTTACTGAAAATATAAAAAAAGATTTAATAATTATTTATAAACTGGTTTGTGTTGCAATTTATTTAAAAAAATAAATTCATCTGTCAATGACTTTCGTTACAAATGGTCATAACTCACTTTTGATCAGGTAACTGACACATCGAGTCAATTCTAATATAATAATAATAATAATAATAATAATAATAACAATAATAATAATAATAATAATAATAATAATAATAATAATAATAATAATAATAATAATAATAATAATAATAATAATAATAATAATAATAATAATAATAATAATAATAATAATAATAATAATAATAATAATAATAATAATAATAATAATAGTAATAATAATAATAATAATAATAATAATAATAATAATAATAATAATAATAATAATAATAATAATAATAATAATAGTTTGAGTTTACTTTAATATATTAACATTATGGAATTTAACATCTCAGATTTTTCGATAAAATAAGTCAATTTTTTTATTAACAAAAATGGTTGACTATTTCATTTTTCGGAAAAATCTCTAATAAAAAAAAATATTTCTCCATGAGAATTGCTAGGGGTTTAACAGCAATGTTTCAATATCAATGTATTTTAGTAAAAATATTTCTTCAACCCAGAATGAATTGGCTTTTTCATTTTAAACTCCGTTTGTCTAACACTTACTACGATTGTAAATAACGATTAAAATCCATCTGAGTTCGAAGGCTTCTCGGATTCATGGGCGTACGTAGGGTGGCGATTTAAGGGATAAATCCCCTTTGAAATTTTAAAAGGAACAAAGATTAAAAAACTAGCTTTTGTATGGGGTGAAAATTGTATTAAACAAAATTAAAACATAATGTAAACTGTAATTTTATTTCACGCTATGAATATAAATTTTTGTAATTTACCGGTAATTTTAATTTGTTTAAATAATTTGGTAAATAAAAATCTAAATTCGCGTTTATGTTTCTTGGGTTTGAAACCCACTGTACATCGTATGGAAAGCGCCAGTTACATAGTGTGATTTGTGCTTTGTAGTTTTTTGAAATTTTTAATATTATAAAATCATTGAAACATTCATCCCTTACCGTAAACCGGTAATTTAATTTTTATATACCGAATTACCTGTAAAAGAAAAAGTCGGTAAATTTAGTAATATTCTTATAGTTTTAAGTTTGTTAATTACATATTGAAAACTATCCCCTCTATTTATTTAACCATATTTTATATAAAAGTGTTGCGATCTGTAAAGTAAAATAAAAATGAACAACTTAAATGATGGTATATCTTTGGCCTATGGGGACAAAAAGTCTAATGGTTATTATTAAAGTGAATAAGATTTAAATTGTCAATTTTTAACCTTATGTGTACTAATAAGGATATTTCAAAGCATTTCTCATTCATTTAAAAAAATGCTGTAGTCATATAAGATTATAAAACTTTAATAGTTTATAATTTACATGTGCAATAAATATATATACAAAATATAATAAACCCGTTTAATGAAAATTACTTTGAAATTGCCCCTTCCCCCTAAATTTTTTTTCTGCTCACGGGGTTGCTCGGATTTAGCATAATTTTATGTCTTTTAAACATCACTAAAAGTAAAAGAGAAGTGGCATGATAACAAATAGCGCTCCAGTAAAAAAAATAGGAGGTTCCAAAAAACTAATAAAACTATCGTTTTTTAGATAGAAATCTTGTGCATTGAGTGAGCATATACCAATTCCTCGACGATTTTGACCCGTTACATCATTCATGTCTACCATATTTGCCGTTATTTCATTGTCTGATAATGAAAAAAAATTCCAAGGCCTTACATTCACTGTATTTAAATTATATTTAATTTTCCAATGTTTTTTCACTAAAACCTAAAATAATATCATTTTAAATCATTTTTAATCTTAATTTCATTCAAAAAGTCCTTCAACTTTCGCTAAAAAAGGAAAAAATATTTCCATGTCTGTGACAACCGATGGTGTATGAGCGTTAAAATCAAAGTTAATCTGAGGTCCCGTACGAATTACTTTCATCTTCTTTGAAATCCTTGAAACCTTTTACGACAAGAGTAGTGTAGAATCGGTGGATGTTCAACGTTACGATGGAGTTCAAAAAGAGCTAAAGAATTATGCAGCGACACTTTATTTTGAACGAAATATATACGAAATGTAACATATGTTCAGAAAATTGGAAGAAACGATTTTGAAATGACATATTCATTCTTTAATTGTTTTTTTTTTACATATTTTTGTTATGTTTCAAATATTGTTTGGAGTTTGAGTTTAAATTGTTACATCTTTATAGCAATAGATGAGCATTCGTCCCGAGTCACGTTCGGTCAGCAATTGGTCTAGTAAGAATCTAAATCGGAGCACTTACCAGTAACTTATATGAAGCTTATATGTTAATTGGAACCAGCCAGACCAAATGCGTCCAATTGTTTAATATATAATACAAATGTAAGGTATAGCGGCTACTCTTACTTTATTAATTCTGAAAATTTCAAATTAGATTTCGCTGACTCTTACTTGCTCTTTCACTTTCTATAAATGCACCCGGGTCACCCACAAAAGTTTTAAGGGTAGGGCAAAATCGAACTTGATAGTATAAAATTATTTTTCTAATAAAGCCAAAAAAAGTTACGTGTATCTCAATAAATATATTTTTACTAAGTATTTTAAAAAAATATTTTTTTTGTCAAAAGTCAGGAAAATGAGGTGCAATCTCATGGGTGGCCTTTATTATGTGTTCCTAATAAATTCAATTCAAATTAAAAACTAGAATTTTATTAAAAGGATTTGAAAAATATTTTCGATAAATTATTTATACTAATAAAAATAATAAAATAAATAATAATAAAATATTTATTAATGATTGACAGATAAATGTTTACAATATTTTCGCTAAATTGTTCAAAATTTTACTTTTCACCAAAGTTTTAAAAATTTCTGTATTAATTAAAAGAAAATGATAATTTTAACTAGTCTATTTTTAATAAGTTCAATTTACAACACGCTTACCAAATTAGGCCCGGCTGTGGGTGTTTCGGGGCATCGGGAAAATATTTTATGCCAAAAAGGAAGAAATTATCCACGAACATAATTTTATTAATTTATTTAATGAAATATATACAATAATATGCATACACAAACATAATATATTTTTATTCCTATTTCATATAAACTTTTTGTACTGCTAATTCCTCTATAATATCATCAAAATTAAATGTTTTGTTACCCCCTGCTCTATTGACAACATAGCCAGCCCCTCTAACCTATGTTGTTACAAGGTTTTTTGAATACGAGTATAACACTCCCCTTGTTTTTGCTGATTAAAATGTGAAAAAAAGTGTGTATTATAGTCAAGATTTTATAGTACATAGATATTAAAAAGGCAAGGAAAGACTTCCGACTTCTAAAAAACGTTGTATTTGGTTTCAAAAACTAGCACTAGCTATTAACAATTATTAGAAATATGAAAGCGTTGGGCCTCGGGAAAAATCTCAGAAGTCCCGACCTCTGAGCCGGCCCTAATCTTAATAGTGAATATAATAAAATCGAGTGATGTATATAGAAATATAAAGGCCTACTTCTACATAGATAATTTTTTTGGTCATACAAAATGGAGGACTGCACTCAGAGTCGGCCCGAACATAAATGGAACTTGGTACAAAGTTTCATACAAGAAATTGTAATTTATTGCAATTTGATATAATATTACACCAGAAAATTAATTATATGTTTTAAATTATCACAAAGTTATTTATGATATTTTTTTTCAAAAACAAAAGATAAAAATAATTTATTAATAACATTTTATTTTTAAACGGGAACGAAGCGGGGCCTTACCACCGTGGGGCTTTGTGTTGTTGGATTGTTTGCACCGTTCTCTGGCCGGCTCTGACTGCACCCGTTCTCTTAATTATACATTTCCAAAATTATATCATTTCTAAGAAATGACATAAGAAACATTTATAGAGTGAAAGTCACTGAAATCAAATTAATATATCAATTGTCCATAGAAATTTCCCCTCCAGTATTTCCCGTTGAATCAATTACTTTATAAACCCAAAAGTTAATTAAACGCAAACGGGAAAACCAAGGAAAATAAATTTTAGGACAACCTCTAAATTTGGCTTAATTAATTGATGATGTGAACCATTAAATGTGACTATTAAATCAGGAGGAATGTTACGATTAATGCAACATGTCAGCAATTTGATTGGCTTATTTCAGAGATCAGCACCCAATTTTTGCCGCAACACAATTTCCCATATATATTCCGCTAGATGTTGCAATGTTGTGTAATTTGATCATCTGTCAAATGTCGGATCTTGGAAATTTCATTTTCCACCCAAACCGCTGACAAAATGTATCATGATTTCATTTGGGATTGTTATTTTGAGTTTGCGAACATTTTGTCTGTCCCCATTTCTTTTACTGGGATTAGGTGTTTTTCTATTTAAACTGATTAGTATACAAATTTAAAGTTCTTTAAAGGATGCATGTTTTGGTGGAATTTTTTTTCGACCATAAAACATTTGATGACTGGCCTTTTTGCTTTCACTTCAGGGACACAGAGGAGATTGGGAACTTTTCATTTTAAAGCGATTATTATTTTTTGATTTCTTCGGTGTACTCAAGAACATTGGCATTTATACTGTATGAGGTAAAATAATAAGAGATGGTGCTCATAGAATTAAGTGATAGAAAATTTGTTTTAAGTAAAGATTCATTTAAAAAATTTGTTCGGAATATACTTAGTTCTTCATTTACCAAATTCTTGAAGAGATGTTTGATCCCCATTAACTGCCTTTCCTCTAAACCCAACTAACGGAAAGTCATATTGCCTCATTATGCATGTTTTGCACACTTATATTTCTTGAAATGAAATGATTAAAACTAAAACATGATCACTCAAATGTTCTCTAATAAACTTTAGTTTACGGGCCTATGTAAAGTTTTCAAGAAAACTGCAAGGGATAACAAAACATTTAAATCTACTTACAAACACTGGTTTTAAATTGTAAATCATTTTTGAACTAATCGCTTTTAATCAAATACAAATTCTAGCTGATCTTATAATCTTTCCAACTTAAATTAATCTTAATAGAGAAAAATATGCCCTTGTTCATATTGAGGTAAGTAAAACTTCTTGCACATTCTTATTTTATCCCTATGAAATTCTGATAAAATTTTGCCGCTCTCTGAGCTGTTTTCTCATTATTCTTCAGAGCATCATTAAATCAAAACGCTTTCACTGATGTATGAAAAGTACTAATAATTTTTCCCTTTTAAATTATTTATAATTGATTCTCGGTTCTTAAAGATTTTGATGTGGTTTAGGAATTGTTTAGAAAAATATTGCTCGTGGTCCACATATTTAATCGAGAAAAAACATCCATTTCTATTTAAAAAATGAATTAAACTTGCCAGTGACTTAGCCAAAAGGGGGGGGGGTTAAACCTCTCCATTGGACTTGCCATGTCCAAATAACTGTCGACGTCAAGTGCCTAAAAGATCATTCACCTAAATAAGAAAAAATAAGACACTTTTTTCCTTTATTTTATTTACTGTAAATGTAATACTATGACATCTGCTGTACTCTCAGTACATTGTGATTATTTATTTTGGTTTTTTTTCTGATGTCCAATACGTTATCTCCGTACTTTATGGAGTCAGCGAAAGACGTCATTATTTCGCGCCTTCAGCACCCTCATTCGTCCACGCTTGAAATGATTGACCATAATATTAATAAGTATTTCTCAACTCCAACCCCCCCCCCTTCATAAATTCCTGGCTACTCCACTGAAACTAGCTATAAACTGACATAAAGTCGCAAAATCTGATGACTATTAAACAACTTTATTTCCAGGACTCTGCATTATAATTTATAATTTTAATATTTTAAAATAAATTATTTAGAAATTAGATTAATTATATATATTTCCAAACCACTAAAGTTGGCGGTTTGAGCTTTAGAAATTTATTGAAATGCAAATCTTTAAATACATCATTATAACAAAAATAGACTTGGCACACTTTCAAAATAAATGAGTTATCTATAAAATAAAATATGTTAATGTTATTTTGCATTTTTTTTAAAATTATTTATTATAATATAAAATTACAATGTTCTCACACAATATTCTCATGAGTATATTTATTTAATAAATACAATTTACCAGTGATATGGGTCCGCGTAGAATTACTTTACAAGGCCCCGCAAAACATTTACCCACTCATTAATTGATGTTTAATTATAACTGATTTTATTTCAATCTTTCAAACTTTGATTTCATTTCTCTTTTATTTATTTCTCCTGGCCTAATCATAGCTGCCACCGGAATATTTTTGCAAAAATTTTCCCCTTGGACTACCAATCGAATATATCTTTTGATTATTAGCACATTTTGTAACGCTGACGAAATTCCCAAAATTGATTGTCAGTTTGTGTTTTATGATGGGAATTAACGGAAAAATAATTAAATGCCAAAATTATCCCCTCCCCTTCATTAATGATACAGATTTTTCATGTTTATTTAAACTTTCTACCGTAAGCTTTCTGTTGCATCAGCAAGAGCTGATTTGTCTCACAAAGTTGAACAATAAAAACTTCTACTTTCATTTATCCAGTCTAACTGGCAATAATATTGCATCATATTAATTTTTAAATTCAAAAATTGCACTGGGAGGGGGAGGGGTAGTTTCCTGAGTAGCGGCAACTATGTACTCAATTTCCCAATTCGAAATTTATATTAATTTTACAATTATTTTCTGTTAACTTAATTCATTCACTGACAAATTTTAACATTTTAAAAATATGTATTATTAAGTTTCAAATTTCAAGTGCGCATTATGCTTAATAAATGATTTTTGAAACTGGTGAAATGACATCATATCATTTTGTTAAATTTTGAATATTCCCTCCTCTTATATTATGACAATACTGCAGGCCCCTCAATAAGTTACACCACAAAACTTACTTAAATTGCACGAATTATTTCATGGAATGCTTTCGTTTCTTTAGGCAGTACATGCTCAACTCTTCGCCTTCACTGTAAGTTATTTGGAATGGTTTGCAAAAGAATTCGGTAGAACTTAAGCTCACAAAATATAGGAAAGTAAATAATTCTGTAATTCAAGCCGATCACCGGAAGAGGATACAAGACAGATGTTAGATAATTCTTCCTATTCTTCTGTCAATCCTTTACAGCAGAGCTTCTTAAACTTTTGTAATTCACGACCCCATTTATGATTGCGAGTTTCTTGACGACCCCATACAAATATAAAAGAAAAATAAATTTACATTTTTTTAAAATTCCTATAACATCTTCTAATTCTAATTCATAGTAAATGTTATTCAAGTTATTACAATACTCTTAATAGAAATGCAGATACAAACAATCTTTCCGAACTAGAAGATTTTATGATATATTTATCTACGATAATTGTTATTTTATCTTTATAACAATAATTTTACAAGTTAAAAAACATTTTCTGTTAAATTGTATTTTTATCTCTCGCGACCCCAGAATTTTGCTGCGCGACCCCAAATGGGGTCGCGACACATGGTTTAAGAAGCCCTGCTTTACAGTTATCAGAAATTCATATAAATAATTCAAAATTATTTTTTCACGGCTGATGTTCTTTTTTACACAAATTTAGTAATGTCTAAAAAAGAGAATGAAGATAAAATGACGATAAACCTTAATTTTGGTTTGAAGTTAATAATGATTTCAAAATAGAGTTTTGCTACCATTTCAACATTTTCAACATTAAAGTCAAATAGAATAAACGTACAAAATCTTTGAAGGTCTACGATATGATCTATTTCCTGACCTCAAAAAACAAATCTCGATTTCCGTCGACATAGATATTATATTATTCGCTTAGCATTTTCCTTTAAATGTGTATTAATAATAATAATAATAAAATTTTAAAATCTTCAAATAAATTCTCGAAATTTCAGCAAATTGTGGCGGATGAGTCAAACTGTTCGAGCCGATCGAAGAATTCCTACCACACCTATCCAGGCTATTCCCAAACCACAGTGCCATCAAAGTCACCAAATGCTGTGTACAATCCAATGATGGATAAACCGAACTTTGATCTTTACCCTCGATCTTCAATTTCGAATTATTATAATTCATCCCCAAATTTATTGGGTCCAGGGATAAACAGTACCTTCCAGAAACTAGTTTCGGCTACCTGTCCCGGTTCAACAGCGGGAGATTTGTCTCATCTGGCAAGTGAGGATATAAATATAATCTATTTGTTTGGTGTTTTGATAATTGTCGTCCACAAGTGCAATCATAATCATTATAAACATAATCATCCTTATCATCATCCTCATCATCATCACAACATCACAACATCATCCTCATCATCACCATCATAACATAATTTACCGGTACAAATACTAGAGTTGATAATTGCTTCTGCTGCGGCTACGATAGCAACACAGTGTAATAAAAGCAGTCTGTATGAGTACTATTTGCCCACTTATGCCACGAGTACCGTGGTATTATGAGTACGTATCATATCGCAGTAATTATTCATGCAATTCATCGCAATTGTTGTCAATGAAATTATTTATCATCGCCATCTTAATCATATTAATAATTGCTTGATATTTGTTTATGTTTATCAAGTTAATTTTTTTAAGATATATCTTCCCAGTTTAATAATACCGACCTGTTCACCAACAATTCAGACATTGCATCAACAGTTCCTTTCAAATCTCTAGGAGGTGGTTTCATGATAAATAATCGCAACCCAACCAATTATCAGTCTCTTGACTATCATCCTGAAATGTGGACCTATCTCAATCCTAGCCGTTCGACAGCCTTTTCTTATTATGGAATGGGCGGAGAATACTGCAATCCCAGTTAGTTTATTATTAATACTATTATTATTATTATTATTATTATTTTTATTATTATTATTATTAATATTATTATTATTATTATTATTATTATTATTATTATTATTATTATTATTATTATTATTATTATTATTATTAACAGAAGTAGTATGTTAAGGTTTCATTTAACATACCACTTTGAATTTTTGGGATGCTTACAAATTATTTGTTTAAATGAATTGATTTTTTCTTCATTATTATTTCCGCATGCATTAATACTTTGTGAATTTATAGAATTATAAATTAAAATGTCATTTCAACTGGAAACAGTAATCGGAATGACGTAATTCTGAGTGACAACACTCGCTGACAAAACGTCAAACTGAATGAAACTTGCCCTCAATAGTCATATCACACACCTTTGGCAAGGTTCATGCCATAACTTAACAAAGTTTCAGCAATAAAATCAAAAAAGAAAACAATTTCTATTAATAAATAAATGAGAAACTTTGAAATATTTTTACAAATATATTATGGCTTGTTTATTATAATTGACGTTTCAGCATATTCATATCTGAATTCACTCGGTATGGCCAACCACGACACTCCACAAACTCCTCTGGTTCCAATGAGTGACCATTCCGACCAAGACGCGTCGTCAGGCTCCACAATGTACAGAAGTTTCACGGACTATTGTTATTAATCTGCGCCCGAATCAATTGTTGATCCGTCAACACTCTCTGTGTCTGTGGTGTATCTGTTTTTCATAACATCAAAGTCCCATCGACCAGACCGGCTAATTATAACCCAAGGTAATTCGATCCCCGAATTTTCAATAAATTCCAACAAGTCATTAATATTTCAGTACCGCATCGTAGCTGGTGCGTTACAGTTGACTGACGAATTCGTGCACCTCACTGTCATGCCCCAATACCCACCTGGGTTCGTTACATTAGCCTCTCATCGACTCCGTCTATCCAGTTCCGAACATTTTTATGCCTCAGAGATTTTGCTGGTGTCATCATAACTATTTTGTGAGAACACTCTAGTATATATAGCTTGTGTACGTATGCGTGTTCGTTTGCATTTGTGTGTCTACTCACTAATTATCAGTAATAGTCAAGTGATAAATGGGATCCAACAATTATTAATATGAATTATTATTGTTATAATGAATACAAAATTATTATTATTATTATTATTATTATTATTATTATTATTATTATTATTATTGATATTATTATTATTATTATTATTATTATTATTATTATTATTATTATTATTATTATTATTATTATTATTATTATTATTATTATTATTATTATTATTATTATTATTATTATTATTATTATTATTATTATTATTAGTAGTAGTAGTAGTAGTAGTAGTAGTAGTAGTAGTAGTAGTAGTAGTAGTAGTAGTAGTAGAATTAGTGGTAGTATTAGAATTAAATAAAGTGCCCATCTTGTTATGTTTTGGAATATGGTTGGTCATATCGTCTTCCACATTGTGATCTTCACTCTATCAACAAATAGAAATGGGAGAATTACCCAGAAGTCTCAGTTGGGAATCATGTCATTATTATTGTCTACACTATGATAATACTCTTGAAATAGAAATAAAATAGTGAAGCAGTCCAACTAAAAAGATATTATCAATAAACTGTTTCTAGCAGTAAGGTCAGTAGAGGTAATCGGCAAATGTTGTTTTGTCTTCAAAATTTTTACACTCTATTTTTCACTCGAACTTCAAAGGATCGGCACCAGTATGGAGAACATGCTGGACCACAATATCCAAAGTTTTACAAACGTTCAGGGTAACTAATATCAACAGTTCAAATTCAAAAAAGTCAGAATTTTTTTTGATATTTAGAATTTTAAAACCTCAATAAATATTTTGTACCACGTTCTAAGAATATATTCTGTATATCATAGGAAAGAAGAAATAAATATCTATCTGGTTGTATATTATTCAATGTATTGTTATACAAATAAAAAAACATATATTCAAAGTTCAAATTTGAAAACACTTGTCAAAACTTTCACTCATGTTCAATAATGTACAATTATATATCGTTGGAGAGAGTAAAAAGTTCCCTAAAAGATGGCGCATGTTTCATTATTTTAAAATATTTTTGGTCATTGATAAATTTTTTTGGTGAGAAATACAAAGAAACAAGCGCAAATAAGAAAAAAAATAAAGAAAGTTTCAATGCACAGTTAGCAAAAAAAGATGTTGTTGCAGTAAATAAAGTGGGATCAACCTGTTTTTTGACCCATTGGATCAAAAAACCGGGTTGGATAAAAATTAAATAAAAATGATATTTATTGAAATTTTAACATGGCAAAATACATATTAATTAATTTTTAATTCCTTTAAAATGGATATCGATAGAATAATTAAAATGAATGAAGAAGAACTCATAATTTTATGAAAGACAATGTCATGTTATCGAATGAATTAAAATGCTCTTCTTGCCAAAATGAAATGATACTAGTAAAGACAAAAAGAAATTATGATGGTAAGGGTTGGAGATGCCGATTATCTGAGTGTAGAAAACGAGATTATCATGTTTCGGTTAGAGAAAATAGTTTTTTTGAGAAGATAAGGATACCTCTCAAAGACATTTTAAAATTTCTATTTTATTGGTCGAAAGGGTTCCAAAGTGCTGAAATTTTTTGAAGTTTGTGAAAATTAAAGAAGATTCAATAATAAAAGTTATAATTTATTTATAAAAAAAATTTCTGGGTCAAAAAATCGGGATTATTCATAAAGTGTTAATGAAAATCAATAAGAATCTAAGTTGCGATGAAAATATATTCATCAATAATCAAAATTCCCTTTTTCATGACGCCTTTGAAGAAATTGAATATAAAGATGGGGAAATCTGGTTTGTAAATATTTCAATACAGGGATATGAAATGGATGACAAAGATGTGATATCGCTAATTTGGAAATTAATCAGTGGTTGAATTTCGCTGGGATTTTAATATACTTTTAATAAATGTTTAGTTTTTAACATATCTTTTTTTTTAATATAATATATTTTTAGGCTTATTTCTATTATAAGCTATTTTTAAAAAAATAAGCAATTTAAAAAAAATAAATAAATAAAGTAAAATTTATTTAAATTCCATTGAAACAATCGTTTTGGTGGGTTTCTGGGTTTTGATATTTTGAACTCTATGGTTGTTGCCCAGACAACCCCATACAAATATTCTTTCGCTTACCACTCGGCACCCGTTGCTAAGCAACGTTGGAACTGTGTTCGAGTGGGTAGATCGTCCGCAAAAAGTGAGCGTTATTACTAATGCTATAATTGACCGAACGATCTCTGGGTCCAACGAGCTGCCGATAGAAGGCCTGTGCTCGCTTTCGATTCTTAGGTCCCATTATTCTCCTATCTCTTTCAAATGTTAACCTATACTCTCATATCATTTATTGTCAGGTCGATTCCCATAGTCCTTCTTATCGTCGCCCGTGTTGATGATTCTTTGGCCTGTACACCCTTTGCTATGTTAAATATTCACAGTATCTCTCTTACTCTTATCCCTATTATAACTACTATGCTTCCTATCATGTATTATTGCCTGCCTTATCATTGATACTATTATATGTATTACCTTTATTAATTGTCACTACTATTACCTTTATTATTATTTTTATTACTATATAATTACCATTACATTTATTATATATCATTATTACTATTGTTATTATCATTATTATTACTATTATTATTATCCTGATTATTATTATTATTATTATTATTATTATTATTATTATTATTATTATTATTATTATTATTATTATTATTATTATTATTATTATTATTATTATTATTATTATTATTATTATTATTATTATTATTATTATTATTATTATTATTATTATTATTATTATTATTATTATTATTATTATTATTATTATTATTATTATTATTATTATTATTATTATTATTATTATTATTATATTATTATTATTATTATTATTATTATTATTATTATATTATTATTATTATTATTATTATTATTATTATTATTATTATTATTATTATTATCATTATTATTATTATTATTATTATAATAATTACCATTTTCCTTACTATTATCATTATTATTATCAAGTTCTTACTAGGGATCCTTCATTATTCCTCCGCTTTATAAAATATTTTTCTTGTATAAAAATTTAGTTGTAATCCATCTGTATTTTTCCGGTTTTCGAAGTATTTAATCTTAATTCGAAAAATTTTGCAGCGTTCCGCCCTTATTTTACGCGTTCCACTTTTACTTTACTATTTTCAATAAGTATTTTAATTACTTCTGAAAATTTGAGCAGCGTTCCGCCCTTATTTTACGGTTTATAAGAATATTACACTAACAATCGAACGACAATTCGCTTTTGTTTGACTAATTTCTATAAGTATTTTAATCAGTTCGGAAAATTTGAGCAGCGTTCCGCCCTTATTTTACGCGTTCCACTTTTACTTTACTATTTTCAATAAGTATTTTAATTACTTCGGAAAATTTGAGCACCGATCCGCCCTTATTTTTGATTCTAAGAGAATATAATACTAACGATCGAACAACATTTCACTTTTACTTTACTATTTTCTATAAGTATTTTGATTGATTCGGAAAATTTGCGCAGCCTTCTGCCCATATTTTCCGTTTCAATTAACATAATTTATTTAATTCTTATTTGAAAACATTATTTTTTCATGATTTTGGTCGTTCGGATTAATCTTTTTCCGATGGCTATTCATTTTAACTGTTGCAACGATTTCGCTATTTTCCTCGCTACACTTTCCCTCTCTTTGTCCTTATGATCTATTTATATTCATATTATATTTAATGAGTGCCCACTGGACTACTCGGTGTTAGATATTTTGAGCCGATTGTTGTTAAAAATTTATTTCAATTTTACAGGAAACGGATGATGAAGGAGCAGCCAAAGGACTACTCATTTACTCTCCAATTTCCCCTATGTCGGATAATATTGACGTTCCAGCTCCTGCGTTCCTCACGCCGGAGCCTTCACGGGCACGAAATCATTGGCGATAATACACGCACTTACACGATTTGCGATGGTATGTTTGATTTTAATTACTTGCAGTTCATTTTGGCTGTGGGCCACAAAATAAAATAAAATAAAAAATAATTAAAGGTTACCATCTAAATTCGATAAAAGTTTAGAGGCATAAATGTATATTCTTCATATAAATTTACAGATTCTCCATATTAATTCTTCATTTCATACCATAACATTCCATAACTGCAGGCAATCGAAAAATTACTACAGATTCTCCATATAAATTCTTCATTCCATATCGTAAAATTCCATAACTGCAAATAATCGAAAAATTACTACAGATTCTCCATATAAATTCTTCATTCCATATCGTAAAATTCCATAATTGTAGGCAATTGAAAAATTATGCAGGAAAGTAATACCACAAATCGACAACAGTAATTTAAAATCAATTTGACCAGATATAGCTAACAGTAAAATGAAATTTTTCTCTCTGCATACATCCTGTAATTTAGTTGAAATTTTGTTGTCAATTTTGTGCTGAAAATTTGTGAAAACACGTCAGTATATATACCTACAATACGACCTCAACCTTGCGTGTTATTTTTATTGCGATTAAACAAATTTGACCTTGAAATTATTTGTGTTATCTAAATTAAATTAGTAGGTAGTTAGGAGCACACTGGCACATAAAAAAAACATAGGGGGGGGGGTTTAATTACAGATTAAATTTCGGATTATCTTGATTACATAATGATGTAATCAACTTAATTAATTTTGTGTGTATTTTAATTAATTTTTTTTTCGAAATTTATGTGTGTATTTTTTTTCGAAATTTTTTTCGAGTTTTTGGCGCGATTTTTTTTTTAAATTCAAATTTTGGTGAATTTTTGAAATAAAATTGAAATATTTTTTTTGAATAAATTATTTTTTTCAATCACACTATAGTCAGGGGGTATTTTTAACTCGTAATAAAAAACAATGCAATATTTGGTCTCAATACTTTATATAGGTAAATATAGGCATAAAATAAAAATGGCTCAAATCGCCTAAAATGGTCAGAGTGGGTATTTTCATTCACAAAATTTTTTTTTAATCACACCATAGTCAGGGGGTATTTTTGAAAATGACTAAAATAAATTGGCTTGAATCGCCTAACGATAAAAAAAGCATAAAATTAAAATTGGCTCAAATCGCCTAAGATGTGATATAGTCAGGGATATTTTTAATTCGTAATAAAAACTAATGCAATATTTGGTCTCAATACTTTCTATAGGTAAATATTGACATAAAATAAAAATGGCTTGAGACGCCTACTGATAAAAAAATTGACAGGGGTATTTTATAGGCTTGTTAAAAAAAACACTTGAAATATTTGTTCACACAACTTTCATAGGCAAATTTAGGCTCTAGATAAAAATAATTTAAAATACCTAAAGTAAATTAAAGTACATTAGAATAGATTAGAGTAAATTAAAGTAAATTAAGGTAAATTAAAGGGTCTAAAGTAAATTAAGATACATTAGAGTATATTAAAGTAAATTTAGATAAATTACAGTAAATTAAAGTACATTAGAATACATTTAAGTATATTAGAGTAAATTAAGGTTCCTCTAGTAAATTAAGATACATTAGAGTACATTAAGGTAAATTAAAGTGAATTAAAGGGTCGAAAGTCAATTTAAGTACATTGGGGTACATTTAAGTAAATTATGGTTCATAAAGTAAATTAAGGTACATCAGAGTAATTTAAAGTACGTTAGAATAAATTTAAGTAAATTAAGGTTCTTAAAGTAATCTAAGGTGCCTAGAGTAAAGTATGGTAGGTTAGGTAAGAATTTTTTAAAATTAAATAGAGAGTCAACAATTAAGTTACATAAGGGTAATTTTTAAAGCTGAAAATTTTAAAAGCAGTTATAGTAGGCAAATTACATAAGGTAAGAATTTTTTAAAAGTAAATAGAGGGTCAAAAGGTAAATTACATAAGGTAAGAATTTTTAAAGTTAAAGAGTCGACAATATTGCATGATAAAATTTATTAAATAAAATTTTTAGTATAGTTTTATCGATCAATTTTTATACATATTTTTAAATGATAAAATTTTTAACATAATTTTACAATGGAATTTTTTATACATGATTTTTAAAGATGAAATTTTTAGGATAATTTTACAATGAAATTTTTACACATGTTTTTAATTGAAAAAATTTTTAATGTAATCTTAAAATCAAATTTTTAGTATAATTTTTACTATTACTTTTTTATACATATTGATAACGATCAAATTTTCAAAGAAATTTTTCAAAAACTTTTTTCAAAGAATTTTATTAAATTAAATTTTTGAGTTTCAGTGTTACATAGTATTGCCTAAGGTAGGTAGTAGTCATTCGCAAGAGCAACCCATCTCCTCCACTCTGCAGCAACCCATCCTTAAAAAAAATAATAAAATAATAATAATAAATATTAATATTAATAAAATAATAATAATATTAATAAAATAATAATAATAATAATAATAATAATAATAATAATAATAATAATAATAATAATAATACTTTCAGAAAACATTAAAAGTTAATTTACTTGGTATCAATTTCTGAACACTGATAACCCATACACAGTGAATAATCCATTAATAACTGAACAACAATCACTAAGTACTGTATACAAATAACCGAGTACTGTACAACTCTCTATATACATACTAAGCATTGAATAATTTACTTATTTATTAAAATGCCATATTCAAATAATATTTACTCTTTCAACACAGATATTGAATCAACTCAACCCACTTAAAAAATAAAATTTTCTCTCAATCATTTCCCTTTAAAATACTTGGTTATTCACACACTCACAATATGTTATCAATAACTAGTTGCTGAACAAATCAATATCAAAAACTAATTACTGAACCAATAAATATTAATGATGGGTTACTGACCAACTAATTTTGAAATAAATCACATAAAAGGTTAACAAAAAGAAATACAAGTTGAAATTTTATTAACTTTTTCACTATTTTATCGAACATTGATGTGTCCAAATTTTTTGGTTGCTTAGTTACCTTGTCGTTATCAGGTGATAATTAATCAAATTCATTGAAACCAAATCCATTGTTATATTTACTTGGTATCAACTTCTGAACACTGATAACCCATACACAGTGAATAATTTATTAATAACTGAACAACAATCACTAGGTACTGTATACAAATAACCGAGTACTGAGCAGCTCTCTATATACATATTAGGCATTGAATAATTTACTTATTCATTAAAATGACATATTTAAATAATATTTACTCTTTCAACACAGATATTGAATCAACTCAACCCACTTAAAAAATAAAATTTTCTCTCAATCATTTCCCTTTAAAATACTTGGTTATTCACACACTCACAATATGTTATCAATAACTAGTTACTGAACAAATCAATATCAAAAACTAATTACTGAACCAATAAATATTAATGATGGGTTACTGACCAACTAATTTTGAAATAAATCACATAAAAGGTTAACAAAAAGAAATACAAGTTGAAATTTTAATAACTTTTCACTATTTTATCGATCATTGATGTGTCCAAATTTTTTGGTTGCTTAGTTACCTTGTCGTTATCAGGTGATAATTAATCAAATTCATTGAAACCATTGTTATATTTACTTGGTATCAACTTCTGAATACTGATAACCCATCACACTGAATAATCCATTAATAACTGAACAACAATCACTAGGTACTGTATACAAATAACCGAGTACTGTACAACTCTCTATATACATACTAAGCATTGAATAATTTACTTATTTATTAAAATGCCATATTTAAATAATATTTACTCTTTGAACACCGATATTCAACCAACTTAACCCACTTAAAAAATAAAGTTTTCTCTCAATCATTTCCCCTTAAAATACTTGGTTATTCACACACTCACAATATGTTATCAATAACTAGTTACTGAACAAATCAATATCAAAAAATTTTTACTGACCAAGAAATCTTTAAATAAAAGCACATATAAATTTGAACAATCAAAAGAAATACAATTTTATTAACTTCTCGACTTTTTTATCGATCATTGATGTCTCCAAATAAAAAGCAATAATTAATATAAAACATACATCAATTTTTTGAATTTATTTAATATTACAAAAAACTAAATGTTTCTTATAATCATAATACCAAATTATTCATCTATTCATTGTATTGTTTACTACATTCCATTATTTGTTGAACTTTCTGCTTCGTTCTTTCTACTTATTACATTGTATCTGATCCACCCGTATTTATAGTATTAAATATGCCGGATTTGTTGAATATTCGTTGGATTAGTATACGCGCGCGCGTTTTTTTTAATAACTATTCATCTGCGCATAAGTATCTATCAACAATATATATCCCTATTTAAATATAATTAACCGACTAAATCTACTCAATTGTTAATAATTTTTAATTGAATATAATAGTAATTCATCCACTCTTAAAGTAAAATTCATTTTCAGTGAATATTTTCATCTTTTAAGCATATTTGTTGAACAGTGAATAATACAGACTCCATTTATTTCAAGTATTTTCCAATATTTAATTGATATTTCATCTCATCATTGAGAAATTTTACCGTCTAATTTATTATATGCAATTCTCGACTCACTGAATATTTTTTAGCTTCTATCAATATTTTACGTTATTCAATGATTTTTTTCCCTCTTCAAAAAATATTTTTCCTCTTCAATGAATAATTTCTCACTTTAATTAATATTTTCTCACTTTAATGAATATTTTTCCTCTTCGATGTATATTTTCTTCATTCAAAGTATATTACCCTTGTAAGGTTTTAATATATCAATTGATATTTCATCTATTTAGTAGATATCTTTAGCTATCCCACTTTTTCCAGTAATTTCAACGATTTTAGTCACTTAATGTACTCTCCCACCAATATTACTTCTTCACTGGAAATTTTCTTTATAGAATATAATCTCTACTAATTAAAATTCCATTTGTTGATTTGTTATTGACTTGTCATTTTCAATGAAAATTTAATAAATTTAATTACACACTTAAATAGATTAGGTTGTAATCGACAAAAATAAAATATTTTTAGGCTATGTAAATCAATTAGAGATTTTAGGGAAATTTTATGATAATTTAAGTGATATCTAGTTTTACGAGGTATTTATTTTAGTAAATTTTAATCATTTATGTGAATTTTATGGTTTTCATTTGAATGTTAATGGATTTGGGGACTATTATGTTTTTAATGAAATTATTGAAGAAATTAGGTTAAATCTATAATTTAGAAACACTTAATTTCTTGATGATTTATTAGATTTGACTTGATTTTAGGATTATTTTAAATAAAAGTTAAATTTATGATCAAAATGTTTATGAAACATCTATTTAAGATAATTATTTAAGAATTAGAATCAAATTGACTGATAGATTTTGAATAGTAAATGATATTTTAATTATAATTTTATGTTATATTTAAATAGTTGATTAAATCAGTTAATTTTTAAAAATATTTTAGTGAAACCTAAGATTTTAATTGATTTTACAGTGTAAAAAAGGAGATCAATAATTATTATCATTTTCCATTTATTGATTTCGTGGATATCAATCACAAAAGTAGTATATTGTAGAGATTTTTAAGAGGATGCTCAGTGTGGTTAACAATATACATATGAAAATCGTTGAATTATATCTATGGGTTGACTGGTAATTTTTATTGAATTTATACTTGATTTACTGATTAATTTTAATTATTTGAGCAGCATGATATATATTTTATGATTTTACATTAATTTAGTGAAATTAAATTTATGTGGGAAACATAGACTTTATTCGATTTTAGTCATTTTTGATGAATTTTTTATTTGATTGAATTTGTTGCCAGAATCAAATTGTGGTGATTTTCGACGGAAAATGTTGGGTATCGATAACAATTTTGTAATACTTTAAAGAAAATTTATTTTTATTGGTAAAATTAAGATTTTTATTTTAAGGGAATTTGATTGGTTGAATACATTTAGTAAATATGATCCAAATGATGAATTTTTAAAGATCTTATTCGGTTAAATATAGATTTCTAAAGAAATTTTACTTTGTAGGTTATTACCAAAAATATGTGTATTGTTGGTGCAGTGAATGAAAATGTGATTTCAAGGGAAATGATTGGTTAAGAGGAAATTTTGTGATATGGAGAATATAGAGGAGGAATTTATAATATTTTTAAGGGGCTTTGTTCAGATAGATATCAATATGTGTGTAAATCTTTTATGAGATTGGAAATATTGTCATT
Organism: Schmidtea mediterranea; assembly: GCA_022537955.1. NCBI lineage: Eukaryota > Metazoa > Platyhelminthes > Tricladida > Dugesiidae > Schmidtea > Schmidtea mediterranea. The sequence goes on from CM039680.1 coordinate 48,584,421, forward strand.
TAAAGAGAAATGATGGGTTAAGAAGAGAATTTATGATCTTTTAAGGGGAAATAATTGGTCACGAGATGGATTTCAAGAAATTTATCCTGTTGAATATCGATATGTTGGTGATTTTTATGAAAATAATGAATATAGCGGGGATTATTGTAATTTAAAGAGAAATGATTGGTTGAGAGGCGAATTTATAATATTTTTAAGGGGCCTTGATTGGTCAAGAGAGGAATTTTATTTTAAGGAGATTTCAAGAGATTTATTCGGTTGAATATCGATATGTCGGTGATTTTTGATGAAAATAATGAATATAACTGGGATTAATGTCATTTAAAGAGAAATGATTGGTTGAGAGTAGATTTTATTTTAGGGAAAACAATTGGCTAAGAAGAGAATTTATGATATTTTAAAGGGAAATAATCGATTAACATCAAATTTGTTGATATTTTTAAGGTGTTGAGTCGGTTAAGTATCGTTATTTAATAGATGATTTTTATAAAAGAATGAATATAGTTGGTAGAGTAGGGGAAAGTGTTATTTGATGGGAAAAGATTGGTCAAGAGTGGAATTTATTTAGTGAAAAATAGTCGATCAAGAACAAGTTTGTTGTCATTTTAAGGGGCTTGAGTTAGTTAAATATTGTTATTTAAAGGGTAAATATTATAGAAATGGGTATTGTTATGATTTTTATGAAAAATATTGAATATGGCTTGAAATATTGTTATTTTTTGGAAAATGATTGGTCAAGAGATGATTTTATAATATTTTTAAAGGAATATTCTGGAATGAATATTAATGTTCAAAGGGTAAATATTATCTACTTGATAGGTTTTTATGAAAAGTATGAATATAGTTGATATAATGGAGTGAAAATGATATTTGAAGAGAAATGATTGGTTGAGAGGTGTATTTATAGTATTTTTAAGGGGATTGAGTTGGTTGAATTTATAACATACTTAGGAAAATTGTTACTTTTTTCATTGATTTAAGTTTAATCAGGATATATCGATAATATTTCAGTTTTAAGAAATTGTTTGATTCATGTAACTATTTATTAAAATATTTGTAATTCAATTAAATTAAAAACTAAAATTGACTAGTATTTAAAACTTTATTGTTACCCACTATTTAGGTTTTTATTGACAATTTTCTGATTAATTTAAATATTTATGATTATTTCTACGAATTAAAAGAAATTGTACAATTAATTTTCATTCAACAAGTATCTAGAACAATTACCTAACAATCTTAAAATTTTTAAAAATCTAACAAATTTTTTCAATTATTTTACAACTCAGTTAATTTTTTAATTGATAAGTACTATTTTCTTTACAATTTGCTACTGTGTTGAAACTTTTTTAAAATATTTTACTCAAAGTACTAACAAGTTTTATTAAAGATATATCAAGACTTGTCAAAAATTATAAAACTTTAGTAATTTTAATAAGTATTACTCAATAACTACTATTTTCTTACCAATTTGCTGAAGGTCTTATTTTAAAATTTCTTCAAAGTACTAACAATATTTACAAATTAAACAGTTTTATTTAAAATTTACATCTTTCCCACTACTTCAATCAAATTCTATTCACCAGCTAACCACAATTTAATAAAAATAATTTCTACAAAGACTAATAGACAATCACATACATTTTTCCTATAAGTTTGGGTTTTCAGTAAGTGATATCATTACACAAGAACCTATGCATGTATTGAAGCATGGTATCAGAAATTATAGTTATTTGATTTTAGTAATGCTCTAGATATTAATTTTTTTTTCTATCAGTTTTATTCAAACCTTTAGCATCTTTGAGTTAATAATTTAAAGAGTCGAATCATTTTCAATAAATATATGAAAATTTATTCCAAATTCAATGAAAGTAATATATGTTTCAAGAAATTAATTTAAGTATCTTTTTCTAATCAAGTTTCTTTTCACTAGCAATTAGATTAACCACTACTTGTACTTACTAATTAATTTATCATTCAGTAAACAATAAGAGTTGGGGGTGAAAAGAAAATCTATAAAAATAAATTTAAGTAATTATTTGATGAGTTAGCAATTAATTTATTAAGGGACGTGTGAAAAATAAATGAAAAGGTTGGCATTCATCTTTGAAAATAACGTTTAGTAATTGTTCATTGTTGGACGCAATTAAAAATATTACAAAAATAGTAGAAAAATTTCAATGTTTTACAAAATAATTTCAATAAATCACATACAAGACTGTAAAGAAATAAATTTTTATTCAGAGAAAATACAACAATTGATTGAGCTTCAATGATTAATAGTTTCTTGATAGCAATCAGGTAACTAAACAACAAAACAATTTGGAGACATCAATGATCGATAAAAAAGTCGAGAAGTTAATAAAATTGTATTTCTTTTGATTGTTCAAATTTATATGTGCTTTTATTTAAAGATTTCTTGGTCAGTAAAATATTTTGATATTGATTTGTTCAGTAACTAGTTATTGATAACATATTGTGAGTGTGTGAATAACCAAGTATTTTAAGGGGAAATGATTGAGAGAAAATTTTATTTTTTAAGTGGGTTAAGTTGGTTGAATATCGGTGTTCAAAGAGTAAATATTATTTAAATATGGCATTTTAATAAATAAGTAAATTATTCAATGCTTAGTATGTATATAGAGAGTTGTACAGTACTCGGTTATTTGTATACAGTACCTAGTGATTGTTGTTCAGTTATTAATGGATTATTCAGTGTGATGGGTTATCAGTATTCAGAAGTTGATACCAAGTAAATTTAGCAATGGTTTCAATGAATTTGATTAATTATCACCTGATAACGACAAGGTAACTAAGCAACCAAAAAATTTGGACACATCAATGATCGATAAAATAGTGAAAAGTTATTAAAATTTCAACTTGTATTTCTTTTTGTTAACCTTTTATGTGATTTATTTCAAAATTAGTTGGTCAGTAACCCATCATTAATATTTATTGGTTCAGTAATTAGTTTTTGATATTGATTTGTTCAGTAACTAGTTATTGATAACATATTGTGAGTGTGTGAATAACCAAGTATTTTAAAGGGAAATGATTGAGAGAAAATTTTATTTTTTAAGTGGGTTGAGTTGATTCAATATCTGTGTTGAAAGAGTAAATATTATTTAAATATGTCATTTTAATGAATAAGTAAATTATTCAATGCCTAATATGTATATAGAGAGCTGCTCAGTACTCGGTTATTTGTATACAGTACCTAGTGATTGTTGTTCAGTTATTAATAAATTATTCACTGTGTATGGGTTATCAGTGTTCAGAAGTTGATACCAAGTAAATATAACAATGGATTTGGTTTCAATGAATTTGATTAATTATCACCTGATAACGACAAGGTAACTAAGCAACCAAAAAATTTGGACACATCAATGTTCGATAAAATAGTGAAAAAGTTAATAAAATTTCAACTTGTATTTCTTTTTGTTAACCTTTTATGTGATTTATTTCAAAATTAGTTGGTCAGTAACCCATCATTAATATTTATTGGTTCAGTAATTAGTTTTTGATATTGATTTGTTCAGTAACTAGTTATTGATAACATATTGTGAGTGTGTGAATAACCAAGTATTTTAAAGGGAAATGATTGAGAGAAAATTTTATTTTTTAAGATGGTTAAGTTGGTTGAATATCTGTGTTTAAAGAGTAAATATTATTTAAATATGGCATTTTAATAAATAAGTAAATTATTCAATGCTTAGTATGTATATAGAGAGTTGTACAGTACTCGGTTATTTGTATACAGTACTTAGTGATTGTTGTTCAGTTATTAATGGATTATTCAGTGTGATGGGTTATCAGTATTCAGAAGTTGATACTTATTACTTATTATTATTATTAACATACAACAAATTTATTATAAAGAGATAATTCTACTATAGTAGTATTGTCGAAGAGCTTTATTCAAAGCCCATTACACATACTTCCGATATCTGGCAGCGCAGCAATGACATCCATCACCACAGGGGTATTAGGGTTCCATGTCTTTTGACAAATTGTTTTGTTCGATATCCCATAGGAACTCATCGATTACAGTAAATATCCATATTGATGTATGATTGAATATCAAGTCTGGAATTATTGATGGTGGCTTATCCATGATTCCATGTATTTCTGGATAATAGAATTCCAGACGTTCTTTAATAACTTTAAAATAATCATCTAAAAAACAAGTAATAATAATAGTAATAATAAATTACCATAATGTTTAATTTCATTCATAGCTTGAACTGCGCTCGGTACAATCATTTTAATGATAAAAATTGAAATAACAATTACTTTTATACTAATTTAGAGACACACACACACGCACAAATCTTTAGCTATAAACAATAAATATTAATTTATATAGATTTGAAAATGATTAAAGAAATTTTAATAATATTATTAGTTTTTAATATGGTCAACTCAATTGTTGTAACCGTTCAAGGTAAAAATTCAACAAGATGTGTATGTCCAGATACAGCAGTATTGATGGATATTTTGTATATGATAGATAGGCCTAGATATTTGAAAACTCCAGTCAAAAGATTATCTGAAAGAATGAGTAATTTAGAATTCCGATTTGAACATACATATGAGACTTTACAAAGAGCTAAAAACGACTTATATGATGATATTATATATTTAAATAAGACCATTGGTATTATCAAAAATGAATTAAGAAAATCAATATTAGAATTGAAAGAAAATCATAAACTTAATGAAAAAATGATGAATCAAGTTCAATATAGTATAAAATTTTATTCTAATAAAACAACTGATCAGTTCAATCGTATAATGAAATTACAACAACACCCAGTAAACAGTGGCGGCAACAGCTTGAAAGAAGTTAACAGTGCCAACAAATCATCATTGCCATTTCCATTATATATTTTTACATATTTTCTTAGTATTGCATGATTCTGATTGGTCGAATATTGTATAAATACGCTTACACTTTCAAATATTTTTATAAAATGTCAGAAACTAAATTTTTTATAACTTTATTGAATGAGCTGGTCTCTAATATTAGTGAAGAAGATGAAATCATTAAAAACATGAAATTTATGGTAAACCGTACCGAGAAAATTGTTGAAGACATACCATTTGATTATGAAAAAATTCTCAATTTGCCACCATTGGAGAGAAAGAAGGCATTCCAATCATTATTTAGTTACATGTTCGATGAAAATAATAAATGGATGCGAATAATAGTAGGATTAATGTATATGAAACACATGATATTAAAATCGGGATCCGACTATGAAAATTATTTCCAATGGTCTATAGAGGTATATTACTTTATATTGTTATTAATTTATCATTATTTAGGTAATAGAAACAAAAATTGACCCGTGGGTAGTAACAAACGGTGGATGGACAGCGATTATTCAAGTTGCATCAGAAGCCAAACGCTCTGATATTTATATCGAAAATTGCAAATTTTTATTAAAACTAATCACTGGAGCATCTGTTTTATATTTATGTAACAAAGTTTATCGTAGATTTTAATAAATATTTCTTTGTTATTATTATTATTAAAAAAAACTATATTTTTAAAGATTTATTGATTATTACATGAACAGTCTTCATCACCACAATATTCTATCATAATATTTTCTATAACATGGTCAATACAATTCTTAAATTCGGTCGGCTCATCTTTAGTAATTTCGGTAGTATCTTCAGTATCATTTATATTTTCTTCAACATTAACATTATCATCAATAATTTCTTCAGAATCATTAATAATTTCAGTATTAATTTCTCCATCATTAACAGTATCATCACTCTGACATCCAGAATCACTCTGACATTCTGAACATGAATCTTCTTTACTCAATGCTTCAACTAGAGTCAACATATCTCTAATTTTTACACCGGTTATTTCTTCGAGTTTATCAAACAAAAAGTTTATTAAATATTCTAAACGAAAGCTAATTAATTATTTTATATTTTATATTTTACCTTTTTCAGACATCATTTTTAAAACTATTTTAAAACTACTTATAATTTTGTTTATAGAATAACAAAGAAAACATAAATACAGTTATTAAACACTAAACACTATACATTAAAATAACTGTGAAAGTCTAGCAGTAACAATTTTCCAGATTGGAGAAAGCACATCGTTTTGATCAGCTTTATATCCTTGGATTGTTATTGTTAAATACCAGTTTTCCTGTTCTTTGAATCCAATTTCTGTAAATGCATCATAATATTTGGTATATTGACTCGTGAAGAAAGCATTTTCATTGCATTTTAAATCGGAATTGATCTTTTTGAATGTATTATCATTGATATCTTACATTGAGAGAGTACCAGCAAGAGATTGAAATTGCGTTTTATTGAGTTTGACTGGATTTGCCAATTGCATATTGATAGGCTCCTTTAAAAAATACATTTTATAATTGTGGAACATCTGAACTGGTTGGACACTTATTTTCTTGGTCATGTTTGATTTATGATCTTTATAAGGTGGTGACGCACTTTTATACCCTTGACAGATAATGATTAACCAATCAGAATCATGCATGATCACAAAGACAATGCATGATAAGTTCATGATAAGTGCGTGACTGGAAAACTGTATGTAAATTAACCCATTGAGTTTACATATATGATTTTACACATATCATCTATATAAAATGTATTATTAATATCACGTGTTTTATTATTATGAGTTATTATTATTAATATCTCATGTTTTATTATTACGAGTTATTATTATTATTATTACTATACTACTAAAATTATTATCATTATTAATATACTTATTACTTATAAAAATTTTATTAATACTTATAAAAACTTTAATTATTATTATTATTACCGCTACCAAAATAAAACTACCAATTTAATTTTATTATATATTTAAAAAAACACATTTTAGTTTATTTGGATGCAGATGCTCATCATAATGCCCTCGTTTCTGAGGAAGACAATTTTCATCATAATGCCACCGTTTTTGGAGATGCCCCCATTTCTGGGGAAGAAAATGCTCATCATAATGCCACCGTTTTTGGAGATGCCCTCGTTACTGGGGAAGATATGGAGGACCTCTCTTCTATAGAGGATGATGATTCGTCGGAATCAGGAGATAAATGTTAGTTTTTTATTTATTTTTATTTATCAAAATTAAGTTAATGATATTTGAAGTATTATTAAAATAATACATCAAATATCAATAATTTATAATAATTTATAATAAATTTATAATAAGGATCTATTTATTTCAAAAGTTTTATGATAAATATATTTTTAAATTGATGAAATTTAAAGTATTATTTTAATAATACTTCAAATATCATTAATTTATAATATATTTTTAAAAAAAATGTTTTATTACTGAAACATATATTAACATAATAAATTATAAACAAATATAGTTGAACAAATAGTTTTTGAATTATATAGGCATTTTTTATTATAGATCTTACGTAATTGAATTATATATGAATTATATAGGAATTATTTTAATAGATATTTTATATCATATTTAATAGTTTGCAGTTAGCATGCAAATATTATTGTATTTAAGGTTTATCTGTTAGAATTATTAGATATTTTATTAAATAGTTTGCAGTGAGCATGCAAATATTATTAGTTACTTTATATATGTTTATTTGTTAGAATTATTAGATATTTTATATCATAGTTAGAATTATTAGTTACTTTATATAGGTTTTTAATTTATTATTTTTATTAGGCACTTTTTATCCGAGATATTGCATCTCATCATTGCAACATAATGAAAGTTGCCATGAAGAAATGAAAAAATATTACCGCCATAGATTTAAGGGCATCAACTTTTTTATCTGCGCCATATGCAAAACATCCCAGAACATTAAATATAAAGAATTTTATAGGAAACATGCGGTTCATTTAAATTCTTTCAAGTCGAGTAAAATAAATATGTTTAAGAAAATTAATAAAAATAACGTCGATATTTTGAATATACTACAAAATAAAAAAACATCAAATAAAAAGAATAAAAGACCTGCTGCGCCTATTAAAATTAATATCCCAAATAAAATAATTAAAAAAGAAGTCATCGAAATCAGTGATGATGATGACTCTAATATTATAAATAATATAAATAATGAAAATATTATAAATAATATACCTATTATAAATAATGAAAATACTATAAATAATGAAAATATTATAAATAATATACCTATTATAATTAATGAAAATACTACCTACTATAAATAATGAAAATATTATAAGTAATATACCTATTATAAATAATATTATACAATTCGGAGGTTCTGTATTAGAGAATGAGCCGGACATTTCAGTAAATTTAAATGGCGCTATCAAAACTTTACGTTTTGATATATCTAACGCGCAACTAATTACAGTAACTTTAGCTGAGCGAATCAGTAATAAATTAATTTTTGAGATAAATAAAATGGGGAGCGTTAAAATTCAATTCGCTATATTAATTAAATTTGAAAAAGATGGCGAGATCCGTGACAATTATTTTTCGAATAATGCGGAGACATTTTCAGATAACTTTTTAATAAGCTTAATGAAAAAATAGAACAATTCACCCATTTAGGCAGTGGATGGCGTGTTATTAATATTATGGAAATTCACTTTATTTTAACAAAATATGCTCCTATTAATCGTCTGTCGGGACATAAATATATTAAAACCCCTTCTGCATTGAAAAATAAAGGAGCTATAGTAAATATAAAAAACAATGACGACAAGTGCTTCCTTTACTCTATTCTTTATTTATTAAAGAAAGATATAATTGGTGAAAACCCCCAAAGAGTCTCTAAATATACAGAGTTTTTAGACGAATTAAAGTACGATGAGATCACGGATTGCCCCATGAAATTAATAAACATCCCAAAGTTCGAAAAGAAAATTTCGACTTTAAAATTAGTAATAAATGTGTTTTCGTACACACCAACTGTTATAATTGATGAGGTTCCAGATAATTATGTCTTTCACCATCCTCATTTAAGTTTGATCCATAGAAGCAAAGTCACTGACGGAAACCTTATTTATTTATTATTACTTGAAAATAATGATAGATATCATTATACCGCTGTGACCAATATCAACTAGTTAATGAATTGCCATCAAAACCCTGACTGTAACATTCAAATTAGATGTCGTTGGTGTCCACATTGCCTTAATGGGTTTAGATTAGATAATGCATTCAATACACATGTTGCATTATGCGCCAAAAATCAGACTGGCACAACCCTATACACGCTCCCCGAAAATAAAAATTTAGAATTCCTAAATTATTCAAAACATATCACCCCACCTTTTGTGATTTATGCCGATTTTGAATCGGTTTTACCTCCTGATGATAGACATCATCAAATTCATATGCCTATTGCAGCAGGTCTTTTATTAATTAATAATTATACTAACACAAAATCATATTATTACTTTTACGGACTTGATTGCATTCCTTATTTTCTTAAGAAAATTGAGGAAATTGCAACTGAAATTGTTATTCCGTACTATGATTCGGAAGGTGATAAATTGATAGGGCCTATGTCTTTCAGTGAGGTTCGACAGTTTAAATCTTGTCGAACCTGTTATTTATGCAAAAAACCGATTGTAAATCCGGTTAGAGATCATTGCCATTTTACTGGTAATTATCTAGGGGCAGCTTGCCGAAAATGTAATATAGCTCGTATGATTTATCGGTTACTACCTATAGTCTTTCATAATTTAAGAGGGTATCACCTTCACCATATTTTAAAATATGGTCTCGATCGCTTTCCTTCATGGAATTTAGATATCATACCGACCTCTACAGAAAAATTTATTTCATTAATTGTTCACATTAACAAATTGGCTGTTCGCTTTATTGACAGTATGCAATTTGTTAATTGTTCGTTAGCTAAGGCTGTGAAAACGTTAACTTCTCTTCCATTGACTTCGTCTGTCTTTCAAGGTTCTATAGTCGACTGTAAAGGTATTTTTCCGTATAATTTTGCTGTTTCTGAGGAAGTTCTTGAGACTACTTATGTTTTGCCTCCAATTTTGGAGGGCGTAAGTGAAGATGAGTACGATAGGGCAAAACTAATCTGGACGCAACAAAACTGTAGGATTTTGCGTGATTATATGTTAATTTACCTTAAACTTGATGTATTCCTCCTTGCGGACTATTTTCAACAATTCCGTGCCAAGGCTATTGTTTACAATGGTCTTGAACCTCTAAACTTTTATGGCATTCCGGGTATGTCATGAGCTTCAGCGCTTATGACATTAACGGAACCCATTGAACTTTTACAGGACATGGAAATGTTCAATTTTTACGAAGGTGGAATACGGGGTGGGTTAACATTTGTTAACAAACATTACATTGCTGCTTCGGAGGATACAGAATTATTGTACATAGATATAAATAATCTGTATGGTTGGGCTCTCAGCCAAAGTCTTCCTTACGCTGATTTTACTTGGGTGTATGATGGTTTGGATGAGGTTTTGAATGAATGTGTGAATGTTGTGGATATTGAAATCCTTCCATATGGATATACTATGGAAGTTGATATCGAGATTCCAGATAATTTACATGATTTTTTAAATGACTTTCCGATTGGACCGGAAAGGATGTGCCCACCAAATTCAAAAGTTGAGAAGTTAATGCTAACGCATTATCCTAAGAAGAACTATGTTCTTCATTGGACGCTTCTCAGGCTTTATCTTTCTCTCGGGGCTAAGGTTACACATATACATAGAGCTATTAAATACAAGCAAGCTCCTATTTTTAAACATTATATCGATAAAAACACTAACTTGCGTGCAAATGCAGTTAGTGAATTATATAAAGATTTATTTAAATTGTATAACAACAGTCTGTATGGTAAATCTGTTGAGAACCTTAAAAAGAGGATGAATTTGCGATTATGTAATTCAGCTGAAAAGTTAATTACATATTCGTCAAAACCGGCATTTAGAAAAACAATAGAGATTACTGATGATCTTTTTGCCGCTCATCTTAATAAGGACTCAATATGTTTGGATAGACCTAGTTATATCGGTCAATCAGTTCTAGATTTATCTAAACTACGGATGTACCAGTTACAGTATGTTGAGTTACAAAAATATCGTGATATTTATAATTGTGATATCAATCAAGTAGCGGGTGATACAGATAGCTTCTTTATGGAGATAAAAAATTTAAAATTAGAAATTTTATTAAAAGCGCTGATTTCGGATTATCTGTTAGATACATCAAATTATGATCCTTCTCATCCTTCATATTCTAGACGACTTGACTCGGTTATTGGCAAGTTCAAGGATGAGAGTAAAGGGTTAGGATATAGCGAGTGGGTTTTCTTGCGCCCTAAATGTTATAGCTTGCTAGGAAATAAATCAACAATGCGAGCTAAGGGTGTAAAATTACCGGGTACCGACATTAAACACCAATCATATTTGAATTGTTATAATAACAATACTATTATGTCGGTACCTCAAACTAGGATAGGAACCCGAAATCATCATCTGTTCACTTTTAAAAATTCTAAAATAGCATTAAATAATCATGACGATAAGAGAGCTTGGGTAGGGAAAAACTCGAGTTTTGCATATGGTCATTATAGAGGGGTTGATGTCCTTGATGTTGGTGGTAATATAATAAGGCCTGAAACCGATCCAGCAGTTCGCAATCAGCAATTTGATGAGATATTTGACAATGTTATTGATATTTATTAACAAATTTGTATATAAAACTAAAAATTGTGAAAATTTCTCTTTGGTATTTTCATATGTTATAATTTATTTTTATTTATTTATTTTTATTTATTTATAATATTTTCATAATCAAATTCCAAGCGTGAAGAAACGTGAAATAAAACTTGATATTAGTTTAATTGTATTATTAATAATTGATTTACTTTTTATGAAGTTGTTGTTTTTCATATATAGTTGTTTTTATATAGATGTTTTTTATATAGTTGTTTTTATGTATTTGTTTTATATATATATATATATATATATATATATATATATATATGTATTATTAATAAAAAGTAATAAAAATAATGATAATAATATTTATAATAATAATAAATAAAAATAATAATAATAAAAAGAATAATAAATAAAACTTGTAATAAAAATTAAAACATGTAATAATAATAATAATAATAATAATAATAATAATAATAATAATAATAATAATAAATATAATAATAATAAAAATAATAATATTAATAATAATAAAAATAATAATATTAATAATAATAAAAAAAAATAATAATAAAAATAATAATAAAAATATTAATAAAAACTGATACTGGTCTTTATACTTCTCCAGAAAGCTTTTGTGAATTTAAGTATAAGAGAAATATGGTGAAAGGATTGATTTATCGTTCATGGGCTTTATCTTCTACTTTTGCTAATTCGGTAAAAAGTGTTGATAAATTGGTTGAGTTGTTGATAAAGAATGGATATTCTAAATCATTTTTATTGTTAATGATAAAAGAAACTGTTGATAAATTGATTAAAAATCCTAAGGATCCATGTTGTGGAAAGTCTGAATGTAATTTGTCGGATGGGTGTGAATTGAGTGTTGATCTGGGTGATTGTAAAAATGGATATAAAAAAATTGAGCCTAAATATGTGTTAGTATTGCCGTACTCTGAAGGCTTTACAAATTATAAGAGGAAGTTGGGTAAACTGATAGGAAATTTAGAGTATAAGATCGTCTCTAATTCGTGTAAGGTACGCAATATGTTTATTAATAAATCAAAAACTCCGGTTGGATTGTGTTCTGATCTCGTTTATCAATTTACATGTAATGGGTGTAATGCCACATACATTGGAGAGACTTCCCGTCATCTCTGTACTCGAGTTCTGGAGCATTGTCGATTGAAGGGTTTGACCAATATTAGTGAACACAATAGAGGCTGTAAAAGTGATATCGGAATGTCTGATTTTAGAATTTTGTTGAGAAGTTTTAATAGTTATTGGGAACGAGTGATATGTGAAGCATTGCTGATAAGGTCATTGGATCCAAAGATTAATGTGCAGAGTGCTGTGACTACGAATGTTTTGAATGTTTTTAAATAGTTTACGTATGTTAAATCATGTTTGTTTTTTAATATTATTAAAATAATTGAAAATTTTAAATTGCATGAATTTTTAAAAAATTAGAATATAAGTAAAAAATTTAAAATTTAAAATTAATTTAAAATATATTTTTAAAAATATTTATTTATTAAAAAATTAAATTAATAAAAAATAATTTGTTTAAATTAAATATTAATTCATAATATTTTTAGTTGGTTTTGAGTACCTGAAGATGATAGCTGTGCTATCGAAATATATCGTAAGAAAGGTTTTTTATTGGCGTTATCGTTTAATTAAATCGTTGCCAAATTTATTTAATTATTTATTAATAATATTAATAATAATAATAAGTAATAATAATAATAAAATAATTTACTTGATTAAAACAAACAATTTAATTTAATAATAATATAATTTAAAAATAAAAAATATTATTGACTTTATTAAAACAAATAATAATATTTATAAAATATATACTACTTATAAAAATAAGTAGTAAATTAAAATTTTAAAATGTTTAAAAATAATATGACCTTGAGAAATTTTGAATGACCTTGAAAAAATATGATGAATCACCCAGTGACCTTGAATGAGTCATGTTCTTTGTTTAAATGACCTTGAATGATTCATGGTCTTTGTTTAAATTACATTGAAAAATATGATGAGTCATCCAATGACCTTGAATGGTTCATGGTCTTTGTTTAAATTACCTTGAAAAAATATGATGAGTCATGGTCTTTGTTTCAATGACCTTGAACGAGTCATGGTCTTTGTTTAAATGACACTGAAAAAATATGATGAGTCATCCAATGACGTTGAATGAGTCATGGTCTTTGTTTAAATGACCTTTAAAAAATATGATGAATCACCCAATGACCTTGAATGAGTCATGGTCTTTGTTTAAATGACCTTGAATGAGTCATTGTCTTTGTCTTAAAAATTTTTTGTACTTTTGGACCTAGAAAAATTTACTCTCAGCCGGGGGGGGGGGTACTGTGCTGGATGTGACATGTGCTGGATGTGACACATCCCACTACTTATATTTACCTATTATCAAATGTGATTTTTATCGAGACAATAAAATACCCCTGACCAATTAGGCTATTTTTATCGATAGGCGATTCAAGTTATTTTTTATTTTAGGCTTTTTTATAAAAACCCTAAAATTACTATTAAATTTTTTTAAAAAAATTCAAAAAAAATGCGAGAAAATTTTTAAAATGATTATTAATTAATTATAATCATTATTAATTATATTCAAGATTTAATCACGTCATTGCGTAATTAATCCACACCCGGTCGAATGGGGAGGGTTATTGCACCCTCCTAATAATAACAAAACACAAATTTTCATCTAAATAAAAAATTGGTAATTCAAAAATTGTAATAAAAATAAGTCAAAAATTTTTATTAAAAAATATACCAAAAATTTTCATTAAAAAAAATTATTTATAAAATACACAAAATTATTTAGAAATTAACTGCGTAAAAAAATGATCCACGGACATTTCGTATAAAAATTTTTTCGTATAAATTTTTTTGCATTAAACTTTTTTTGTATAAATGTTTTTTGTATAATTTTTTTTGCATATTTTTTTAGAATAAGATCTTTATTATTTATTTTGCGATTTAAGCCAATATTTTAAGTGCAAGAAATAAATTAAATCATCATATCAGAAAAAATAAAAATGAAGACTTTCTATATATCCAAGATATAAATTATCCTTGCAATCATTTCCAAGGCGCCAATACATTCACGTTTTAGTATTATTAAATTTATAAGTTCATTGATAAATTCATTGATAAAATTTATAATTTACAAATTAAAAGATAACGCCAATAAAAAAACTTTTCGTACGATATATTTCGATAGCATAGCTATCATCTTCATGTACTCAAAACCAACTAAAAATATTATGAATTAACATTTAATTTAAACAAATTATTTTTTATTAATTATCATCATTATTTGAATATGCAAATAGTTTTTAACTTCAAGCAAACCAAACAAATGAAGAAAAATGTTGACGCTTCCAAGAAAATTTAGAATGTTCAACCAAAGAAAGAAAAAGTTGTCAAGTTTGTTAAGGTGTTTCACTATCACTAAATGTTTTTCTCGGTGAAAGAAATTGAATTCAAGTTCACAAATCATATAAAACGACCTTGGTCTGCTTTTGACCTTAAATTCACCTATCTGTAAAAATAATTTTGACATACTTTTCTAAGTGGAAGAATGGGTTTAATCTGTATCTTACGAGCTCAAATCTTACTATTGACATTACATGTCGACATATTAATAATATGTTGACATCCTTGGTATACAGGCATCTCCAACCAAGGAAAGGAAAAAAATTTTCAATCAAAATCTTGGCCGGAAACAATATCCAAAAAAAATCTCAGATTCAAAGAGGCAATTCTTACCTTAGATAACCATACATCAATAAACACAAAAGAAGAAATCAGTGAAATCGCCAGTTTGATTTGTTGTTAACTCTAATACTTTAACTTCAAGACCTAAATACAATTCTACTTTGATTTTTATTCCTGAAAATTTTCATTTTTGCTATAAAATTGTTTTAATCTTTAAGTTGTTTGTGGAGGGTTGTTTGAAGGTTTTTTTTGTTACGCTTTTAAGAGGAAAGATTTTTCTATACATCTTTCATAAGACTTTAAAAACTCAGGAACTATTTATTTATTTGCTCTGAATTTTAAATATAAAACTTTCTTTAGTTTTATTTTTATTAAGAAATTTGAAAAAATGAGATGAGAAACTGTTGGATTTCATTTGATTGCTCAGTCAGCATGTAATCGTTTGCGCCAAATCGATCTATATCGCCAAGGAAATATTTAGCCGAATCGCTTAATTGGTACAAGTTTGACCGGTTGAAGTATTCTTGGACACCGGAATCCACCCATAATCGTTTAGTAGTGTTGGGCTTAGAGCCAAAACTAAAACAAAAACAAATACGATTAAAGCAAAAAAATAAAAGGATAAGAATGAGGAAAATGGTCACTGCACATAAACACGCACCACAAGCAGAGATCAAAAATAAAATAAAACATATTAATTAAAACAAAATAAAAATATAACAAAATTAATTAAAACAAATATTAATTAAAATTCTTGAAAAAGCCTACAGCTACAGAATGAAACATACGTGAAACAAAATAAACTGTCAAAACCTAGCAAAATAAAGTTTAGAAAAAAGACAGGCAGAAGTTGCGACCAAGAATTAGAATATCAAGGGTAAAAAGAGTATTATAGAAAAAATAATAATAAAAATAAAACTCAACAAAGCAATATTAATATATCATAAAAATAAGGAAAATTACACAAAAAATTATAAAAATAATTTGAAGTTAATAAAATAATTTTAAAAAACCCGAAAAATCGCGAAAAATCGCCTATTGATCGCACACAAGCACAAAATACTATATAAGCAGTGACCAATTTCATTATTTTTAACCTTATTATTACAACTGAAAACTTTGTTATAACAACCTTTACGAAAATTTCAAATCTATTTTACGAAGTAAAAAAGTTCTTATTTTACTTTTCAATTATTATGTTAATGTAACTTTGGTTATAAATTAATAATAGATGTTCGTAATGTTTAATTCTCATAATTTAAATGATTTGATATATCAATTATACAACGAGGTCCCGGATAAAATTATACATACTACTTATTGAAATAGTCCTCAGGTAGGCAGATCGGCGGTCCGGCTGGTGGATTAAGTTCCCTAGTTGTGATCACGGGTCGAGCCTATCTGAAATCTCGGCCTTTCCGCGACGGAGCCTGGTCGAAAGACACAGGACCCTTCCCGTAATGCACCGTTAAACGACTCGCAACGGCTGATGGAAACGTCGGTCGAAGCGAACAGAAAAACTCTAAATTGAAGGGAAGGGCGCTATCAGCTAAGGGTAGTAAGGATGATCGTTCCGCTATCTTTAAGGATTTTTTGTAAACCTCGAAAACGAGTTGAACTGGGCAGGAGTGATAGGCAATGACGGGAATTTTCAAACGAACAGTATTAGAGAGAAAGTGTGAAAACTAGGGAAGTGTCAGACATTTTTGTTTGAGTTGTTTATAACAAATACTACATTTTCCGGATACTAGAAGTAGGATTAAGATATTTAGTTATGGTTCGCGGCAATCTTAAGTAATATATGGTAAAACTCTGATCATACCACACTAATCAAGATCGCCAAACGACATAGAATAGATATAGATGAACCAGTACGTCGATAAACTATTATCATGACGACTATAAAATCAATACTGAAACTACCGCGATCCAACCCCAATGCACTTTCACTGATGCGATATTCACTAATACTACACGCAAATCGGTATTAAGTGAATAATTTAATAGTCGGATTTATATATCCAAAAATATAAGTACAAAATGAAGCGTAATCGTATACTATAGATTGTGTTGACTATCACTAACCACATTGTCCATGTCATGACAACTAGAACCACTTAATAATAACCCGCCACCACTATTGAGGAAGCGAGAAAACCGTATAATCTCTCACTAAATTAATACATTGATTTTTCACTAATTTAAATCGATAATATTATTATCATGTGTAATAGTATCGGTATTATATTTATTATTATTATTATTATTATTATTATTATTATTATTATTATTATTATTATTATTATTATTATTATTATTATTATTATTATTATTATTATTATTATTATTATTATTATTATTATTATTATTATTATTATTATTATTATTATTATCATCATCATCATCATCATTATTATCATCGGTATTATCATTACTGTTGTTATTATTATTATTATCGTGAGTATTACTACTATTATTGTTGTTAATATTATTATTATTGCGATTATTATTATTATTGTCATGACTATGAATTTTATTATTATCGATAACATCCTTAACTACTATTATATTATAATGATTCATAAAGTTCCTATACCACTACTATTATCAACCCTACCTATTCTGTTTATCTCTATCGGTATTCATCATGTCATTGTCCTTACCAACACTCCCGTTATTTTTCCATTTTTTACAAATAATAATCATTAGCATCTTAACTATTAGTGAAGCTAAACGCTGACATTTAATCTAGTTATTTCTATATTGTTACTCGTTGTTTGTCTTTTTCTCTTATTCCCTCCCTATATCTAGTTCGTTTTTCCTCAAAGCTATTCCCTTCGTGCTAATGGATATAGTCTTACTACCAAACCATAGACATACCCCACAATCACCACTGGATTACCTAAACTCACTAATATACTCCCTTGATAATTATTCATAACTCCATTTTAGTTTGTATCCAGAGAACTCTACTAGCAGCAAACATGTCAAGTTCATCAAACCTACCACGAATACCCCGACTTTCCCCTTCAATACTCGCCACCAGGCAGAAATTAGAACAACTAGAGAAAGACCACGCCATTCTACCGTCGAAATATCAAAAACTAAAGGGCACCTGGAGTTCGTCCTAGGCAACTCGCAAATTATTTCAAAAAATCTCTCGCCTTTCTCGGGCCAGAGATGATCTCGTAATTGAGTCACGAAGCCAGCGAATCACTATCGATGAGCAAAGTGCCGCACTTCGGCGGATATTTACTGAGAACGAGCTCAAGGCTCGTCTACCAGGTTGCAGTTGGGCGCAAGACCTCAATATTATCCCAGCCCAACACCTTCCTCCAAATCCAGTTCCGCAATCATCGAATGAACAACCCCCGAGTGAGGCGACCGGACCAAGATCTGGGGTACAGAGGCGACGGCCGAATCGGAATTGCCGGCGTCGTGAAAAGCGTCGGGCAGAAGCCAATCTCTTAAGGGCGAACGAAAGAACTGGAGGAACGGTCGCAGTGTATGACCCGTCCCCGGCCTATGAGGAATTTGAGTTCCCGGACTTAGACCCGGATGTAATCTATGACCCGGCAGTAACGTTTTATCCCCCACCTTGGTCTATGTACATCAATTTGGAGGAGGATGAAAATGAAGCTTTAATCTTAAATCACTCTTTGGAACAATTGAACCTCGCTCCAGACGAGATCGCCGTCCTAAGTGGACGCGTGCCAACTAGCCCTATCCCAACCAATGAACCGGAGACCTCAACCTAGGAGGGACAGAATCCAACCGTCTCATCTCCTCTTCACCGCCAACCGAAGCGTCAATGCTTGCCGGTAGATATCGACGCAGAGAACTAAGTCGATGCCGAGCGAAGATTTGCCATAACGACATGCCCGTCTTTTCGCAGACTATCTGTCAGACTATATTTCGATGTTTTGTTAGCGATTAATAGCTTCACTAGCCTTTGCATAGTGTTTTGGCTATCATTCATAGCCGAAATTAAATAATTGTATTTATTAGTTTTGTTTTGTCTCCCGAATGCATGAATTTGTCTATTTATATACTGATAAATTAATTATAATATAATTTTACTAATAAATCGACGGCCAAGGTTTAGATTAAAGATAGAAAATGAGATGGTATCGAATTAAACTGATAATTAGAAATGATGTAATTAGTGGAATGGATACTGTGGAAGTGATAGTTCAAATAAAACAACATCATAAAATTGACTGATGTTGTACTGAGATTCTCACAATTCTTCCGAAGTAACAGGCGTGCAGACTCAGAATTTTCTAGACGAATACGTGATTAGACTGGGAAGCGTAAGACCTTTTAACGGCCGCTATGAACTGGGGAAACGAAGGTAGTTCGAAGAGTAGCATTAGTAATAGCGCTCACCTGTTCTAATGGCATTCGGCTGTTACGTACAGTACTAACATGATTTCGGTCATGGGTACGCGACAGTAATCTAAAATCGTGAGGAGTACGCGGAGAAGTCAACCATAGATTACAGATAGGTTAGTTATTAACCAGGGATGTGAGTTAGTCATCAATTAAGTTTTCCCGTACATCCAACAGTAGCTTCTAGCAACTCCTCGAAAAAATGTTTAGTGTCTTCCATGGCTTGAATAACATCAAAAATTATTTTAACGTCTGCTGATCTATCCGGATCCCCGAAAAAAATATTTGACATTATCATAGCTGGTAAAACTGCTATCATCGATTGAGTTGTATTGCTGTAAACAACTGGTTTATACTGCTTATTATCCTAATTTGTAAACCCACCCTCGTAATGATTTTTATTTGTATAACAATAGTACTTTTACCGGACTCATCAGCTCCTAAAGACAATAATTAAACATCTTTTGCTGATTGAACATCATCTTCTTTAAGTTTCTTATCAATATCACTACTTTTACCAAGAGCTTCACGTTCATTTTTAGTAATGCACATCCCATTTCAAATTAAGTTTTTATCAAAAGAATATAATTCCAAATGTTTAACAAAATTCCAAATGTTAATTCCAAAGAATACTTAATAAAATTCAAAGCTCTCATCAAAATTCACTCGAATAAACAAACAACATGAAAACTAAATCACAATATACCTAAAAAATCTAAAAACTCGAAAATTCCAATAGAAAAAAATTATCTAATACGAAAAGCTCTCTGTGTGCGTACACTTATAAAACTCAACAAAAAACCTCTATCGCGCACACAGATGCGACAAAACTGATCAGGAAAGAACAGAAACAGTTATAAAACATAAGTTATAGAAAAACATTTTAAAAGTTTAAAAAAAATTAAAGTTTATAAAGATTAAATTAATAAATGTTATATTCAGCGAAAACATAAAAAAGAGAGGAAAAAGATTTTTAAATCGTATATTTTATAAAAAATTTTTAAAATTTTTAATTTTTAAAAAAATTTTAAGTTTAAAAATCCTTTAAATTTAAACCATTCAAAAAGCAAAAAAGTAAATTTTAATAGAAATCAGAAGATATTTTGACACTTTCTCATTGTATATAATAGTTCCAAAAGAAACTGAAGAGGATTATTTAATAATCGAAACTTTTTTCAACAATATAATGATTACTTCTCAGCAAGGGCTTATTTTGTTATTCATTTATATTATTATTATTAATACCAAATTTTATTAATATTAAATATGAATCATAATGAAAATAAAGTGTCCATCATGTTATATTTTGGAATATGGTTGTTCAGCGCTGTTTCGCCATATCGTCTTGTACATAGTGAACTTCACTCCATCAACAAATAGAAATGGGAGAATTACCCAGAAGTCTCGGTTGGGAATCATGTCAATATTATTGTCGACATGGCGATAAAACTTTTGAAACAGAATTCCAATTATGAAATAGAGTAGCAGTCCAACAAAAAATATTATTAATAAAATGTCTCCAACACTAAGGCCAGCGGAAGAAGACGGCCAAGGGTTTGGTAAGCAAGCATATTTAGTCTTTAAATTTAGAGTTATATGATCAGTAGGTTTTTCACTAACATATGCTACAGTGGCAATATTATTCTGATCACATATAAGATACGTCGTTGTTGAAAATGGTGATGAGGTATATTTGATAAATATACCTGTTGGGTCTTCACCAAATGTTGCTGTCTTGAAATCTCCCATATCGATATAGAAATTGTAAAATTCATCAGTTTTACATACAGAGGCGCCAGTAGGATAAGTGCAGGAGACCTCTTTAAGTGGATCGTACTGCCAATGATACAGCTTGCCAGAATTGTCTTTGGCATCGAATTTAAATGGCAGCAAATTATCAGGAATTTGACTCAAATCTATTGTAGCACCGTCTGACTGGCGAACGCATTTGAATTGACTTTCTTGTTTACACGAATCACCGTTGCAAAGGATCTGTAGCCCAATAGTCAGATTGAGAAACAGAGAGCAATATACAGATATAATTCTCATTGTTTCAATGGATGATCACATGCAAATAACACAAATTATACATATTAAATATGAAACTTGAAATTTGGTCAGGAATAAATCCCTCGTGATCATGTGAAAACATTTGAGAATAATTCTATTAAGATCATGATCAAGTCCATTTGTTTGTGAAATATTGGTTTTCCTTCGGATCTTGAAGAGCCTTATTAATTTATATCCCTCATTAGTAATGCGTTTTACCTGACACCAACAAAGGTGGAACACATTTATATGTTTTAAAAAAAACTCTCCGCAAATGCATTAAAACAATTTTGTCGATTTTGAAATGCAAAACTAATAAAATTAATTAATTATATGCCGGCGGTTATTTAATTAGTTATAAATATTAAATCTATTCGAGTGCAGATAGTTATTTATTTTTTATGAAATTTTAGGTTTTATATACTACTTATAAATTTTATAAATCCCAAATATGGCCGATAAGCTATCAAATTCGTTGTGTAAATATTTGTTACGAAGGGGGGATAATCTTTTGATGATATTTAATCGATGTGCGCTGATTTAAAATATATTGAGGTGATGTACAACCCCATACGCACTCGTCTACGGTCTTAACATAATAAGATTTGAACACGCAAACATACGAGGGCTGCATCTACGACTGACAGAGATGATAATGTGGAGAGCTCAATCAGAAAAACAAATAAGGTGAATGAGTTTTGAAGCTAAAATGATTACTTCAAAACGATTATTTTGAAATTTTTCAATGAAAATGATGTTGCTGAAGTTACCCAAAGGTTCAAGCTACAAATATTAATCATGAAAGTTCGAGTAATTGTATGACTGTTCCGAAGTCCTCCTGTAAAAAGGATGTGTTATAAAAGAAAGTTGAGAAAGATCATGGAAAAGAATTACATCGTTAACTGGGATTCGAAGTCTAGATGGAAAAAACTGATGAACATATTAAAACGTGTTTAACCTTTGAAAGTTTCAATGAAAAAACATTAATAGTAATCAAAAAGGATTAATTCTTGTTTAGGATTTTGATGCCCATAAAATTACCAGCATACAAGTTATGCCGTATTTTATTTCCGCAAATGCTACATCAGCATTTATATCAGAAAATATTTGTGATAAAAAAAGAAATTGGTCATGGCATTAAGAATGAGTTGGAAGTTAAACCTTTTTTTCTCTTTAATTTTTTTTAAAAATCTTTCTATACTAGACATTGTATTTTTTACAAAATGTGACTATGAATCAGATTTATTTATGGTATTCACTTGATAAAGGAAAAAGGCTGCGCCGAAAATTCGTGAATACCATAAATAAATCTGATAAATAGTCAAATTTTGTAGAAAATACAATTTCTTTTATAAATAAAAAGAAATCAGAGCTGAAAAACAAAAAAGTCCTTGTAATCTTGGAGAGGCATCAGCTAACAAGATTTCAAATGGGCCACTGTCGGCTAGCACAATATCTAGACGCACTGAAGACATTTCTAATGTTAATGAGGAACAATTGTTGGAAAAAATCAACAATTCACAGTGGTATGCCATTCATGTTGATGAATCTACAGAGGTCTCAAACAAGCTTGTTTATGTCAGATATCTTTATTAAGATGATTTTATAAAGATTTGTCGTGTGTGTTATTTTTACCAACAAACTCAACTGGTGAAAAAAATCTTTAAATTGATGAATGATTATATATCGGAGTTCTTAGACAGATTTCTTGTGATGGTGTATGCACAGATTGAGCTGCTCCCATGATTGAATGACTATCTGTTATTCTTTAACTGTAAGAATAAAGGCTGTTCAATAATCAATAAGACAAAGTTCCAACAAAGAAATTTTTATTCGCAATTATTCACAACAAGATACAGTTTTTAAAAGGATCTATAAACACTCTAATGATATCACTGACTAAGTCAATTGCAATTAGGTTGGATTCTTTATTGGTTCCTCCCGTTTACTTTAGCTCCCAATATAATCAATTTTCTCTTTTAGACCAACTGTCAACTTATTTTGTTGTTTGTTCATTTTATACTTCTGAGTTGCCCATTAATTTCTATTAATTCTAAAAAATAATTTTTACTAGTCGACAATTTATTGCCCATTTCATTAATCCCGGGCAATCCATTATTCTGACGTTTAGCTTAGCAGAACTTGATTAATGGGTACATGGCGAATAATTAAATTAATTAATTAGTTTGTTTTCGGGCTCCCGACCTTCCAATATGCCTCTGATAAATTTAGTAGTATTTTATTCGTGGTCAAAATCAAATTTGCCACCGGTTACCAATTTTTCCCGGAAAAATATTTGTTTTTACTTTATTCAAAATTTTAATGAATTAATTGATTTTTTATAATTTACGAATTAGCTTAATTTAATTAGTAATACTCCATTTTCGTTTGTTTATCATCCATTAATTGGAACTATATTTATAAATCAGGTACTAGTTATTGCATTTAAATTTCAAAATATTAACCTAATTTTAAATTTAAATTAAATTATAACTTAAAGTATAAATAAAACCTCAAAAACAAAATCTAGATTAAATTCAAAATCTAAATTCTAAAATTTAAATCAAAATTATAAATTAATTTAAAATCAAAATTAAATTAAATTAACTATTTAAATTTGTTTGAATAAAGAATTTTAAATCAATATAGTTTGAAGTTCGAACCTACCTAACAATTACAGTGAGTATAATATATATGCAAGATTGGCTCTTTCTTTTATTTAATTCAATGCCGATGTTGTGTGATTCTTTTAATCAATTTAATTTTTTGTTTAATATTAATCTACATAATTTTTAAATAATAATGTGCTATTTTAAATAAAGTTTTAGATTGACATAAGAAGAGTCAAAATTCATTAAATATCAATGAAAATATTTTGCTGACATTGATCAAAATCTGAAAGATTAGCAATATATAAAAAATTAATTTAATTTCAATGAAAACCTTTTGATGATTGATCAGATAAAAAGGTTATGGTGAATCTTACTGAATTATGGTAATATATATTATTTTTTCATTCCTTTTTTTAATTTAATAGTAAATTATTATGAATTATTGACTATTTCGCAGCGGCTTTCTGTTTTACGATTCAAACCTTATTTAATAAAATGTTTTTTAACTAAAAATATCAGGTGGTGTGTTGGAGCGGCATGGATAGATGTATCCAATTCGTCTTTTATAGTGGGTCATATATGTTAAACTTTTGCTTGAACATAATATTTATAATTACTTTTCTACGAATTGTTCTTAATTCTTTACTATATTGTTAAATTTTGAATTTTGTCTCGTCAAATGTATTTTTGTTGAGTTGTGTGCGCACACAGACGCGAGTAGTTTTAGATTAATTTGCAATCTTTTATTTTTGTTGAATCGATTGGATTTCTAGATTTTGGAATTTGTTTCTTGTGGATATTTTGGATTTTTAAATGTAATTAAAAGTTTATTCTGATCAAGTGGTTGTTTAAACGCTTACGATTTTGGAGTTTTTCGAATTTATATCGATTTGGAGTTTATTGTTTTTCAAATATATTTTTCTATTCCAAAGACTTTGTTTTATTTTTATGAAAATATTAATAATTTTGTAATCTCACTTTATTGGACACGTTAAAAGGTTTAACTCGAAGAATGAACATGGATTTATTAGTGTTGGCAATGAACGCTGTGATAAAGATATCTTCTTGTGACAATTATTTTGTGATTTATGATACTTAATTTGGATTTTCATTTTTGATCGACTTTTTGTTCAAAATCTGATAATTTAAACAAAGATTGAAAGAAAATCTTTAAAAAATTCTTAAAAAACCTAATAGTTAGATCAAGAAAAAGAACACATAAAAAAACAAATGGAATTCAGAGAAACTAAAAAAGTTACTGTTCAGAATAGGGTCGAACTTTGGTCAGTTATATCTATTATTGGCCAAATGACATCTTTTTTAGGTTATTTTTGACTTAGATTACATTACTTTAAGAAAATATATAATTTAATAAATAAAGAGAATATATAGTAATACATTTTTCAGTTATGATTTGTTTTAATTATTTCTTTAATTTAATTGTTTCATGTACCTTGATTGATAGTCTCATACCTCTTACTCAATTCATTTGATGTATATTATCATTTTCTATAAGATAAAAATTCAGTAATTTTTCTATTTTAACGTCTAATTTATTTTTCATCACATTCGCATCCATTTATATTGTTCTTTGTCATTCATTCTATCATAATTTTTACAATTCTATAGATTTAGTACCTCACATTTTTTACTGAGAAATTGTTGATACTTCTTTTTTCATCTCTTTCTTTTTCATCCTAATCATTGTTTTCTGGATTTATTTCCATCATTTATATTGATGAATCCGTCATTTACAATAGTATTATTATTATATTGGTAAATTTTATTTTACATTTATTTTCATTTTGCATCAACCAATTCGCTAATTCACTGTGATCGAGAACTTGAGAGCGGAGATGATGGGCAGACATTCCAACGTATGTAGCATTTCACCCATGACACATATATTGATAACTAAGATCCGAACAAAATCTAAATATGACTTGAAATCCACTTATAAAGAAAAATTCTGACAACAATTGTGTTCACTGATATTAATCAATTTTTTCAGTCGACAGTTATCAAGAATCTGAGAACGGAGAATACGGGAAGTCCTTCCCATGTATGTGGCATTACACCCATGACATAAATATTCATTACCAAGATCTGAATACCATCTAAGTAAGACTTGAAATCTATCAATAAACACAATGACTATCCTATAATGCGAAAAGCAAACCAAAAAACAAACCTCACTATTTATATAAAACTTTGCGAATTGATTGATATTAGTAAACGAAATTTTGTGATGCAGGATGAAAATAAATGTAAAATATTGAGAATTTATTAAAATTTTGTTTAAGTCTTGGTTTTATAAAAAAAATTTAAATTAATTTTTGAAAACTTAGATTTATAAAAGCAGATTTTATAATTTTTAATAAAATATTTTTAAAATATAAAAGAAGAAATTTGTTTAAATAAAAGTAATTTATTATATATAGTTTCAAGTTCATATCTATTTTGGTATTATTATCTATTAATATTATTTTAAATACAACAGTGGAAACTCTTATACGACGAGTACTTATACTAGTTAGTTAATATTATTACAATGATTTTTAATTAGGGCTTCCAATGAAAAAAGTTATACTAAATTTAATAGTGATTAAATTAAAACAAATTATTACTAAAATTTAATCAAAGCAAAATTAAAATAAAGTTGATTATACTTGTAAACCATTCGTATTATTGTTTTATTTACATAAGTATTTACAAAGACTTTAAAACAATAATAATAATAAGATTGAAGAAGATTTTGATTATAGTCAGAATAGAGTGAGGGTCATCAAGAATCAGACCGCAAAGGGAAATATGCAACCTATTTGACCAACGTATGCCAAATCGCTTTCGACATTTTACGGTCATTGCAAGTATTCTCCCAATGCAAGTTCCCCAAATAATTAACTTTCGAATTGGACTCTTTGTAACCGATATAAGCCTTTCCGATTCTACGAAATCCCGATCGGAATAATTCAATTTTTATTAAAATTTTTTCCCACATTTTTGAAAAAACTTTTAATGAAAATGTTTCCTGGAAATACGGATTGGAAATATGACGAATTTTTTTCGTTTTGAAATGTTTTACTAAATGTTTATTGACGAAAACTTTAACTTCTGCGTGAAAACTGTACAAAGAATTGGAGTTAAGATTTTCTTTTTGTGCCAATCCTTTTGCTTCAAGAATTGTTATTCTCAAAATTGGTGGATTTCCAGTCAGAATCACAGCGACATCACCGAGACCTTTTAATTCTGAAGGCTTGTCCAAGCGGATTACAAAATTCTGAAAATAATCCTGGAATTTCTTTTCGCTGATATCTTTCAACATCATTTCTCCCTGACGAATGAGAATGTCATTTCCCGATAGATTTTCGTCGTAAAGTTCAAATTGGAGAATATTGTTGTTGATATTTCTTATTTTAAACTTAAAGTGTTCATTGAAATTTGGATACAAATCATTCAAAGCAGTTTTCGTTCTTTGGGAAGGATACAACTGAGATTTCCCATGCCTTACAAACATTACTAAATAACAATCCGGCTTTTTCATTGAGTTAAATTCTAATTTGTAAATTTGAATGTCTTGAATTTCAATCTCTTTCTGCTTTTTTTTATACTTGACTGATGCTTCAATATACCCATGTGGAGTATCAATCTCTGATGACGAACTGTTCACTGGAAGATGTTTCTTAAGATTTGAAAGTCGACTCCTTTTGGTATCTTCACCCTCGACTGATTTTCTAACACAATATATAATGATAGCCACTGTCAGAACGACAGCAAGCAAAAGTCCGACGGATATGAACATTCCTTGTAATGGACTTATGTTCCATAACTTTAATATGCTATTGAAATAAGTTCCAAGAACTGATGTTTGGTTTACATTTCGAATTGTTACATTGTTATACATGACAATCAGAGAATTTAGAGGCCTTACAGAATATATTGTTATGGTTGAATGGTTAATAATGAATATATCTTTATACTTGTCTGAACATATTTTGCACATTTATTAATGAATTAATTATACACTCACATCTATACAATTAAAATAATAGAAATCAAATTTTAAAAAATAATTAAAAAACGATCACAAATATAAATTACAATTTATACTATTATAAATATTTTCCGCCCATCCAATGACGCAAGCTCTGCAATCAGCCAATCAAAGTTTGACTTTCCGCGGTGATATTTTTTTATTTTATAAGTTGAATAGACGAAATGCAATGGTTGTCAACAAAATGCAGATTCTTTATTTCTTTAGGATAACCCCCTCCTTTTGATCGAGAAATTGTTATTTGAACACTAAATATTATTACTAAGACCTTAATTAGTTTTAAGTATTTGTTTTCAACAGATCTGAATCCACAATTCAAAGTAATTTTGTTTGGGGTTGCATAAAAATAATATAAATTACATAAGAATTGTCTTGATTATCATGATTGTCAAGTAATTAAAAAGTTATTAATTTAACATACTAAAAATTAACATATTTTATAGGGGACTGGTAGCAGATGATAATTAAAAAAATAAATGCATATTAAATATTTACAAACTGAAGGGGATCACTAGGAGGTGTGGATGTAAAACTATAAGCTTTTAGTTAAAAATTTATCGATCTCATCAATCATTGTTAAAAAAACTAAAGTCATTTTTTGACATTAATAAGACTAAAATTCGACACAAAGAATAAAACTGCATTATATTACTAAGGAAATCCGAGAAAAATGTAATTTTTAACACTGATTAGATTGTATATGTAATTTAACTAATTTATAATGAAAATTTCAAGTTGAAGAGCTTATAGGAGCACAAAGTACTTGCCATTTTATTCATGGGAATACGAAGACGACACAAGCCACGAAACCAAGATCTTTATTTTTTCCATAAACAGCACTTCAATTCGAACATTTTATCAAACACATAAAGCAACAGTAAAATGTTTGATTTACAGTTGAATAATTCACCATTCAGTCCAGATGTATAGCTTTGTAATCATATGAAAAAAGATTTGAGAGATAAAATATTTGAATCAAACAGTAATTTGAAGGGAAATGCGTAGAAATATCTTGTGAAGAATGTTTCGAAATGGCTTTCAAATCGTTTTCGAACTGTTGGAGAACTGGCATCAGTGCTAATTGAAGTTACGTTGAGAAATAAATCCTACAAATACTTGTAAATTTGATAATAAAGAATTCTTTTCTACTAACTTTATGATTTTTATGCAAATCTAAGGACTTTTCAGATTTATCACGTATATTCCAAATCTTTGATGACAATAAAACTTAACAATTTGATGAGTTGTATTTATGTTAACAAAAATACGAGGAGCTAACAGTAACAGTTATCCTACCGAAATTAATTTGGAAACCCAACAATTTTATAATTCACTTGAAAAAGGCTGTGTCGAAAATTCGTGAATACCATAAATAAATCTGATTCATAGTCAAATTTTGTAGAAAATACATTGTCTTTTATAAATAAAAAGAAATCAGAGGTGTGAAACAAGAAAAGTCCTTATAATATTTTATTATAAAATTAAAACAATATTAAAAGAAATCGCAAATCCAATATATAAAATATATCTCGACAGACTCACTGCCATCGTCAGGCAAATTCAAACTTTAAACTATATATATAATACATTACTTTTATTTAAACAAATTTCTGCTTTTATATTTTAAAAATATTATAATTAACACTATAAATTCTGATTTTATTAATCTAAAGTTTTAAAAATTTATTTTATAAAATCGAGATTTTAACGAAAATTTAATAAATTCTCAACAAAATACATTAACTAATCTATACAGAATTAAAGTATTGTTGGGCTCAGAGCCAAAAGTAAAACAAAAATTACATAACCAATTTAAACAAAAAGGTGAAAATTGTATAAGTTAATACAAAATAATTAATGTAGTTTGGAAATTGTCAATATGGCTGCTGTAACATAAGCACTCACCGCAAGAAGAGACCAAAAATAAAATAAAACATATTAATTAAAACAAATTAAAAATATAACAAAAATTAAATAAAACAAATTAAAAATATAACAAAAATTAAATAAAACAAATAATTAATTAAAATTCGGAAAAATGCCTACAGATGCAAAAACCAACATACGAAAAAAAAATAAACTGCCAAAACCTTGCAAAATAAGGTTTAGAAAAAACACAGGCAGAAGAGGCGATCAGAAAACAAAATATTGGGGTTAAAAAATAATATTATGGAAAAATAATAATAAAAATAAAATTCAACATTGTAATATTAATATATTAAAAAATAAGGAAAAATATATAAAAAATTATAAAAATAATTTGAAATTAATAAAATAATTTAAAAACCCGAAAAATCGCCCATTGGTCGCACACAGGCACAAAAACACTATATATACGGCAGTCATTTTCATAATTTCTAACCGAATTTTAACAGACTTAGACAATTTTAGTACGGCAGAAAATTTTTAGAAAATTTTTAGAATTTTTTAGACTAGCAGTGAATCATTCTTAGACAAATTTTGTATGCCAATTTATGCCAATTTTTCAAATCTGGTTGCATGACTGTGGATTGTAAGTACTGTTATTTTTTGTATAAATATATATTTCGGTGTTAAAGTTTTGATTTTATTCTGGATGGTCGTGGAATCTTTTGGTGCCACTGACGAATCCCCTAAAATCTTATTTATAATAAGTATTTCAATAGACGGTTCATGGGACGGATCTCGTGCCGGCTAGTGGGTGAAAACCCTTAGTTGAGCTCGTGGGTCATGCCTCGTGAACCCCCCGGCAGTCCGCAGTCAGGTCTGGCAATATACACAGGACCGCTACGCAGGGCGCCGTTGTATAACTCGAGGCGGCTGCTGAAAAGTGGCCGGAGCGAGTCGAAATAAAATTCGGGAAGTGCGACTTTAGTTAAAGGGAATAAAGTTTTGTAGGGAAAATTTAAAACATCGTCAGGAAATTAATTGGAAAATCGAGTAGGAAAGGATAGGATAGTGTAGGAATGTAAATTTGAAAGTATTTTTCCAATAGTTGAATGATATGATCTGACAGAAGAGAGCAGCGTTTATTGAGGTGATCGCAGAGGGTTATAATTACTTAAAATCATGGGAAACGTACCGGGAATTAAGGAATTGTTGATCAAAATTTTAATACAAGGAAAGATAAATGTAAATTAGGCAAAATGTAGTCGATTCCGTGATTAAACAAATGAAATAGGAAATTTATCCAAAAATAAGGGAGGAACGCTGCATAAATTTTTGAAGGATACATTTACAAATGATGGGTAAAGATGATAAATAAGTATAGAAATTGTAAAAATAGACGAGTAAGGACCAGGATATAGAAAAAGAAAGACGTAAGACCTTCCATCGGCAGTCCAGAACTCGAAAGTGAAAATATCATGAGAAGTAGTTCTAGAAATGGAGCTCACCTGCTCATGAATTTTCAACCTCTATGTACAGTACCAACATGAAAATCACCATGGGTACATAGGAGGGATAGAATAATAATCGTGATGGCGTTTAGGTGGTAGATGCACAAATACCCTAGAAAAAATAAATAAAAACCAACCCCATTCGCCAACACTATACAGATTTTTTAATGATTTTTTTTGAGGATCATATTGTTTTATCAAACATGGATATTTGAAATTTTTTGTTAAATCCCCTGCAATATAAATATTTTGATAATAATTCAATTTTTTCGGGTGTTGAAAATAACTCAAAAGATTATCAATTTCAATTTATTCACAAAAGTAAAATCAGACAATTTTAGTAAGGGTTGAATATGCATTAATTTTTTCAAGCACCTCGATCTCCGATTTTGTATACCTTGACATTACTTTTGCCTCGTTTATACAAAAAAATAGATATTACAAATGTCACAAACAATACTTTATTCATAAAATTCAATGGGGTGGGGTTTTTTGTAAATTTCTGTTAAATATTCGGCCTATCATTTTTTCTATTTTACTTGGATTTCAACGAATATCTCATTTAATAATTTGATTGAATATTTTACAACAATTTATATCGACCACGATTATTTCTGCATTTTTATTTCTCACCGTTCGTACCTTTAAGTTGGTCACTATCGCATCACATACAGTATACAATTCTTTAAAAAGTCATTGCAATTTCGTTGACAGTTTTTTTGTTGGTTCTGGCTTATTTTCGAGCGGGTGCGCAGCCATAAAATTTACGGCGAACTTATTAATTTTCTAATGAAATGACTGTATACGTGTAATTCTAAAAATAACCCCTACATATTCGTGGAACATTGTTTATAGGTTATGTTGGTGGGGTTTTTGGTATTTGTGCCACAAAATTTAGTCCTTACTGAGTCATAAACGAATGCCTAAAAAGAGAGTTGTTCGAGAAGAACAGCAAGCTCCAAAAAGCGATACATGTCGTTCGTGCGCACAGGACGGAAAAAAACTCAGCATCAATGAAATGTACCAATTGTCAGACATTTAAATGTAAGCTTCACTCTTTAACAAAAATTGTGTATTGATTGTGCAAAAATAAATAGTGAGTCCAATTCTGACCAATAAATTGAATTTTCTTGTTTTTTTGTTTATTTATGTTTGTTTATTAATAGTTTTGCAAATAAAATATATTTTAAGCTCAAATACATTTTTTTAATTATTAATAATTACCAAACTCTATGTTATCATAAAATAGTGTATATTTGTTGCAAAATGTATGACGTAAAGTTTACGGTGCGCGCTCACTTGTGTTAAATATAATGCGCGCCCGCTCAGAGGTTAATATGCTAAATCTCCCACTTTGATGTCATCTTCATGCGCTTGTTTATCATATTAATCTTTATAATTTTCTTTGTTATATTTGATTTTGAGTCCTGCTTGCGTCCACACTGGTTGCAGTCTTTCTTGCATCATAGATTTATAATCTGGTACTTCTATATATTGTGTAATTTGAGGTTGAAATTCCAAATTTGTATGCATATATTTAGATACATTAGATAGAACAGTTTCTCTCTAGTAATTTCGTTTGCTGAATTGCTGTATGCAAACAGACATGATTTTATAATAATGGCGCTCAAAAATCAGTGTTTGCATTTTAATGTCAATAATCAAATTTGATCTTGAATTTGATCTTCAATAAAAATGTAGTTTTTGCAAAACTCAAAAATTTGTACAGTGAAATATCTTGGAAATATTGGAGCCCTTTGCACTATAAGATTCCGATACCTTTAACACAAAAAGTGTTTTTCGTACTTTTGACAATATTCCAATGATAATTTGAACAGTAAAGTTGAAGGTTTTTAAATTCTCTATATTTTGGAAAAAAATCCCAATATTGATAAAAATTCTTTTTCAAAAATTCCAAGAGAAAAACATTGAATGGATACAAAAAAGATGTGGTCTGCAAAAACACACGTGATGTCATTCTCTATATTTTTACTGAAATGTTTTTAAAAATCTAAAACCCACGCGCTATAGCGTGATAAAACAATAAATAAACTTGCACTATAAAATCAATAGTTGCACCTTTAAATCGATTTTAAAATTGAAAGTTTTTAAATCAATTGAAAATCAGTAATTATATTTGGCCTTGAGAGGGTAGGGGACTCAAAAGCTCATCATAAGAGCGATAACCCAAACTATCAGTGGAATTTCTTGTATATCGGGTGCTGAAAATTTAAATAAATTTGAAATGTGTTCCCTCACCACATTGGCCTAATATAGATTTTAAAGAATTCTTCGGCCATTTTACGGTTTATATGATTTTTATGGTGTTTCAAAAACCGTAAACTTCCTCGTAGAGTTTTCAGTTCAAAATTATTAGGTATCTTAATATTTATCAAAAAATGAGGAAAATAGTAAAAATATATAATTTCATGGAAAACTCATCCTTTAATAAGTGAGTGCCACATAGCATGAGGTTTTTTCCAGTCTTTCAGCACTGTTTTGTGATGTTGAACTCCCAATTCGTTAATAAATGGATTAAAAAATTGGTTTCCAATGCACAATTTACCAATTCTCTTAGGAATTCTTCCTGCTATGGTCTCGTGCATTTCAACCTTTATAACTGCTACCTCAAAGTCTTTTGAAAGCATATTCATGGTAAACGTTTCCATTAAGTAAGGATTTTTCGTGTTGCTTACTGACCTTGATTTAAATGTTTTCTTTTTGTGTCCATTCACAAAAACTTTTACTACACAGTAAACGGAGGGTAAATGATTTTTGGTTCCATACTGAAATGATATATTTTTCGCTTCCAAAATACTTATCTTTAATTTTGGCGGGCTAAATGTTAAGATGACACATACATCTCCACAGCCCAGCACTTCTGTAGGAGCTTTGAGAATGACATATGTCGGATACACAAAACCTACAAAATTCTCTTGAGGTAGCTTATTCAGCACCAATTCTCCATCTCCCATCGGATAGTCATTTCCGTTGAGATTTTCATCAAATACTTGAAAATATACTATTTCGGTATCCAGATTTTCCACATTTAAGCTGAAAATTTCTGGAAAAGTCGGATTGAGATTATCGTCAATAGTTTTTGTCATTTTTTGCTGGAGTCTTTTTCCATCTTTACCTTTCAGAAAGATTTTTATAAAACAATCAGGAATATCTGTTCCGATGACTGAAATGTTACATACAGTTAAGTTCTGAATCTTCAGTTTTTTCTTTTTCTTATCATACATCACATTCATATCAATGTAACCAAATGGGGAATCATACTTTTCAAAATCATCATCATTAAACGGGATTTGGGGTTCTTTTTTGTATTTCCACGACTTTTTAGTTTGACCTCTTTTCTTTTGAATCCAAAAAATTAACGCGAATATAATAATGATTATAACCAATCCCAGTGCAACAAGAATTATGACCAATGTCCGAACGGATATATTCCAATATTTTGCGATGCTGCCCAAATATCCTAAAATTGAGCTTGAAGCTGTCACATTGAATGGTTGAGATGTACTAAAACTAAACCGTTCTGTACTTGTTTCAGAATTCATTTTTTTTCAATTTTTTTAACCATATAAATTAATAAAATCTGACTTATTAAGCATCGACTATGCACACAAAATGGTTCATAAATGATTTGAATCATTTGCATTGATATCGTGGACATCATTAATTACTATTCACATATTTATTATATTATTATGAGTCAGTGATCGTCACGGTTCAACTGGTCGACTGATCACAACAATTGTTTACATACTTAATCAATAAAAAAATGTTTGTAAATAATTTTTTTTTTAAATTTGCTAATTAAAAATTATTTTGGAAAACGAATAATATCAATTGTTTGCTATTTGATTGGCTAATATTCGCGTTTTATTAATATAAATTTGAATCGTAAAAAATAACTGTTCTTGTAAGTAAATCTTCATTAATCATTTGTATTAAAATTAACAAAATTAATTTATTATTTTAATTTAATTACAATAAATTCTCGATAAGTGTCACAAAAGGTGAATCATTTTTTTAAACTGGTAAAATATAAAGATTGACAGTTATGGAATTGTAATTAATCGAATTTTTATTCAAATTTTTGAGGGATTTATTTATTCAGAAAAATAACTATATATATGCGTCCGTAAATTATGTCAACAAAATAGAGGAGGAGGGATTGAAGAAGTTTGACAAAGTTTGACACGGGAGAGGGGGAGTTTAAAATAAATTGACTTCAACAATGTTAATATTTACAAGAAATTTAATAAAATAAAAATGAGGAAATAAATTGGAAAACCAGTTGAGCTATTGACATTCAAGGAATCTAAAAAAAAATATTAATAAAAAATAGAAATTCAAAAAATTTATTCTTGTTTTAAACTTATAATAATATTAAAAAAATTTAACAATATTTAAAATTAAAGAATGCGCTAATCAAATATATTTCGACAGATTCACTGTCATCGTCGGGTAGATCCGAACTTGATTTTTTATGCGGTTTTCTAAGGAACGTATCTACCGCATTAAAAAAGAATTGACTGAATATAAAATAAATTGCTTTTATTTAAACAAATTTCTTCTTTTATATTTTAAAAATATCATATTAAAAATCATAAATTCTGTCTTTATAAATCTCAAGTTTTAAAAAATTTATTTTATAAAATAGGGTAATTTATTCTATATAGTTTTAAGTTCAAATCTACCTGACGGTGACGGTAGTATAATATATATGTTGAGTTGGCGCTTTCTTTTATTTATTAATGCAATGCCAATGTTTTGTTATTTTCGAATTTGAAAGTTACACTTCGTTTGTTCAGTATTTAAGAGAAGGATTTTGGAATTTAGGAAGAGACGTAGAAATTCAATGAATGGAAAACTATCAATGATTGAACTAACTTTGTTTGATATAAATAGTGAGGCTTGTTTTTGGGTTTGTATTTTGAATTATAGGGTTGTCATCGTGTTTATTGATAGATTTAAATCTTGTTTAGATGGTATTCAGATCTTGGTTATGAATATTTATGTCATGGGTGCTATGCCATAAATATTCTGAACTTTTTTGTATTATCTTTGCCACATTTTACTAATCATAACATATTTCATTAAACGTATATCACAGTATTGATGTATTCTATTATCTGTCATGTAATTTACAAACTTAAAAATAGGATGTGAAAGGGTCTCATAAGTGGAATAGCCTAGGCCCTCTCTTCAGCTAAATTCGGCCCTGAATGCCACATAAATTGAAATGCCTACCCGTCATCTCCGTTCTCAAGTTCTTGATAATTGCCGACTAAAGAATTGATTAATATCAGTGAACACAATTTCTGTCTGAATTTTGTATTTATAAGTGGATTTCAAGAACTACTCAGATTTTGTTCGGATTTTGGTTATAAATATATATGTCATGGGTGCAATTCCAAATACATTGTAATGACTGTCAATCATTTCTGCTGTCAAGTTCTCAATCACAGTTGACTTAGCAAATTGATATATATTAGTAAACGCAATTTTGTGCTGAATGATAAAAATAAATGAAAAATAGTTTTGTTTAAAAAATTTTAAAATATTTTATTGAGAATTAATTAAAATTTTGTTAAAGTCTCAATTTTATAAAATTTTATAAAATGAATTGTTTAAAACTTGAAATTTATAAAAACAGAATTTATGATTTTTGATATATTTTTAAAATATAAAAGAAGAAATTTCTTTAAATAAAAGTAATTTATTCTATATAGTTTCAAGTTTGGATCTACCTGATGATGACAGTGAGTCAGTCGAAATAAATTATAGTATAATATATATGTTGGATTGGCGCTTTCTTTTATATTTATTTAATGCCAATATTTTATGATTTTTTGAATCAATATTTAAAATAAATAATTAAATAAGTTTGACGAGTTTATTACAAGAAAACGTTCGTTTTTCGTGCTTGAAGATGACAGTTAAACTGTCGAAATATATCGTACGACGAGTGTTTGATTGACGTTTTCGTTTAATATTTAAAATATTGGTAATTTAATTTATTAATTTATTAAATGATATTATATTTAAAGTTTGTCTTAAAAATTTGAAATAAAAGTTTATTTTAAATAACTTATTTTCATTTTCTATTAGATCTAGATTGGACAAACCAAACTGTCACTCTTTGTTGTTTGAAGCCTTTATAAAAGCATTTCCTAATAAGCGTAAGGAATACTGTCAAAAGGAAGTCACCGAAATTTTAAGTTATTGAATTTTTAGTTTTTGCCCAATGTTGTTTTAATGCTGTTTTCCAAATGCTTTGACGCGATATAAATTTGAAAATTCCTAACTTGGAAGTATTTATAAATGAGTGATTAAATTTCAAACTCGCAATGAACCGCCGAAATGAATAAAATAATCCGTTTTTATACAAAACTCATGTCGAAAATTTATAATTGAGATTTTGAATTTCTCTAAAAATTAAAGATTTTATCATATTGTTTGTAATGTATCATGGATTGTAAAAGTTTGTAGAATCTGCTTGGCACCTATGAAAGATATAAGATTTTCGAGACCATTTTCAAGAGATTCCCACCAGATGCGCGCACAAGAGATTTAACCATTGGATACCCGTCAAAAATGACGTTGAAAATGTATTCCAATGAGCTGTTTCTAGTAAAAGGTGAGCCATATTGTCATGACTGCTAATACCTTAGAAAAGCTTTGGGTTCAGGAGCTACCACAGAGAGTATTCATGCTCGTTTAAATTAAGGGTCCCTCTATTGTTTATTTTGATTGAAATAATATCGATCATTAGACTGTTTTAATTCATTTTAATGCCATTATTTATTAAATAATTTAAATTTATTCCAAAAACGACTATCAATTCAAGAAACACAAATCATTTATTGAAAATTTTTAATTAAATTGACAGTTCAATTTTGATCTAAGATGTTTGGTATGAACTTCTTCATGTGTTCCATTAACCGAGCTTCTTTGAGCCTTCTTCATCTTTCTCACTCCGCTTAATGTGTTTCGGATTGGTTTTTGGTTCGGTATTGCTGGGCAGATTGGTTTGGCTGGAGCTTGGTACAAGCCAGGCGAAATTTG
Organism: Schmidtea mediterranea; assembly: GCA_022537955.1. NCBI lineage: Eukaryota > Metazoa > Platyhelminthes > Tricladida > Dugesiidae > Schmidtea > Schmidtea mediterranea. The sequence goes on from CM039680.1 coordinate 48,623,405, forward strand.
AATCAATGCTCGTAGTCAAACTTGAATGGTGTCCGATTTCATTTCTGATCGTTTCCTTTAGTTTCATTTCATGATTTTCTTTTTTTAATTGGTCCATTTCGGCTACCATCTCGACGTGCTGCACTCTCAATTAATCATTATGCTGGAACACTTTCTTTGCTTGTTCCGGCCGAGTCCATGTTTCTTCCATCATGTGTCATCTTCAGATCATTGATTCAGCTCGCTGTCTTTGATGCAGAGCCTTTTTGTGGTAATAGGCTACGTCTCCTCGGAACTTCTTATTTTGATTTGGTTGCACTAGAATATTATGTATGTTTTTAAATTAAATCGACAATCGGTTTTGGAACATTATAAGGATGAATTTTATTGAGCCTGTCGTTAAATGCTTTAATTAAATTTGATATTTCATTTGCATATTTTAAAAATGTTTACTTTCACTATTAAAGTCATTTAATAATTTGAAATGAGTGGCATCATTTGACCGTAGTTGATATTCATAAAGCTTGAGTTTCGATATGAAAGATTTTATATTTTGATAACATTTTATAATCAATTTATTTTCACCTTGTAGCTTCTGATTTAATTCATTTAATTTTATTGTTATATCTGTTAAAAACATAAATCTAGAAGCCATTGATCATCATAAAATTCAAATATATCATTGCCAATTTCTCTCATAAAAATTCGAATCTCATCCCTCAATTTCCAAAATTTTAATAAACAGTTTACACAACTTAGCCATCAAATTTTAGCGTAAAAAAGTAGATCGCTGTATTCGGATTCCAGTTCACGAACATATTCTTGAAACTGGCGATGTTCTAATGAATTATTTTTAATTGAATTAACTACTGTAACAACGACCAACATTACATGCGACATATTCAATACTTGTGCACATAGATTTTCAAGGTGCAGAAAGAAATGGCAAATGAACATTTCAAAATCATTTGAACCTTTTTCAGTTTCTTTTATGTGTTAGAGAATTAAATTAACAGCCTTAACATTTTTTCCAACCATTAAAAGCGCCCAATCTGTAGTGATGCCTTTGAGATTTTACAAATCGATCTGATGAAATTCCGCACAATTTATAACAGCTTCTTTAATATCTTTTCCGGTATTTGTATCTTTCAAGCTTACCAGATCGAGAAGTTCTTCTGACACATTCATGTGATTGTCGACACCTCTGATAAAAATAGCAAGCTGAGCAGTATCTTTTATATCCGTTGTTTCATCCAAAGTCTGTGAAAAAAAACTAAATTTTTTTGAAGTTGTGTTGAGCGTTGCACAACTTTCAGTAGAAATGTCATTTATTCTTCTTGCCACAGTTTGATGTGAGAGACTGATTGGAGTGAATAGATTGATTTTTTCTGGACAGATTTCTTCAACTGCAGCAATTAGGCACTATTTAATGTAGTCACGTCCATAAAGGGTTTCATTTTTTTCGAAATAATAAAAGATATTCGCAGGCTGGCACTAACAATAGCGTTTTTTGTTGTGTTGTATTGTAAGATTGACTTTTAGCAATTGTAGATTAGCTTTTCGTTCTCCAACAGAAAGTTCTTCCATTTCACCATGTTTCTGTTCATAATGTCTTTTAATGTTATATAATTTGAAAGTTGAACTAGAATCACGACAAATTAAACATACAGTATTGTTTTATATTTGAATGAAAAAGCACAAATCTTCCCATTCAGTCTGGAACGTTCTGTTCTCATCTTCAATCCTTTTTTTCTTAGTTACAATTCTTCTTCCAGACAGTATGAATCTGTTTTTAAAATTTTTTTAAGAATAAATAACTGATATGATTAAATAAATGTAAAGTTGCACTATCTTACTTCAATTAATAAACAAGTCCCTCTAAATATCCCAAACAAGTTACAACTCGACCAGACTGTACTAAATTGACTATTTCTAGTAAATAATATGTATAAATATTTTGATATCAAATTCACAGGAAATTAGCCGCATCCCGTTCTTTCGCATGAGTGAGTCAGATGGAGGAGTTTACATGAGTCACTGAAAAAGTGTACGCGTGCACCAGTATCGCGTGAATTATTTTTGCTTGTTTTGTTTGATTTATGAATAACAAAATGCTAAATATATTAGTAGTAAGTTGCAAACTCCAATAGGGCCGCGGAAAATCTTAAAATGTGCCGCATGCGGCCCGTGGACCGAGTGTTGGACGTAGCCTGTTTTGATAATCATATTAATGGCAATTTACAAATCATAACAATAATTAATTAAAAGATAACGTAAATAAAAAACCTTTCGTACGATATATTTCGATAGCACGGTTTTTTTAATGGCAAGCGAATTATTGCATTTTTCAAGAGTCAAAATACCTCCTGGCTGGGAAAATTTAGGCCGAAAATCCTACGAAGACTATGTTGCCGAATGGAGCAGATGGCTGTTTTTACGAGAGCAAAAAATATTCCCTAACTATAGTGTGAAAAGAAGTTAAATATTATGTAGTATATAACCTTCAACTGAAATTACATAATCCGGATTCGATTACCAAACCATTGAAGAGATGGCTGCTCCAGGGGGCTGCATGCTATAGCGGGTTATTTTCTCTTGCTATACAAATGTACGAATTTCATTGGTTTAAAATAGGTGAATACAAATATAAATAGTATACACCAATGCCTTATTAACATAACTAAAAACCTGAATCATTTTAAAACTCGCTTCAGTCATCGTGTGAATTTTTTAGAAAGATTTATCCAGTTTGGATTTATAAAGCCAATTAAATTGAATTATACTCAATTTTATGCTTACTTGCAATAATATTGTCTTTTACATTGCCGTACACTACTTTTTTATAAGAAAATTAATTAATAGTATTTATTTGAAATTTTATTTAATAATTAGTTTTTATAATAACTGGGTGGGGTTAGCAAAACAATATGGCATATTATGTTTTTGTTACGGTGACTCCATCTGTTTAATTCTTCTATAATTCTTCATAATATATATTGCAATATATTATATTTTACCTGCTTGATAAACTAATTTATGTATAAATTTTATCATTAATAATATTTACTTAACCTACGCTACGGCCCTCTAGCGAATACCGACAGTTCGGTCTATCCATTCTTGATCTAACAAGAAATGAAAATAAGTTATTTAAAATATTCTTTTATTTTAAATTAAACGATAACGCCAATAAAAAACCTTTCTTACGATATATTTCGATAGCACAGCTATCATCTTCAGGTACTCAAAACCAACTAAAAATATTATGAATTAACATTTAATTTAAACAAATTATTTTTTATTAATTTAATTTTTTAATAAATAAATATTTTTAAAAATATATTTTAAATTAATTTTAAATTTTAAATTTTTTACTTATCTTCTAATTTTTTAAAAATTAATGCAATTTAAAATTTTCAATTATTTTAATAATATTAAAAAAACAAACATGATTTAACATACGTAAACTATTTAAAAACATTCAAAACATTCGTAGTCACAGCACTCTGCACATTAATCTTTGGATCCAATGACCTTATCAGCAATGCTTCACATATCACTCGTTCCCAATAACTATTAAAACTTCTCAACAAAATTCTAAAATCAGACATTCCGATATCACTTTTACAGCCTCTATTGTGTTCACTAATATTGGTCAAACCCTTCAATCGACAATGCTCTAGAACTCGAGTACAGAGATGACGGGAAATCTCTCCAATGTATGTGGCATTACACCCATTACATGTAAATTGATAAACGAGATCAGAACACAATCCAACCGGAGTTTTTGATTTATTAATAAACATATTGCGTACCTTACACGAATTAGAGACGATCTTATACTCTAAATTTCCTATCAGTTTACCCAACTTCCTCTTATAATTTGTAAAGCCTTCAGAGTACGGCAATACTAACACATATTTAGGCTCAATTTTTTTATATCCATTTTTACCATCACCCAGATCAACATTCAATTCACACCCATCCGACAAATTTCATTCAGACTTTCCACAACATGGATCTTTATTTAGGTAAGGTTTTTGAGTAGTCGATCTTATCCGCCAAGGGATCTAATTCGACTTCTGCTGCTCCTCCTCTGGAAATGAAGATCTTCCTGTAACCTTCCAGGCCATAAATAATAAACGGTCCGATGTTTTATAATTAATAATAATCATAATAATAAATGTGATGGTAAAATCAGTTCATTACTTTTTAATAATGAGACAATGATGATAACAATTAATAAATATGATAACTAATAAAAACTGTAAATTTCATAAATGATCAGTAAATACAAAAATCATCGAGACGTAGTCAAGAAACTTCTCCCATAGATTAAGTACCATAGTACCATAAGTACCATAGATTAAGTAAACATATAGATGCTCCTTACTTCTAAGGCTTTAAAAGAATAGTAATAATTTTTCAAAAATAGCATTAATTATGTCGATTTGGCATGAACTTAATTATATAAGGGGTTTTTATGCGCATATTTTTTCATGCAGTAAAACAAAACGCTTACCATATTTCATCATTTTTCTCCTGGTTATCAGATTTTTGAGATTCTTTTTTTCTTAAAGTTTCTAATTACGCCCAAAGCTTATTTATCATAGTTATTTTCATAGCGTTTTCTATGAATTTGGAGCTAATTTGACGAAATTAGTTAGTTTTGTTAGTTTTTCAATTCTTTTTATTTATTAACGTTTTTATTTATTTGTAATATCGTTTTTGTATCTTTTCTATTTTTTATTAATTTTTGTCTTATTTAAGTCAAATAGACGATATTTGATAATTTTTCGTCCATTTGAATTTTCGCCGCGCCCGAATTTTATCGGATGTCGTGCCAGATAAACACAATTTTTATACTTTAGTTTTTGCCCAAAAAATCTTAAAATGGGTAATTCATAAATGATCAATCTAATTGAGACTGCTTGGTTACATGGGTTGTGTGGTTCCTATACCAATTTATACAGTACATGATCACAGTAAGACACGATACTAAAAACGTTGAGAGCTCACTTCGAACTCGCCGAAGTTATATAAATATTTAATACAAATTTATTTACATAATATTTTAAATGATTTATTTTATTTCATTCAGTTTTTAACTATATTTGAAGGCTTCGTTTTAAAAAATAAAACTGACATTGTCCAAATATTGTTCAATAGAAATAATTGATCTATAATTTAAAATTAACTACTTGAAAACTGCAGAATGACAAATTTCATTGACTTTTTATTGGTGATTCGGAATTTCTAAAAGCAGATTAGTTTAACTCGTATCAGATATTTTAAAAGTTCAATCTTACCTAAACCAGATTAATAAATCTTCAATATTTTAATTTATTTATTTTAAAAATAAAAATTAAAAATTAACTTTATTCAGCATATATTTAAATTTTTACGGTCTATTTATCACCAGATTTACTTTTATATAACTTGTTTATATATTGCATTATTTGTTAATAATTTAAATAGACTTTATATTATAATATACAAATATCACATAAATAAGTACTTTATAAATAAAAAATGTCAATGTTTAGATTTATCGCGCTAAAAAAGGTTTCATCAGAAATTCTTAAAAATTTAAAACGTAATATTCAATGGCCGAAAAAACATGAAATTAAGTAAAAAATAAATTTTTAAAATTATTTCAAATTTATTTTTATTTTCAATTAGTCATGATATTACTGTTTTAAGCTCAGATGGTGCGACTATATTATGTTGGCATCCACCTAAACCTATGCCATTCAAATATTCAATGGTAAGTATAAAAACCTAATACATATTTAATTTCCGATAATCAGGAAATGCCAGAAATGACGTACGATGAGAAAACTAGTGTATTGAATGCTAGAAGCGATTTTGACCCAGATCATTTTAATAATCCAAATGGACCAAGTAAAGAAGAACTTTGTGATATTTTATCAGTTAGAAAACATACAATAACAATGGATGGAAGGTAACATTTCTTTTGATTTCTTTTTAATCATTTAATACCAATTTTCAGTCGCCCATATAAATACGCATCGGTCCAGGAACATTTCCCGGAAACCGATAGGCAAGGCATTTGAGAATAAAATAAATTGAATTTCTTTTATTTTATGTTGCTAATAAATTAATTTAATATTTTACAATATTAATGAAACTTTTAAATGATATTGCCAAGTTTTTTTCGGACAAGCTGCTTAAAAAAATCAAATGTGTCTTTGTTTTTCTTTTAAATTTGTACTCAATAATTATTGTTTATCTTTTGTTTCATTGTTTGTGTCTGAATTTTATTGTTGTTTCTAGTTTTTTAAATTCCCAACTACTGCCGAGGATTCTGGGACAGCATTTCCGTCATTATTATCCATATTTTACACATTTTATTACCCAGTTACCCTCAACAAGTAGAGAAATGTGCGGACTTCAGCCCAATCCAATCCCCCCACCCAATTTTGTGTGATACTGGATTACTTATTTTTTAATTTTGTTTAAATCGATGATTACATAATTTTTAAAACTTCGATTACGCCGCTGTGGTTTCACTATGATGTAAAATTATTTTATAGAAATATTTAGTTTATTGCGCAACTTCAAATTTTGTTTAAATCGAATATTACATAACTTCAGAAACTTTTCACAGCCGTTAATTACATCACCAATTTTGGCATTCATCCAGAATTTCTGATCTCTATAGTCGTCATTTTCGATCATCTTCATCTTAAAACTTTTTCCGTTATTTTTTAAGTTTTAAAACTAGGCATATTTGACCTCAAACAATAGACAGATTTTAATTCTCTACAAAATGGCATTTTTCACACTAAAAAGACACGCTAAATCCCGGTGAAATTCGAGCACTGTCTACCTTCCAAATAGGCGAGATCACATCTTTGTTACAGAAGCGGATATGGCGGGAGTGGGTACAATCGCCCCCTAAGTTTTTGCTACACAAATAATTACAAAATTATGAATGCATGTAAGATGTGTCAGTGATATTTTCAGACTTTGTCCAACAAATGTTTATGTGTTATCCCAGTATCTGTGAAAGGACCTATAAATTTACTTTATATATTATTATTAGTTTATATTATGGAATCTAGCAAGTATCCTTGCAAAAAATTAAAGCAATACACCCTGCTATTTGGACCTAATCCACCACCCAAGTCAGACTTTTCCAATTTGGAGCCATCTCTATCCAAAACACCAACATATCTAGTCTTTTCCATAATTCTCCATTTCAGCCAAATTATGAGGTGTTGTTAGACCTAAGGAAAGTAATATCACGCAATATTCTTCTACAATTTTCGTAAGACCACAACATGAAGAATTAAATCTTAGACTTGGGCAGAGAGAGAGAGTAGTCCTTTACATTAAATTCTCTTGAAATATTATGTTTTACAATATATACAACTCGTGCAAAAACGTGACAAGTCAAAGGATGTTGGAAACATTCAAAGCAATTCAACAAACTGATATCACAGTGGCCGAGAAAATTAATCCATTACGCCAGCGTCTGAAAGAATAGAACAGAAATTATATGCTTTGTTTACTTGAATTTTCCATTCTTTACGCGGAAAGAACTATTATTCCGTGGAAGAGATGAATCATAAAGAACCGCACGAAATTTACATAAAAATAACATAATAACAAGAAAATTTGACCGAAAAACGACAAGTTCTATAAAAGTAATAAATTAATGAATTAAATGAGTAAAAATAAAATATTTTTGGTTGAATAAATTCAATTAAAAATTTAAAAAATAAATTGCCAATTTAAATTAAGAAAATAATAAAAATATAATTTAGATAACACAAATAATTTCAAGGTCAAATTTTGTTTTATCACAATAAAAATAATATGCAAGGTTAACGTCAAATTATATACTGAAGTGTTTTGACAAATTAAAAAAAATTTTTTTGCAAACTTAATTTGAACACTTACTTTACAGTATTATTTTTGGTTGGTGTGCGTTACAACTGAGTCGTGCATTCAGGCAATTAACACTGGTAAGTGTTTTGTCTGAACACGACAACTTTCAGTTGGTGTGCATTGACGTATGTCTTAAAATGAAGGTATATGAATGAATGCTCTATGAATTTATTGATCAATTTGATAAAATGGCTTGTTATGAAGCAAGTGAATAATGTTTATGCTAATGAACTTCCGATTACTATGTGAGATATGACATGCCGAATAAACAATTTTATGCATTCAAAGCTTTTACCCAACTTATATGGTAAAATTTATTTATTTATTTTTACGGCCCACATTGAAGGTTTTGGCGTGCGTAACACAAGAACCCAAACGTCAAATCATAAAACTAAATAGCGAAAGAAGGTAGCTCAAGGGTGGGACTTTTTGCTCAACTTTCTTGAACTCAACTTCGATAAAATCGACAAAAAAGTTTATACTACAATCGGCTTAAAATCAATAACACCGAGTAGTTCAATGGGCACTCATTAAATACAATGTGAACATAAATCGATCATAAAACCAAAGAAAGGGAAAGTGGTCGTTGCAACAGCTAAAATGAATAGCCATAGGAAAATGATTAATCCGAACGACCAAAATAATGAAAAGGAATGATTTAAATAATATATAAGAATTAAACAAAATTTTCTTTGAGTTGAGATGAAAAATATGGGCGGAACGCTGCTCTAATTTTCCGAATTAATTAAAATACTTATCGAAAATAATAAAGTAAAAGTGGAATGCGGCTCAATTGCATGTATAATATTCTGATAAAACCGTAAAATAAGGGCGGAATGCTGCTCAAAATTTCCAAAATAACAAAAATACTTTATCGAAAACTGTAAAATAAGGATGGATTACGGCTAAATTTTTATATAAGTAAAATAGCCTCATAAAAGTGAGAAATAAGGCGGATTCCTTCTAAAAATTTATTAATAATAATGATAATAGTAAGGATAATGGTAATTATAATAATAATAATAATAATAATAATAATAATAATAATAATAATAATAATAATAATAATAATAATAATAATAATAATAATAATAATAATAATAATAATAATAATAATAATAATAATAATAATAATAAAAATTATAGTAATAATAATAGTAATAATAATAATAATAATAATAATAATAATAATTATAATAATTATAATAATAATAATAATAATAATAATAATAATAATAATAATAATAATAATAATAATAATAATAATAATAATAATAATAATAATAATAATAATAATAATAATAATAATAACAATAATAATCGCAATAGTAGTGATAATGGATTAGACAATGATAATGCTAGTAACAATAATAGGAAAAATAGTAGTTATAATAGGGATAAAGGTAAGAGAGATACTGTGAGGATATTTAACATAGCAAAGGGTGTACAGGCCATGGTAAAAGTCGATAATACGAACAACGATAAGAAGGACTATGGGAATAGACGTAATAATAAATGATATAACAGTATGAATTAACACTTGAAGGAGATAAGAGAAGTATGGGATCTAAAAATCGAAATCGAGCACAGGCCTTCTATCGGCAGCTCGTTGGACCCATGGATCGTTCGGTCAATTATAGCATTAGTAATAGCCCTCACTTTTTGCGGACGATCTACCCACTCGAACACAGTTCCAACGTTGGTTAGCAACGGGTGCCGAGTGGTAGTGAAAATATTTGTATGGGGTTGTCTGGGTAACAACCATATAGCTTCAAAATCTCAACACCCAGAAACTCACCACATGGATGGCTAATCTATCGGAATACAATTTCCAATTGAAATACCGGAAAGGTGAAGAGCATGCAAATGCAGATGGATTATCAATGATCGAGGGTAGTTTGTGCGCACAATGTCAGACAGCACATGTACAACATAAACAAGAAAAATCATAAGTAAGATATATCAATTTGATACAAAAAACACAAACAATGATAGAGATTATGGAGGACAGAAAAAAGATAAATTGTTCAAGAAAGCAATGGAATTTCTTAGGAATGAGATAGACATTAAAAATGAATCGTTTCAAAATAGTTTTTTATTTAAATATAAAGATTGATTAAAGATATTAGATGATATGCTTGTATTTGAAATGGACAAAATAGATCTATTATTAATTCAAAAAGCTATCAATCTAAATTGGTGATTAAAATACTCGAAGACTTATGCCATGTTGGAATTAAGAAACTGTTTCACTACCTAGAAGGAAATTTCTTTTGGCCGAAAAAACAAGAAACCGTTAAAGATATAGTAAAACAACGTATCACGTGTGAAAAAAGATAAATATATCAAGGAAAGACAAAAGAAATTTTAATTCCACGTGAAAGTTCTGAATTTCTAAACAGATTGTTATGGATGTTGCTGTCACAGAGAGAACTTCTACCGACAAAAGGTATGTTATCGTTATTATTGATAGGTTTGGCAAATTAGTAAGTCTAACGGCCACACCAAACCAAGATGAAAAAACTATTTGGAAGACGCTAATGAACAATTGGATTTACAAATACGGTAAACCACAAAGTTATTGACGGACAGGGCGAAACTTTGAAAGCAAATATTTAAAAGAAAAATTAGGACAACTGGAAATAAGACAAGAATTCGCTACGCCGTATCAACATCAGTCGAATGGCTTAGTAGAAAGAGGTATCAGAACAATGAAAGATTTACTTGTTGCAACGATGAAAGGGGGCTGTGCTGAAAAATGGTGGCACAAACTGCTGCCTCGAAATGAATTCAGTATAAACGCAACTTATCAAAGGGCTACAAATTATTCACCATTTGAGATAGTATATGGACGGAAAATAACATTACATGCTAATTCTAGACTCCAAAATCAAGTACAAGATATTTCGAAGAAAACTCAAATGAATTCCAAACAAGCTGTTCAAAAGATGAGGGAATTCGAAGACCATAAAAGAATTAAACAAAATTTTGAAGTGGGGGAGTAGGTACTAGTACGCCGAGAACTACATAGAAGAAACAAAAATGATATTCAATATGATGGTCCTTATAAAATTCTTAGATTTATTTCAGAACATCAAGTCGAATTGCAGTAACCGAACACAACGCGGCACCGACGAATCGAATGGTTAAAGCGATGGTATCAATCTTAATAAGGGGAGAGTAATGATATTACATTAAAGGTCAAATACCAAATGTTAATCAGTTTAGTGTATATTGCGTAACATAATACAATGTGTTAGGTATTGCGAAATATACATTAATATTTAAACGAGTTATCATTTTATGTTTGTTAAAATAAATCTTTAGATGGAATCGAGTGTTTTAACTGTAAGCACCAAAATGGTGCGTTTCTTATTCTCTTCTAAACGGGATATCTTCATTATGTATTACAAAAAATTGATATTCACAAATATTTCTTTCTTTTATTAAAATAAATGTAAAACACGAAAAGATTGTTGTGCAAAGTAAGCACATATTTTTCTCTACAATGTCAGCCTTTTGGGATTAACATTTGGAGCCTATTTCAATCTTTGTAAAACTATGGCTATAACTGTGTTGGGGTTGTCGGTAAATTCGAATAGGAATTATTGTCAATCTGACTCCAAGCGTGCTTTTAAACAACAATAATGAACTCCAAACGATATAAACTTTATTGATTAATACACTTTATCTTCACTTTAAAATTACACAACGAATTATCTATCAATCACAATTTGGTGCTTATTACGACCCTTCGGGAAGAATAGCACTTTTCGGATCAATTGGATTTCACAATTACTTGACTACTGCGGTGGGTTTCTGAGATCGGTAACTCTGATTTAGTTGCTTTGCTTTGCTTTGACATTGCTTAATTTCTGTTTCAAATTTCTGTTTAATTTCTTTTTGTCTTTCTTTGTCTTTTGCAATTTTGTTTTTCTGATTCCAAATGCGTTTCCTTTTTATATTCCATCATCCAATAATACTTACTGGTGTCAAATAGAATTTCTGATATCTTTTAACACTAATTCCCTTTGGGCCTCTATAATCACTGACAGCTGTCTAGATAAATAATTTTTAGAGATGCCCTTTCCCGAATTCCCAAACAACATTTCTTCCCTTATCTTGAAAGAGCTTTCGAAATAACGTGAAAATTTTCCTTTTGTTTTTGTTTTTCTAAATTTGCATTTGTTAATTATAAATGACCTTCTTTTACTTAATTGTCTGTTTTATTGATTTTCTCTTATTCCCTTCTCGTTTATTTGACATTTCTTTTTCATTCCCTTTTTATTAAGCTCCAGAACCACATATTAATCACTTATCATTGTTTCCCCCAATCATTTTACATGTTTATTAATTATTCTACTCTATTATTTAGGTATCCTCAACAACTGGAAGAATTAGCACCTCAGAATTTGGTAGTTAGATCCGCCTCTGGCTCTTACAAACCTCGACTATTGTGTTGATTTTAATGACTTGTAATACGTTTCGGCTGTGGGCCGGAAACATTTCGACATAAAAAAAACTCATTTAAGTTTGTATCATATAATTTGGACCATTACAGTTGGTATACATTCAATTTATAACATCATCCCTGTAATCTCTCAATCGATTAATATCCTTACAGTATCTCAAAAAATCGTAAGTCCTTGTAACAATAATAAGTTTTACAGTACAGAATAACGAATAATAAAAAATGAGTAAGTTATGTTAAAATGAATCGGTATATATAGCTATTCTGTGGCCCTAACCTTCTCAGTTATTTTTGATGAGATAAAACAAAATTTGACCTTAAGATTATTTGTGATATCTTATTTTAATTTTTCATTAATTATTGATTAAATTGACAATTTATTTATTTGATTTTTTAATCCAATTTTATAATTAAAATAATTTTATTTTTACTCGTTTTATTCGTTGGTTTTCTGGTTTTCCAACAATTGTCAATTTTCGGTCAAATATTCTTGTTACTATTCTTCTCAGATGTAAACTAAAAGATAGCTCATCAATGAAAATGGCTTTAGAGAAATCATTATTAAAATTGTTATTATTAATTGTTTTATAGCCGAAACTATTTCTGTTCCGGTTTGCAGTGTGATTTATGGTATTGCTATTAGCCTTTACCATCACATTTACACATTCACTGCATCTGGCATCTAAGATGTGACACAAAAACACTAAAAACATTTTGTAAAGATATATTAATCCTAAATAATTTTGATTTACTTTAAAAACACAGATTAATTTAAAATGTGTGAAAATGTGATAAATTTGTGCCGCAGTGAATTGGTTAACTACATTTTGTCCTCAATTGAGTTTCCTCATGATCGGGTGTTTTGAGATAATATTTTACACTAACACTTTATTTATTACGAAAATTCATATCACTTTCTCCAATAAATGTTCATTTTTTGAGCCTCCTGTTATTTATCTGAATTATTTTATATAAAATTATGCAGACTTTACCTTTCGAGCACCCTTAGGGGTACGTGTAACACACTTTGGAATACACTGATGTAGCGCAACAATTTACCTTTAACCATGGTAGTAGTGGGCCCCAGATATCCTAGCCTAATGGTCATTTTAATAATAAAAGAATCAACGAAAAATAAGGTTACCTAATCTCCTTTTATGCACTTATTTAAAAAACTTTTCAAGTATTTTGAATATTTAATAAATTTATCTCACAAATTTTGTTGATTTCAGAAGTTATTAATGTTATTGAGTAGGATTAATAATGAGATTAATAATAGTAATAAATTAATTATCATTTCATCATGTGGTTATAGCTTCCATAATGTGGCGCGATTGACCGTTGACAGGCTCTCATTACCGAGTCAAGTATTAGAGCATGATTATAAATTCATATGAAACTCAATTTTTTTTATTTTTTAACCATGCAATACAGGATCCTAATAATTGTACTTTGTCAGGTTTTGTGCTGGTCGGCCAGCAACAGTGAACCATGCGTCCAGATTAATCCATGCAAATGTGCCCGGGCAAATGATGGTACGACCATTGACTTAAGCCATATAGCGGATACACCAATAAATTTTCTCGGAGGTGACGGCTATTTATGGAGATATAGTCCTTGTCAACCGATGAAATGTGGTACATGTCCTGGTCGGGTTTCCTTGTGTAAAACACTTGGATTCGAAAATCAAGTTATGGGTGATTTGGGTACTGCTCATTTTGATGTTAACGATGCCAACATGACCATCACATATACGAGCACTTTTCCTACAACGATAACCACCATTTCTTTGGTATGCCACCAAACCTATGAAGGGACAGTAATTTATGACGACGAATATCCACAGAATGAGGTCCATTTGACATTACTGTCAAGACATGTTTGCCACAATTCGAAAGTCAAAGACGTTGTCGAGTCGAGCAAACCTGTCAAAAGCAAAAATTTATCAAAACAAGATTTTTTTAATCTGATGATAAAAGTCCCAAAACGAGTCAAAACAATAACACTTGACATCGAAGCAAAAAAGAAACGATAACTTTTAATTAGACTTTGAAATAATTAAACTAATTGATTTATTATTTTTATTTGTAAATTAATACAAGAATATTATTTTTTTATTTCAATTATGCTTATGCGAATTTTTTTATTAAGTTATAATTAATAAAATTAATATCAATTAATAGCAAGGACTTCCTATCCTTTAGGTTGGTGAACATCTTTCGAAGAAACTTATTTTTTACAACGGACCCTCATTTTTATATTCCTCAGGCCCTGAAAAAGGTATACAACTACTATTCAGTGTATATCGAGACATTTCGTATATTATAAGTCATTAAGTGCGAAATAAAAGAAATGTTGTCTGAAATATTTTCAAGTCTTCTTGAAGAGATGATTTTTTCTGTGTAGTCAAAGTTCTTATTTATTGTCTTATTTATGAGTGTTTTTAAATTAAATTGTTTACCACAATATCGGCTCTGCTGTTCTTTTATGTGATATATATTTTGGAGACATGTGTATTGATGAATAAGAACGTTGAAAGAAATTGTTGAGCTCAGCTTTGTCACCAGTAAAACATAGTTTCAGAACGGTTTATATATACAAAATCAGCCAAACTTAGCAAAAACTGGACAAGTTTTGAATACAAATATATTAAATACAAATTAAATATTATTTTAGTTTTGGTAATAATTAGCATTATTAACATTGTTATAAAATCAGTCTTTTTCTGGTCTAAACTTAAAATATCACTACCCATTTGCTTATACAAGCCAACCAAGTCTCTCTTTATGATGTTTATCTGAGCTCACAACTCGTCTTGGGATTTTGTTTTGTACGTGACACATTATGCTTCACAAGAAGTATTGGATGAGCCAGTTTTTAAGTCGATTTCATTCTTGTGCTGTTTGTTAGTTTGTTTTTGATGTTTCACAACTTTTTCTTCAATTGTAACATTTTAGCCTATTTACAAGGATGTGCGTCTTCATTCTTCAGAGCCTGATTTACCCAAAAAATCATCAATTTTGCCTTTTTTCTGTTCTATGACAAATTTTTTTAATAATGATTCTATTTTTGATTGCAAATTATCCTCTTTCTTTAATTTATTCAAAACTTTGGTTACTTCCTTTTGACAGTCCTGCTTAAGCTTGTTAGGAAATGTCTTTACAAAAGGTTTCAAACAACAACTGGTGACATTTTGGTTTGCCCATTCTTGATCAAATAAGAAAATAAAATAAGTTTTTAGTAATATTAGTTCAACTGGTTTTCCTATTTATTTCCTCTTATATTTTATTAAATTTATTGTAAAAAGTAACATTGTTGACATAAATTTATAATTAATCCCCCCATGCTAAACATTTGTCAAACTTCTTCAATCCTCTTCTCTATTTTTTATGGACGTGTCTTATATTCAACTTTTTTTTATTAGTTATTTTTATTTAATGTAATTTTTTTAATATATTTTGCTTTTATTTAGTTGCTTTCATAAGTTTTTATTAATAGAAAATTTGGAGTCTAAATTGTAGACAAATAACTATTTAAGCCAATTTCCGCAATTTATATTCATAAAAATGAAATATTTCGGCCTAAAATATGTCTTGATTACTCTAAAACAAAATTTAACAAGTCTTTTGCTCTATGCTTTTTCTATGATTGAATTGTTTCTTCTCAAATTTGTTTTAAGAATATATATGAATTTAAACAAACTTAAAATACTTTAAAATTAATCAATAAAATTTAATTTTCAAATATTAAAATCACTATAAACTTTATTATAAATAAATCCATTAACATCAGTAATTCTAGTATTATTTTATTATTTATATATATTTTTAATATTCATAACATATAAATTTTAGTAGTCAATTATATACCACAGTACTTATTATGGATATAACTATAAATAATAACCACGAAAACAAATATGCATTTATTAATTAGATGACATTAACAATACTAATCACAAATATATCAATGATCTGAATAAAAGTTTGATAAACATTTTGATAAGCTATCATATAATAACCATATGTTCGATTTCCATTCCTCCTCAACTTGGAGACCACAAGGAAACTTATTTATGGTTATTACTTGTAATTATGACTTTAGCTGTTTTAGAACTATATAACTGATGATTGCTGGTATACTCCAAGCTTTTCTATCCCATAGTAACATTCGAGATAAGACTAGTGTTTTATGTATGTATCTTTTAATGTTAACTATTTTGCTTTGGTTGTACGTGTATTACCTAATAAACTATAAAATATACCCTTACTTTCATCTTGAAACTTTCCAATGACAGAATCTAAATGTTACCTTTTAATGTTTTTTGATTTATCGAAATATTCAGCATTGCTTAAATGAGAAATTTAAATAAAACATTCAAATAAACATATAATAAACATTTTAATATAATCGCTATGTATATTTCTAATATATATTTTTTGTAGCTAATAAAATGTCCTGGAACTATTTCAAGAACATAAAAGTAATTGAATCATGGGGCCAAGTAAGGGGATGTGTAAGAAAATATGCATTTAAAAAAGCATAATGCAACTGCCATAAAAAATCTCTTTTAATCCATGATGTTACGTTGAATCATTAATATGCGAAAGTTCTAGGGGAAATATTGTACCACCACCAGATGAACGGACTCACGTACAAGCAAAGGAGAAAAAAAACTAATTAAGAAATAATTAAAGTTCATCAAGAAATTCCACAAGGATCTTTTGGCCCGACGAGGCAAGTGCTCATTCCGCAAAGGCTACCACAGACTGGTTCAAGCCGAAATGTCCCTTTCGTAACAAAGCTGTCCAATCCTCCAAATCTCCTCAGTCTAGGCCGATTTAAAACGTATGGGCCTCACTGAAATCAGAGGTATATCGAGATGGATGGCAAGCATCAACCATGCGTCACTGAAGACAAGGATAAATAAATCAATCAGAAAACTGAAGTTGGAATTGAACGCCTGAGAGTTTTTAGTGTTGTAAAGTGAATTATAAACATTGTTTTGCATTGATGGCTATTAGATTTTCATATTGGAAGTGTAAAAGTTTGAGTTTTGTACAATAACAAACTTGGTAAAATTTTGTCTCTATCTTGGTGAGCCACTCGCTAATAATAAAAAATTTGAAATTGAGTCAAAAATGTACAATTATAGTAGCTGAATGGACATATAGTAATGCGAGAGCATCTAAATGTTACTTTACGGGTGGTTTATACAGAATTTGTGCTTTGTTTGGTGCCTAATGTTGAAGTTTGTACGTCCGAACAAACATGTTGGGTTATTATTATTGAAAGTCGGTTCCCTCTGACTCCTCGTGTCCTTTTTAAATAAAATAAACAAACCCAACACAGAATAATTTTATTTACACTTTATCACAATGACAGATCAATCCGTTTTATCTCAATGTTTGTAATCACAATTTCACTAATTGATTTGCACCTTTTAACCACTGTATGACTCTGATTATCTTAGGGTAGGTTGTCCAAGGGAGAACCACCCTTTCTGATAGATAACTTTGACTTTTTACTTGGATTTGGATTCCTCTACTAAGCTAGTTACTGCTCGTTCACGTCGATTCACTCTAGTTAATAATATCTGCTCTTAGTGTCTGGTTAATAATGACTGTCCTTCGTATCTGGTTAATAATGCCTCTCTTTCGTATCGGGTAATAATGACTGTCTTTCGTATCTGGTTAATGATGACTGTCCTTTCGTGTTTTTCTTTCTTTCTTTTATACTCCTGCTCAGACTGTTTTCCGACGATTGTCAACAATATTTTCTACATTATTAAATTATTAATAATAATTACTTTCCAGACCGACATTTGTCAACAACGTTTGGTCCATTACCAAATTACTAATTGCAACATATTTAAAAACATTCATGGGAAAGGAAGATCAAACAGTGAAGTAACAGAAAGAGAATGACTTTGTGAATTTTATGTTATGAGTGATTAAGATCTCGTTAAGATCGAAATATTTCATATTTTATGAATAAACTCTGCGGAAATTGCTTACACATTTATTTATTAAATTTATGCCTAAACAAGATATTAAACCTATTATTGGTTTGAGATTTATTACTAAACATATTTATTGATTTTAAAGATTTAGACACGTTCACCAATCGGTTTTTGTCAATTCAATTAAGATATACTAAATGAATCCATAAAATTTATTTCAAAACAATATAATATTCAAATCTGTTTTTCTGCCTTTTTTGCTCTTATTTTAACCAATTTTCTATTTTCTATTGTTTTATTTAAAAATTTTAATCTTAAATATTTTTTAAGAATTATTTATTTTACTTTTTAAGATTAAATATCTCAATGACAATTATAATGCATTTAATGACGGTAAACCTATTTAGTTATTCCATATTTGGAATGTTTTAAAAATTTTATGTTTTTTGTCAAGCAATCTTAAGGCAATTCTAATATAATAATAATAATAATCATAATAATCATATATAATAATAATAATAATAATAATAATAATAATAATAATAATAATAATAATAATAATAATAATAATAAAGCATGAAAATCTATAATGAATAATTCCAAGAATTTGAGCCAATCACAATTAACTGCTTTTTATTGGTTGCAAAAGAATAAAATAAACATTTAACTCATATGAGGCATTAAATGGAAGGCAAACAATTTTTAGTTTTTGGTAATAATCAGCATATTTGTTTGAATTATACAAATGAAGCTCTAAAGTTCTTCTCCGAAAAACCTTACGCCATGTCATATTACCGTTTCATGGCTATTTATCCCTTTGTCAATGCGTTCTTTTCATTGATAGCGCTAATTCTCTATTGTCACAATATAAAGGTAAATTCAACCAATCGGACTCGAACCTTATTTTACCTTTTGATAAATCTATGTTTCTGGGATTTATGTTTCCAGTTAACCATGGGCATCAATCAGGCCATGATTTATCGAATGGAGTCGGGACAGTTCATTGCGGGATCAGAAACCCTTATTAGCATCAGTGTTTACTCTTTGGCAGGATCAATTGTCGCCGTGACATGGTGTCACATTTCACGGAATTTCAGCATCCTTCTGATAGCTATTATGCGCTACGAAATGATTTGTAATTCTCAAAGTCGAGGAACATATTTCTATTTAAAGAATCTTAACAGAAAAATAGCCGTCATTGTATTGTTTCCTTTATTAATAAGCCTTCCAAGATGTCTTGAATTCAGCTATCATATATGCTTGCCAAAATTACAATTGCTTTATATTCAGTCTCTGCTACTTGACAATCAACTGTATTTCTGGGCGTATAGCGGACTCTGTCTCTGTGTGTTTCAAAGCATCATTCCATCATTAATTCTGCTGTTTATTACCGTAAAATTGGTGCGTACAATTTGTCAACATAACAAGGTTAGGAAAGTCAGTTTAAACAAGCCTTCGATTTCAACTAAAAAACTACAACTATGTCGTTCAGATCTACTGATAACAATGCTGGGGGTCGTGTTTTGGCTGTGTGAATTACCTGGAACCTTGAAAATGTTGGATACGATGTCAGAGAAGTTGCAAGAATTAGGATGGTTCATGAATCTAATGCCTTGTATCGATTCTACATTTAATTTTATAGTGTATATTGGTGCCCACTATTTTGGGACTTTTATCCAAATTACGAATCCAAACGAATCTCGCACTTTCCCTCTGTCTTCAGGAGTAAAATTTGAGGGGTCACACTTGGTTCAGAAATTAAGAAACAAACGAAATGGCTCAGTTTAATGAAATTATTTTACATTTTTTATTCGAATGTTGTATTGTATTAATTATTATTATGATTTTTACTATTATTATGTTTATTATTATTATTATTATTATTATTATTATTATTATTATTATTATTATTATTATTATTATAACATTGAAATTAATATTGAATGTAACAGAAAATCAGTATAATTATTTATAACTTTATTCTCATTTCATCTGTTTTTTTATTTTCGTATTACATTAACGTTCATTAAATTTTCAATTACAGGTCAATGATTTTTCTATTTAACACAAATTTTCAGCACTTCCAGTTATTATGTCAACATCAACACTAAATGGTACTTTATGATTAATTTAATATAAACTCAAAATAATTTCGATGACTTTCTGTTTAATATTAAAAAATTAAGAAAAAATTCATATCTTAATGTGTTAAACGAAAGAGTTTATAAAAGGGGTTTCCTTCATCCATTATTTACCTTGTAATTTAGAATGTTACTATCGAAGATGCCTGGACGCCTTGCCATGCTGTGTTTTTTCAGTTATAATAATGTCACTGATATTTGCCGATATTTGGCTCATGCCATGTTTCAATTATTTTATTCTGTAACCATAACCAAATTCAACAAAATCACGATTTAATTTCAAAAAAACATTGTTATTTAAACAATATTAATTAAATATATTTCAGAAGCTTTAATGAGCTATGGTTTCAAACATAAATTTCAACATACTTTATAAAATTCTGTATACAGGCATACCTTGATTAAAGCTACCTCGTTTAGCGCTCTTTTCATTTTATGGGAAAAAATTATTTTAACTTTAAAATATTTTTTAAAAGGTTTTCTTTGTTTAATTTCATATGAAAATTGTTACTATGTATTTAGAAAAGCTAAAAACCTATTTAAGCAAGCAAGCTTAGACATATTTTTTAAAAAAAATAATAAAATATGAATTTACGCCTTTATTTTGAGCTATGTATTAATACATTTTTTGTTTTTATTGAAATTGTTTTGTTATATTGAATTTTAATTTATTTTCTAATTTTTAGATAAATGAAATAAAAATTTTATTCCAAATAAAAATATGTACTATCTTATTATTCCTGACTTCAAAGTACCAGAAAAAATTGGTTAGGAACGTAACCCCATATTTTAGTGTAAATATTACCTTATTTAACGCAGTTTCTTTTAACACTCAATTTTCAGGAACGCAATATGAGCGTGAACGAGGAATGTCTGTATCTTAATATTGTAGATAAAATCAAAGTTTTATAATCTCAATTTTTCTTCAAATCAACTTATTTCATAGTTTTAAAATTTTAATACTCACACTTCACAAGGGCGATATATTTTACAAAGTGTGACAAATTTCTTAGCCATCTTCATTAAGTACTCCAACGGCCTTATGCAGCATTTGAATATTACTTAAAATTACATAAGATTTTATTGAAATTTTTTAAATTTGTTTTATATTAACTTTAGCAGAATTTTTTCCAGGGGGCAAACTTTTTTTCTATAGATATATCTAAAAATAAAAGCCATATTTTTTCATATAATGTACAGTAAAATAAACCAAAACCTTTTTATACATTTATTTACATATTACAAAGAAATGTCTAGGATTTGAACAAGTATATTTTAAACGACCCGCAGAAAAACTAGATAAACTTGGAAATTCCAGGGGTAGCTGCTCTTCCTTGGACCCTTCTGCGGACGCCCATGTTGACCATTGAGATAAACTGCTAACTTCACATTAAATACTATTAATTTTTAATTTATTAGTGTTTTGTTTTAATTTCATTCTACTAATTTTATTTTTAATTATTAATAATCTAATTCTGAAAAATCATAAATAATAAATTAACAAATAAAAACATTTATAATAAATATACATATACAAATTTAAATTTTAAATTAACAATAATAAATGAAAAATTCTATTTTAAGAATTCGTTCATTATTTTTAAGGCTTTATTATTCAATGTTTATGTATATTTTTTAATACATAAGTAGTACGTTGGACCTCGAGTTAACGGCTATTTATTGTTTGTAAATTTGTAATATTAGTTCTGACGTTGAATGATCAAATCGTTCTCCATATGCAACTTTAAGTTCAAAAGTTCAAAATCCTTTATGAAGTTACTATTTTTTGGTTTATATTTCATTAATAAATATTCAAGTGGATGTAATAACTAATAATAATATATAAAATATATTTTATTCACTAATTTAATTTTATAACAATTTTCAGTCTTCACTCAATCTTGCTTGAGGCAATCAACTTTTTACTAAAAAAATAAATATAAATAAATATTTTTAAATTTATTTATTAAGGACTTTTAAAAATATTTTTATCGGTAAAATATTTAACTAATATTGTTCATCAATGATCATAAATATATGCAATTTTCTGAAATTAAATAAAATTACCTTTTTTTATTTTAAAAAGTATCATTTTAATACAATTTAACATTAAAACAAACCTTTCATGTTTAAAACGTTTTAAGGATATGATATAATTATTATTAACATTTTTATTGTATTGTTAAATAAACCCTTTAAAATGATGATTTAATTTTGTTAAATTATTTTCTGTTTATTATTATCTAATATTTAGTATTTGACATATATTTCATACGTGTTGCACCTAATTTATGTTTAATTTATAGTTTAAAAATTTAAAATTAATATCAGGCATCACTGGTTGTATTTAAAATGTATACATAAAAAATTACTTCTTAATTATAATGGATTTAATATGATATCTGTTGTGTTTTAAATAGCTTATTTTATTTATTCTACGCACATCAAATATACAATAGGTAAATATATGTAATAGCTAAAAATACCGCAACGTAATCTATGGGCCACTAATTCAAGACGAAATCACGTCGACTAATTTTTATGACGTAGTAACAGACGTCATCTTATCTTTATTTTCCATCACGCAAGCAATCAAAAACATTGTATCAATTATTGCGCAGTATGACTAAAATCATAACTATTACATTATTATTAAATGTTGGATGAATGTATGGTTGTATGTTTGATTTAATTATATGTATTATATTAATACAAAAAGGGCAGTGGACATTAGTATTTGATTTGTTTTATAATAATTTTCTCCAAACTTTCAAAATAAATTTAGAATTATTTTTTTATTGTTTTTAGCTGCGTCATTTTGTTGACTTTATTTATGCAAGATTAGCAGATATAAAATTGAAAGAACTTTTTCTAGTTTTCACCTCTGATTGCTTTTCATTTTGCAATGACATAAAGAATTGCTTTATTGATTGACTATGAATCAGATGTTTTATCGATATTCAACAAATTTTCCCCACAGGCTTTTTAAGAGATATAAAATAGTTAGTCAGATAAAATAAAAGAAAAAGTCAGGAAAATTCAAAATCAAATATATTACATTAATAAATTATTGTGAAACAAACAATTCATAAATCAACCAAATTTTGCCTTTATCTAAAATCCTTCAAATAGAAAATAATTATAAGATTCACCAAGGATAAATACCAAATTATAGAGTTTTTGGCAGATTTTGAACGAAATTTTTTATCAACTGAAATTAATTAAATCACTTTCTGACAATATACGCATCCGGTTCTACATGACTCGACCCCCCCTCTTGATATTGGGTCTGCAAATATGAAATGAACACAGAATTATTATTATTTTTCCGCGGCTTTGGAAAATAGGTCTTGGAATCATTATTGACATCTTAGATAATTTTTATAAACTATTTTGATGAATTTGAAAGTAACTTTTGTTTATTTCTTAGATAAGTCTTTTGTTGACGATTTTATAAATAAGATAAATTAAAATTATTGTTTAAATAATTTAATTTACTGTGGGAAACAAAAATAAATTAGTTGAATAGTTAATGGCAGCCATAAAAAAGAAATACAGCAAAAGGTTTCGAAACAAAGAATCAGATTGTCTAATTAAAACAAAGCAAAAAAAAAGTATCAGTAGTTAAAGATAAATAATAAAACGAGAAAATAAAGAAAACTGGAAAACAAAGTGATTATTAATTAATTGGTACATAAGAAAAAGAAAGCAGAAAAAGAAAAAATTTATCTTGAAGGTTCTTTTAAAGTCAAATTTAAAGATGAGCTTTGTTGTATACAGATCAGTTTTAATAAGTTAAGTCTTAACTTAAAAAGTCTTAAAAAAAAGGGAAACCACAGTTTTTAATTATATTGTTTTAAAATACGCATTAAAATTACGAATTTAAAATTTCATTTAATAATATTTGATAAAAAGGTAAGTAATTTTTTTTAATAATTAGTATATAAGGGTTCCGTCAAAAATTTGAAATCAAAAAGGGTGCCGCGGTGAAAAAACTTTGGGAAACGCTGAGTTAAGATAACAATGACAATTTTGGACCCCTATATCTAATCAAAATATAAATTGTAATGAACAGATAGGTTATGAATTTATCAGTAAGATGCTCCCATGCTGAATTGATAAGCTACTGTAAAATGTGAAACAAAAAGTAAAAAAAATAAAAAGATAACCAGGACAGAGAAAATTGACAGTCGGAAAAGAATATATTTGCAATAACCACTGATTAATTGCAGTTTTCCAATTAGCTTATTTTGTCTTTTTTATAAAGGTAATTGGTATTGAATCAATAAATTTAGTATCGTCAAAAGTTCTTTATTATTTCGTTACTCTATTTATCAATCTCTTTCCACAATCAAACAAAACAAATATAAATTTCCAAAAAATGGGTATTTAAACTATCAATATTTTGTCATATTTCAATCAAAATCCAGCCTCTCACAAATTTCCGACTTGTCCGCCCCTAGAGCAGCAGCGTATGGTAAACAATTATATTAATTAGAATTATTTTGTGTCACTTAAGTAATGTTTCATCAAATTTATACTCTTGCGCCTGCGTCAGCAAATCACGAACGAGTGCCACATGCATATCTGAGTCGCCTAGTTTTATTTAATTAATCTCTGAAACACTATTTTTTTAGTGACAAAATATATATTTACAAGTAAAACTTGTAAATCTCCCTTACTCTTATATATTATATTTTAGAAGTTCTAATTTTATCGCATGATATTATAGTAAGATGAATTCTCCATTAGATTAAATATCTCCCGACATACCAAACTCACCAAATTTTACATTTATTTTGAAAAAAATTTGCATAAAAGAATCTTTAAAACAAAAGGACTATAACAAATTAGAGGGAACCTTGCACTTGACTCAAATCTTTGAAATCAAGGTTCAAGAATCTGTTGAATGATTGATTCCATTCCAGAAACTTTGCATTTACTCATTTGAACTGGACGTGTTGATTCATATTTTTTATGGAATTATTTATAAAAAATTATTTGAAAAATAAAACAAATTAATATTTTTTAAAATTTAAATTATTTTATTAATAAAAAATTTTTATTTACAATATATTTTAAACAAATA
The DNA here is from genome assembly GCA_022537955.1 of Schmidtea mediterranea. NCBI lineage: Eukaryota > Metazoa > Platyhelminthes > Tricladida > Dugesiidae > Schmidtea > Schmidtea mediterranea. The sequence continues at coordinate 48,648,964 of CM039680.1, forward strand.
TATTTTTCATGCAGCTTTTATAATTTTATGAAATTAGTTTATTAATTTAGAGAATTGACTTTTTCTGAAGGAATTGAAATGTATTTAAAACTAGAGATCTACCGTAATACTATTCCTCCATGTTGTACCGGATTAACCAATAAGTATACTAAACACATGCTTAGGGCACAGCATTGAAAGGGACACCACGACGAGCTACTACAATATTTTTGCAATTACTAAATTACTGTATGTACTAGATTGATGTTCATTTTAAATAAATGAGTCATATTAATTAACTAAAAATCTACGGACCATGGTTTATTTTTTGTAGCCATAGAGTTTCTTATTTAATTTAACTTATGATTAAGGGTTAAAGCTCTAGCCGCAAACTTTTGGACTTTCAAAGTCTAGGAAACGAAATATCTGATTTATAAAAATTATAACAGTTACTAGTAGTTTCGTACCTGTTTACATCATACTCATACATGTTACAACTTACATCATCATAGTTACATGATGTGTGATGTATAGATTATAGCATGTGTATAAAACATTGTACTAAATATTAATTTTGCACAACTTGCACTTTCCGTGGTTTGGTTGGCTGTTTGGTCACCATACTTGGTAAGTGCTTAGAGCTCCTGAATATGTTGATTCGGCTCTGCCTCCTTGTACTTATTTTTTCAAATCACTCTCAATGAGTTTCAGGTGTCCTTTTATGTAACATCGATTTAAAGTATAATATGTTTGAATTTAATCTTACTGTTTCATGTTCTTTTATATTTGAGATATCTCACTCTATTAGTTATGCGTTTAACGAAGAAGAGATTTTATTTTTAAATTTATTAAAATTCTTGAAAATTTTATAAAAAATCACTATATTATTTGTTAGACGCAATTAAATTTAAATATTCTTCCAACATTTATTTATCTTCACAAAAATACCCATTCAAAATTTCTCTCAAAATCTGAAAATTTAAAGAACTGGGCTTGGTATTGATATAGCTATCGGTCACAAATATAATTATTTTAATTTAAAATACTTTAAAATATAATTTACTATAATATGATATAATAATTAGAAAAAAAGTTGACTTAATATTTTATAGGATTTGGGTACCTCATGTGGTATCTGTGTTTCCCATTCTCATAAATGACCATGATACTGAATATTAGACTCCAAATCAAATTTTGAATTGGTTTATATAAACAATTTTAATTTATTAACAAATTTATCCCGAATTAATGTAAAAGGAAATTCCCATATTATCAATGTCCTTATCTAGGAAAAACATTTAATTGTTATGAATGTTTTATCGTTTTCCACTTGTTTTAATTTAATAATTTTTTATAGTCAAAATAATTTTTTGATAAAATATTATTATTTATAATAATTAATTATTTTATATTTTGATAAAATATTATTATTTGTAATAATTAATTATTTTATATTTATTATTTAATAAATTAATAGTTTTTCTCAAAATGTTTATTAAATTTATTGACTATAACCATGTCAATGGAATAAATTTGACTTGAATTTTTTGATTTAATTTTTTAAATATTTTCAAACTAGATTTTATACGAAATACAAGTTATTGTTATTTATGACATTTCATGCTTGAATGGGTATCAAATAATTGGACAAAATTTGGAATTTCCTTCATGGAATTTTCCAACTTATCCAGAATTAGCCAAACTCACAAATGAGTTGACCAAAAAAGAGGAGAAATATCATGAAAGAGAGATAACTCATGACAGAAATGCACTGAGTAAATGATTAATTGCAGAATGAGAATGCACAGGGATTCCCTGCAGTCATTTCTTTTGATTTATGGCCATTAATTAAAAATAATCAAATTAAATTTGTGATTCATTGATTCATTTTGTGGATTAAATTTGATTTTATTGTTCGAAAATTTGATTATTTTATTTAATGGATTTGATCTGAATGATTACAATCTTAATCCAAGGAGATATAAATTACTGATCTAGATGATCGGGGAAAATATTCGATTCCTTCATGTGAAAATATAATTTTTTATGTTTTCTATTTGAATGATTTAAATGGGAAATTAAAAATGTTATTTTGTCTATCACTTGTTTAAATGATCTAAATTTTAAAGTTGATTTTTACTTAAGATTATACTTTTTGAAATCAAAATCGGAAATGTAAAGTTTCTACACAATGTTAATTTTCCTAACTCAAAAACTTTTTATTACTAAATTTTTGTTTATTAGTGTGACCTTGACATTAAATAGTGTTTAGTGTTAATTTAATAGTACATTATTTAATTAACTGTGTTAATTTTATCTTTTAATTATTAATAATCAATAATAATTAATAAAAAATTAACTGATATTTAATTAAGCGTTAATCAAAATCTATATTACAATTAAACTTCGACTATTCAAGTATCTTTTCTTTAAGTTATTATAAGGTCAAAAAAGAGTATATATTAAAACAGAGTTTAAAATTTAGTAATCAAAAATGAAATAAATATAAACGAATTTCGTATAAAATAAAAACTGTAAATACGTAAATGAATTAATTTTTACAAAATATTTATAGGTAATCTTATTGTTTTATAAATTATATATTCATTTTTAACTTTGATAAAAAGTACATGACATTGTCAAAATAAATTTAAGTTATACATAGCTGAGAGCTAGATTTAAATTTGACCTGTGCGACTGGCAATTTATAAAAAATGAAGGGGTTGATATTTCTACGGGTTTATCTAGTTATAAATAAAAATTTTAATATAGTAGAAAAATTCACTTTAACATTATAAATAGGCTGGAGGAACCATTAAAGGTTATAAGACCTTATTTAAACTATGATAAAAATCAGAAGATCCTATAGCCATGTCTTCAATCTCTCTAAGCCTAATAAGTAAAATTCAAAAAGTCAAATAAATTCTGAAAAAATCTTTTGCATCTTCATATTGATGAATATTTTTATCATTTGCTGATATGGATATTGGAAAGTGTCTCTCAGTAAGATGAAAAGGGTTCCCAACTGCATCCTCTGAAGTTAAACTTGACGTAGAATTGAATTTAAAGATGATTCAACTTGAGAGACGTAGAATAAACCAAATATTTTGATAACTAGGAATACACAATAAAAAGGTTAATAATAATTTTGTTCTGAGATTGTTGAATAATCATTCTTACAAGAAAGAATATATTAAACTCAATTATCAAAAGAACATCAATTTCATGTTTCTAACTCACTGGATCAAAAAATAATTTATTTACATTTGTTTTGCTGAATAGATTTACATTTTCTATAACTATTTCAAAATATTTCATATTTTAAAGAGACGCCATTAGCACGGAAATTTCAATCTTAAAAAGAATCTTTTTACACCAAACCGGATGGAAGACGAAGAGAATTATTCTAAAGGAAATCAAATAAAATATAAGTAGACATTATAATTGACATATTTTTATCAAAAAGACTCATCTCTGCCGTCTTTAATTATTAAATGTATAATAAATATTATTCTCATGCATCAAAATATTTCTAAGAACAGAGAATATTTTCTAGTGAGGATTATTATTATAGTTCTCAATTTCCTTTCCTTTCATTTCTTTTCAAACTATAGATCAAAATTTCGGTTTTGTATTAAACTCGAATTTTTATTTAAGTTTTTTAAATATAAAGATTCGTATAAATTACTTTAATTATTTAGAAATAGGTTCTAAATTGCTGTTTTTATTTAACCTCTTTTGAATGTAAACTAAAACGTTTTTAAAAATAAAATTTTCAGAAATGATTCGGCAAATTAGGTAAATCGTTGCGATTGCCATATGAAGCGTTAGCTATTCACGAAGACTTCAAACCCAATAAAACAATAAAGTAAAGTTTTTGGAGGTCAAAAATAAAAGACAGATTTTTACGGGATCACTCAATTCTTTGAGTCATCTACAAAATTCACTTATACAGTTTTTTACTGAAATTTTATAAAAAATTCTTTGAACAACCTCTCTTTTGATATACTATTTACAATTTTATTTATCTTCACCTTTCCACACTGCTCGCCGGTTACGCCAGTAGATTAAATAATGAATCAAATTTAACAACATGAATCAGTAAAGATATCGATATTTTATTGATTTTAACAAATTTTCGGCACAGCTTTTTTCAAGTGGAAAAAAATTAACAATATTATAAATATTGCTAATTTAATTTATTAAATTCATTAAATGATATATTTAAAATTTAGAATGTTTAAAAACATTTAAAATAAAAGAATATTTTAAATAACTTATTTTCATTTTTTGTTAGATCAAGAATTGATAGACCGAACTGTCGGTGTTCGCTAGAGGGCCGTAGCGTAGGTTAAGTAAATATTATTAATGATAAAATTTATACATAAATTAGTTTATCAAGCAGGTAAAATATAATATATTGCAATATATATTATGAAGAATTATAGAAGAATTAAACAGATGGAGTCACCGTAACAAAGACATAATATGCCATATTGTTTTGCTAACCCCACCCAGTTATTATAAAAACTAATTATTAAATAAAATTTCAAATAAATACTATTAATTAATTTTCTTATAAAAAAGTAGTGTACGGCAATGTAAAAGACAATATTATTGCAAGTAAGCATAAAATTGAGTATAATTCAATTTAATTGGCTTTATAAATCCAAACTGGATAAATCTTTCTAAAAAATTCACACGATGACTGAAGCGAGTTTTAAAATGATTCAGGTTTTTAGTTATGTTAATAAGGCATTGGTGTATACTATTTATATTTGTATTCACCTATTTTAAACCAATGAAATTCGTACATTTGTATAGCAAGAGAAAATAACCCGCTATAGCATGCAGCCCCCTGGAGCAGCCATCTCTTCAATGGTTTGGTAATCGAATCCGGATTATGTAATTTCAGTTGAAGGTTATATACTACATAATATTTAACTTCTTTTCACACTATAGTTAGGGAATATTTTTTGCTCTCGTAAAAACAGCCATCTGCTCCATTCGGCAACATAGTTTTCGTAGGATTTTCGGCCTAAATTTTCCCAGCCAGGAGGTATTTTGACTCTTGAAAAATGCAATAATTCGCTTGCCATTAAAAAAACCATTTGACTACATGGTTTTTTAGTCGCACTATAACCAGGGGTTGTTTTCGCTCGTTAAATAAAGCAACGGCCTCCAGAAAGCTAAATTTTTATTCTTTTCTAAAACAACAATAAAAGATTTTCCCGGTTCAATTATTTATTTTCGTCACCTCAATGTTTCTCTGAATTTCTCAAATAATTTCTCTGTAAAATTCCATAAAAACTCTTTTAGTGAAAAGTCAATAATTCCTCTAATTTCACCAGAAATCACTATTTTTTTTAAAAGAAAAAGAAAAATTTAATTATAAAATTGATTGAAATAAAATATTTTGCTAATTATAATGTAGGCATTGTTGAGATGAATGTTTTGTAAACAACAACTATTCCATTTCCATTTGAATTATGGGAGAATTTGTCGGTCTGACAGAGGGAAATTTGTTTACTCAAGCTCACTTTAATTGATGGAATATTGTTGATAAGAGAGGAATGTTTGGGTTTCTAATAGTTTTGTTTTTATTTTAATTGTTTCTGCCTATTAATTGCTGAAGGCTTCTAGTGGGCTTAGGCGGTCACAATAATAATTGGATATTAATTATTCAGAGAACATTTTTTTCAATTATGTAATTAATTAAGAAAATTTTGATTAATAATTGATAAAGTACGATTCACAATCAGTTAACTCAGTTATTTCTTTAATAGAAAATCTGATAAATTTCTCTTCAATTTTGTTTCAATTAGACTTAATCTTACGGCTTAGGGCAAATTCTTATTTGTCAATATGGCGTTCAGACACCTTTAGATCTTTCTTGATCAGTCAAAATATTAATAACAATAATATTAATTTTAATAATAATTAATAAATATTTAAATACTTTTAACTAATTTTAAAATGTTATTTATATAAATATTATAATTTTTTACCTATATTATAATTTTAAAAATAATGTAAGATTATATCCATATTTGGGAAAGTCTGAGTGTAATTTGACAAATGAGTTTGAATTGAGTGTTGATTTAAATAATAGTAAAAGTGAATATAAAAAGATTGAGCCTAAATGTGTGTTAGTATTGCCGTACTCGGAAGGTTTTACAAATTATAAAAGGAAGTTAAGCAAACAGATGGGAAATTTAGAGTATAAGATCGTCTCTAATTCGTCTAAGGTACTCAATATGTTTATTATTAAATCAAAAATTACGGTTAGATTGTGTTCTGATCTCATTTATCAATTTACATGTAATGGGTGTAATGCGACATACATTGAAGAGACTTCCCGTCACCTCTGTACAGTGTCGATTGAAGGGTTTGACCAAAATCAGTGATAATTAATAATAATTAATAATCCTAATAATAATCCTTAACCCTAACCCTAACCCCTAACCTAACCCTAACCCTTAACTCTAACCCTAACCCTAACCCTAACCTAAACTTTTTTTTTATTTTTTGTTTTACTTTTTGTTTTTTATTGGCGTTATCTTTTAATTAAATCGTTGCCAAATTTATTTAATTATTAATAATTAATTAATAACTATGTAAATGTAAATAATAGTGTAAATTTTGCAAATAAAATTCTTTTTTATTGTAAAAAAATTAAACAATATATCATTTCTAAATTGACTCTAATTTAGTCAGAAAATGTGAACAGTACTCGATGCATGTACAAATATACTGAATCATGTAAATAAACTCATTACTAGATTCAATTAAAGTGACCAAATGTCCCGAATTTGAGTTATTTGTCTCTCGCTGAAAACTGTCCCGGAAATTGTCCCGCATTAGACATGTAACGCTTTTAACATTTTCGCAATTAAATCTTATTACATTTTAATATTTCACAAATTGTCTCTTTTCTTTACTTCAGTGGTGTCAAACCTTTTGAAGTTGTGGGCCACATCAAAACTTACCAAACATTTCTCGAGCCAAGAGTCAAAACGATTAATGAATACATAACTTGAAAGAAAGAATAAAAATATTATTACTGAATTGAAGATATCATATAACTTTTGTATAAAAATTATAGTCACCTGAATAAAAATTTTGAATAAAAATCATTTTGAATAAAAAAGCCAAACTCTGCTTTTGTTGGACCGCTACTTCGGGACTCCATTTGGAATTGTTGATAAATTATTAATTCTTTAATTTCTAGAGTGGGCTAAATGTGAGATTTTTTATATACCCTCTATTTGTTCCTCTTTTCATTGTGGAACCTGCAAGGTTTTTTCTGGTTTTCAGGCGAAAGTTCTAGTAGTTGTAATGAAGTGAATGAAAGTTCTTTAAGCGAAAATTTTAAGTCTAAATACAAATCATTCCTTATAGTATAGGAAAGCAACCTATTCCTTGGACAAAGAATACAAGTAAAGCTGGTTAAATAAAAGACGAAGAAACCTTACAAAATTTGTTTTAATGAACTCAATTTATATCCATGAAAGATTAATTTCTTATCTCTTTTGTCTGGATTTCTGAAGGCAAGACTCGATTACAGTTGACATGCAATGTCATACAAGTGAGGGACTTTCTTTTTTTTAATAAACAATTTTTTTTTTATTATGGCCTAAATTTGTTAATCATCTCGATAATTTATTTATTCAGAATTGAGAAAATTCGTCGAAATAAAAAATTAAATGTAAAATATTAATTAGGATCAACAATCAAACAAGTCAGACTCGGTTCTAAAGTGTCATTTGGGTCAGATCAGTTTGGGAAACAGGAAGGACATCAATTAAATTAATTTCCAGTCTGCTTTGTAGATTTCTTGGAGATAATGGACATTTTAAGATGAATAAACAAATCTGCCGGAGTTAAAAAATTATAATTTAATAAAAACAGAGAAATCTAGCAAGATTTTGCGCATTTTCCAATTAAAATATTTTGTTATTTTAAATTTTTAGATTATTAAAACAATAAAATAAAACTTTAAATGATAAATTCTTGAAATATAAAATAACTTGAAAGCAAATCGTTTAATATCAATTTATCCAAGTGAGAAGGAAATTTAAAATAAAAGAAATGTCAAGATATTAAATTAAAAATTAAAATTAAATACATTTAAATTTTAAAATCTTATGATTTGGCTTTCAACCATACCCATTTCCACCAATCAATATTAATTTCCAAATTTTATAAATTTTTAATTAACTTTGCACTTTAATGATTTTTGATGTTTTTTGTTCACCTTCGATTTTTCGAGTGCATTTATTTTATTTCTATAATTATTATAACAACCTCAACACAATTCTATTATGGTTTCCCTCAATTCTTGAAAATTTCCAGATTTTGTTTCCTAACTTTGATTTAAGCCTATTTCCAAAATGTAGAGTTGCATGGCGGCGTATTTCAGGTGATTTTGGAAGTCACTCAACTGTACTCATATTTCAGTAAAAATTGACTTGAAGAATTCTCCATAGTTCTAATGTGATAAAGAGGAGAGCCATCTTTAATCAAAACCATTTCATCTAAACATGTATCTTGTTTAGGTAATTGATCGTTTCTTCAAAGAGCACAAGGGGAAACATTCTGAATGACGAGATCGTCCTTTAGACTGTCACAAGAGGACCGGCAATTGAAACTTCTACCACCAAACTGACGTAAATTCAATTTATAAATTAAATTAAGTTTTTCATTTGCATTTTTCTCTATGTATTTTTGTGAAATTTAATGTTTATATGATAAAATTTGTTTTAAATAAAACTGAGAATTTTTTGTTTTAAAAACTGTAACCAGTTCAATAATTGAATTTTATATTTATACTTTTATTTTTATATAAAGTTGAAAATCATTCTTATCTTTTTGAAATTCAGAGGTAAGTTTATTAAGAATATGATAAAATAAAAGAAATAAATACATTATTTTTCATTGACACTCAATTTGAAATTATATAGAATACATAGAATACAGGGAAGATTTATAATCATTTATGTTACACCTGCTCTGGTAGAGAATCAAATAAAATAATGTTTAGGACTCATAACTAACATAAATTGAACCTGATACCAAATTATTATTAACTTTTTATCTCCGTGACCCCCAAAATTTTAAAAACAAATAATATTTAACCTTCCCTTATCCGCCCACCCCATAAAAATGTTTTTGCAGCTGCTGAGTTCCCAGTTGAGACCCAGAATTATACAATCAGGTTAGAAAATATAACAACTACAGTTCATATTGTAAGATTTAAGTAAGTTTTTGCTTTTCTGCCGAACAAATAATGAAATTTAGTTAACATGTCTTTTGATTTTTATGTATTTTATGTAAAGTTTTTTAAGTAATAGAGTAAGTAATAGTACCATTAGAACATGCGTCACAAATTACGACTATAGGAATCAACAATTCTAGATGAAGGTTAAAATTGGTGACGTAATCAATGGTTTTGTAAACGTTTTGAAGTTACATAATAATTGATTTAAACAAAATTTGAAGGTATGAAATGTTAGAGTACAACACGGCGATCATTTCCATATAAAAACATTGAATACAATAAATGTTTGTTAATGTGTCAATTTCTTACAGAAATTTTTTTAATATTTTTGTGCGATTCATTCATACGACAAGGCAGCCATAGTTTGACAATAGGTGAACTAAACTTAGGATTAATAGAAAATAAAAACACAACTAAATTTAAATTTTTTTACAGAATGTCTGCCTGCTAAATTAAGCTTTATTCGAGATAGTAAAATTTTGTATAAAACAATTATTAAAACAAATAGTTAAATACTTAAACACTTTTTCTTGGGCAGCTAAAACAATGATATTGCCTGATAGGGAGATAGAGGGTGGATTTACAATAGATTTCATTCTGATTGCACCCTGACGCGTCCGGGTGGACGCCGACAGAATTAATAATGCAAAAACAATTAAGTGTTTAATCAGTCAATAGCATCAATAATTTCACTATTTGCAATCAATATAATGTCACTCTATATTCTACTTTATCGATTTTTTATATTTAATTTTAGTTTTTCCACTGTGCGTCTGATTTTCTCTGGATTTTTATCGTTTGGAAAATATTTAATAATAATCTAATAATCATAATATAATAATAATAATAATAATAATAATAATAATAATAATAATAATAATAATAATAATAATAATAATAATAATAATAATAATAATAATAATAATAATAATAATAACTATAATAATAATGAAAGGTGATAATCGTTTTCGTGATTGGGTTTGTTTTATGCAATTTTTCATAAAAATTCTAAACATGTTTCCCGCGCCCAATAAATTATATTTTAATTGTGTTTATAATTACTGTTGTTGGGGTATTACAAAAAAAGAACTGTAAAATCAATAAAACACTAAAATGATAAAAGTCAACATTAATTAAAAAATTTACAAAAATTCGAAAGTAGTGTTGATCGAAGGAAATTGGTATGGTTGAACGCCAAATTGAGAGACGAGTCCAAAAATAATAATAAAAATTTAGTGAGGGGTCCCTAGAAAATAATATAAGATAAAAAAACAAATTAATTAAAAATATAATTACTAATGAGAAGCCCGAGTCAATGGGAAGTCCGAGGCAATGGAAAACCCGAGAGATGAGGAAAACCCGGAGTGTAGACGGAATAATATAAAAGGGTAAATTGACCTAAACAATATTAAAAGGGCGCCACTGACCTATGGAGAGGTAATTATTTCCTTTTTTTGTAATTGAGTAATGTAGCAAACGTTGTTGACAAATGCCGGCTAAGGTGGTCTGTGGGAAGTAATTATTTTTTAATAATTTAGTAATGTAGCAAATGTTGTTGACAATTGTCTGAAAACAGTTTGAGCAGGAGTATAAAAGGAAAAAGGGAAAAACGCGAAGTGGCCAACGGTTGAAGCATACGTATAGTCTAGTCAGGTCAGTAAAAGGGTCTAAACCCAAGTAAAGTCAAACGTTATCTATCAGAAAAGGTGATTATCCATTGGATAACCTACCTTAAGATAATCAAATTTATTCGGTGGTTGAAGGGTGCAAATAAATCACAAATTGTAATTGCAAAACATTGAAATAAATTGGATTGAGTTGTAACTGTGGTAAAGTTCAAATTAAGTTATTCTGTGTTGGGTTTGCTTATTTGATTCGAAAAGGACACAAGGAGTCAGAGAGAACCGACTTTCAATAATAATAACCCAACACTGTCATAATAATTCACGGTGAGTGATTTTAACCTAATGAGAATCATATATATATATATATATATATATATATATATATATATGAAGTTGATATGACCTAAAATATACAGGAATTGCTTTCTTATATCATTTTATATTAAGTCAAAGGATTAGGGAATCTTAGATAATGGCAGAATGCTCCTAGAATATCTGCTGAGCTATTTCCATAATTCTTCAGATAATATTTTCCAGTTGAAATTCCTCCAATTATGCAATCTTTCTTCAAATTTAATTGTCAACATTAATTTCTATTATCATAATCAATTTTTCCCTGATTCTTACCTGAGCCTAAAAACCGGTAAACGTTAATTTAAATTCCAATTAATAAGTTGTCATGATAATGTCCATCAAAAATCCAATTTGTTTATATTTTTACTGGTTTAAAGAGAGTTATTATTTCTGTTAATTAATCAGTTAATAATTCCAGCTATACGCAAATATGAGCTTTTCACACTCTTTACTGAATTTTCATATAAAGTGTTGGGCTATAAGCCATCATTAAAACAAAACCAAATGACTAGGAAAAAGTCATGTCGAAAAATTGTGAGAATGGCTATTATAACACAAGCACGCACCGAAAACAGAAATTAAAAATATAATAAAAACATTAAATAAAACAAAATAAAAAATAACATAATTAAGTAAAACAAATAATTAATAAATTCCGCATGCAATATACATGGGAAAATAAAGTAAAAATATAAAACCGCCAAAACCTTACAAAATAAGGTTTAGAAAATACACAGGCGGAGGAGGCGACCAGAATAAGAATTAGCAAAAAATAAAAATGCAAATTTAATAAAATTAATACTAAAAAATTAAGAAAAATAAATAACAAAAGAGAAAAATATAAAATTAAATAAAAGCCATCAAAAAACCCGAAAAAATGGCCAAAAAGATTTGAAATTAGCTGATTGGTCGCACACACGCACGAAAACAGTATAAATACAATAGCCATTGTCACAATTATTAACCTTTAAAAAAACTTATAAAAATTTTATTTTGAATTCGAAATTATTTGCACTTTAGCCGTACGTACTTTTGTTTATTTTATTTTTATGCTAAATATATTTTTGAAATTCGTTTTAATTGTTTTCATTATCATGGATGGCCGCGATACTTTTTAGTATCTGCGACAGGTCCCCCTAATTTTACTTTTATATATTGATTCTTTAATTGTGGGGAATGGCAAAGTAATATTCGATTCTGGCCGTTAAGTTGGCAGGACGTCGACAAACCACCCTTCGGTGTCTGCCTAGTCTGGTCAGGTCTCGTTACACTGATCACGGGGTAGGACACCGTCGTAATTCACCGAGGCGGCCATTTTCAATGTTGGTCGGAGCGGTATGAGTAAAATGCGGGTAGATCGCTACACCTAGGGGTTGACATTAACAAATGTCTAAGTAGGGAAACAATATTTTTCTTTAAATGCCTGTCGAGAAATTGGTTACAATAATGGGAACGACTAGGGTTAAGTATAGGAATAAATGTATAATGTATTAAACCGAATATCAATATAACGAAAGGAAAAGATTTAAAAATCTAACGCGACTCGGAAAATGACCGGAGCATCAATATTTTTCGTTTTTCTATGCAGATTTATGGTCAGCAGATCAACAATAGACTTTTACACTAAATTCATTACTGAGTAAACTAATATTGATTGTGAGTTTGATGCAGGATTGTGCTGTGTGAAAGTTACAACTAATTATTATCTTTATTATACTTCTTATTAAACTGATATAAATTTACAATGAAAATTTCTTCCCATTCAGTCTCTTTTGTTATAAAGAAAACCTTTGACAGCATGCAGACAGGATATAAAATCCCGAAATTAACATCACAGAGATCTGAAAAATCCAATCCATTAATTCACAACAACGATGATAACTCCCACCTAGAATGCCGGAAAAAATATGATCAGTTAGTCGCAGAACACGAACGCACGCTCGGTACGTGGTTCGCCCCCGAGGCTGTGAAAGCCCTCCACAAGCAAATTCACCGACTAACCAGGTGCCGCGAAGATCTTATTGCCGAGAACCGAGCGCAGTGGATCGTGATCAATAACCAGAGTGCCGTCCTAGTAGCCTCCTTTAATGAAGCCGAATTGAAGAAACGATTAGCCGGCCGTGATTTTGCGATAAAGCTAAATATAATCCCTGCCAATCATATACTCGAAACGGCCACAACTGGTTCTCCACAAACACCGAAAACTAGTAAGAAGCATAACCCCAGTAAAAACCGACGTCGCCGTGAACGACGTCGGGCTGAGGGGGTCACTCTACTAAAGAATGCAGCCCAGACACTGGAAGAAGCGGCAATGCTAGTCGCCGAACAGCAGTCCCAATTAGTAAAGATACCGAAAAACCGCTGGAAATGAAGAAACCCGAAGAAAATACAACCCAAATCTGTGTCGGTGAAACGGACGAATTACAAATTCGGATAAAGATTCCCTCTCCTTCTACAACCACTTCGGGAACGGACGAAAATCGCAAGCCCTCTACTTCAATCGGTTATTGGACGGACGAATTTGGGGACGAGCTCTGTCACTCGGTTCCCCAAGTCGGATCCAACGAATTAAAAGTTGGTCGAAAACGAAGATTTCCCGTCGACATCGACGAGTGAAAGCCGGTTCTCGTGGAAAACCGAATTTCATTTTGACATAATAATTAGAATCATTTTATGACATGATTATATTTTATCTTTTATTTTCATTTGTTGTTTTTTCCTGTTGTAAATGTTATAATTATAAAATAGACTTTTATTTGTTAAATTTCTTAATAAATTTCAATATGTCTGGACTCAGATGAGAAAGGGATGTATGGAGGCTTGCCTGAGTATAAAGTAAGATTAATGAGGTTTGATGTATGCGAATAATATGACTGGAAAGCTGTATTTACCTTAAAATATTGAAAATAGAAATATTTATGATTATCGAAAAATTGATTTTTAAACCTTTAAAAAGAATATGTTGAGGAATGAAAGATTAAATGTGAATAAAAAGAAAATTTTAGATATTAAAGGGACTTTATTTTCTTTGTAAAGCGATCAGGAGATTTTCTCAAACCTAAAAACAGCTGATTTAACAGCAATTACAATTAATTAGATAAAAATTTAAATTTTCGCCGGTTATTTGAGTAAAAGATTTTCCAAGTTAAAACAAAATTCGAGGTTACTGACATTGTTTCGAAATTTTAATAACTAATTCGGAAGAAAATCAGAAATCCTAGATAATTTAAAGGTCTGTATTTTCAAAAGTTATTAATCCAATTTTTCTTTGATAAATGTCCTATATTTTAGAAATTAAAATTAAATTACTAAACATTTAAATTTAATGTTAGCTAAATTTGACTGATAAAAGATAAATAAGTAGCCCGAGTGCAGATGAGTATACTTCCGGCAGTAAAGGTGCACGAATACTTACCCATGAATTAAATGAGACCATAACGGAAATCTGATTCGGACGTATACATGAAACCGACGATAACAGATGGGAAAGTGTATGCCAATATCAAGAAGAATAGATACATGACATAGACGTAAGTCCTTCTATCAGCCGTCAGGAACCCGAGAGCGAGATTATCACAAGGAGTAGTCTTGGAAACGAGGCTCACCTGCTTGTGGACTCTCGGCTGCTGTATACAGTAGCAACATGGGCTTGCTCATGGGTATACAGTGGGGATGTTAAAATTGTGGGGGCGTCTGGGAGAGAAACCCTAGAAAGGCAAGAGTGATTGGAGAAGTAGAGTTAACAAATGCGCATCGATTAAAACAAAATTAGTTCTACCCAGTACGCCAACAAAAGTCATTCCATTACCTTTTCTATATCTGACCGTTTCCTGTCTTAAAATCCGAAAGATTAATAATTTTTTGACTTCCTACAAACTTCCATTTCTGTCCGTTTCATGTTTGGCTAAAAGAGTTTCTTTTAATTCCGTTTTCATTAAAATTTTTTTTCATGTTTTAAAATCTCTATTTCATTTGGTTTTCATTCAATTTTACTTTAAAACAATTTTAACTTTATAACGCCAGCATTGTCTTCTTCATATTCATATATAATTATGAATTTCCTTCTGAACGAGAGCCTCAGTGAACATAGAAAACCGTTTTTTGCTTTATTATATTAAAGTTTTGTTGGTGTACGAGTGAGCTTTATGATTAATCTCTACGGTACTCTGGGTATATGGCCAATTTCCCTTCCTCTGTTTGTTTACTATGGACCCCTTTCACTCTCATACACCCCATAACCTCAATTAACCGCTATGCAACCGTGGGAAGACCACGTTGGTACTGTGCATAACAGCCGAAGATTATTAAACGATTTCAAACACTGGTAAATTATTTATTTATATCTACATTCAATTCAGCCCAGCATATCTGGCAAACACACTAATTACTTTTAAATCGCTCTCTGCCTATTACACCAAGAATCAATAAATAGGACCGTTGGGCACAGTCGGTACAACCTTGGATTTTATAAATGTTTAAAATTTTCTTTGTTTAACTTGGAATGTTGTTTATCTCAGTGAATCTTTTAATTTAATCACAATTTATTCATGAGTTTTCTGATTTTTTATATGAATTTTGGAATTATTCAAAAAAGGTAATTAAAGTTATTATTAATTTATATACCAAAAAATTTTCAGTTTACCCAAATTCACTTCGTTCTATAGATTTTGGAAAAAATTTCTTAATGCAATGGTAATAATTTGGATTTTATTAATAACAATCAGTCCATCTTTCATAACTTCTATAATTCTTTTAATTGGCATTTGATATTCTGTGATGATTTTTATATTTTAATTAAATTTTAAATATAAACTTACATATTTCGATGAATTTCTATGTGCCAGATAGTTAATGTCGTGGAAGTATCAGTAGATAATACGTGGCGGATCTAGCGATCTACTCTATGCTTAATTAACTAACTATTACGATTTTAGTAATTTCTACTCGTCAGAATTTACGTTGTTGTATCGGTTATCTTATACTGTGGCGTTTAAAATTTAATCCAAAAAGCGTTTATTGACCTATGCCACCCTGTATTACAGTTAACCACTAAACAACAAAATGTTTGACTTAACCATAAATAAATTCGCTATCCTAACATTAACCACCCGGTCGAATTGAGTTTAGAGAGGATTTAAAATTCCATACTTAATGATCTACTAGAGATCAATCCTAATTCCTTTATCTCATGGCGCCCTTCCCGAATTTTAACCTGCTCGTCCCGATCGACGTTTCCATCAGCCGTTACGAGTTGTAAAACGATACAAAAAAAAGAAAAATACAAATCCTTACTTTACAAGATTTAAGTTGCAGAAAGTTTGTTGTAAAATTAAGTTGAGTTTTTTAAAATTAAGTTTTATTAAGTTAAAATAATGAATTTGGTCACTGCTTATATAGTTGTTTTATGCGAGTGTGCGACCAATATGCGATTTTTCGTCATTTTAAGGGCTTTTTATTATTTTTATTAATTTTAAAATATTTTATAATTTTTTATTCATTTTTCTTGATTTTTTGATATATTATTCTTATGTTATCGAATCTATTTTTATTCAATATTCTTTTTAGCCCTTAAAGTTTTCTTTCTTGGTCGCCGCTTCTGCCTGTTTTTTCTAAATCTTATTTTGCAAGGTTTTGGCCGTTTTATTTATTTAACATATTTGTGGGTTACAGGGTTTCGTTATTTGTTTGAATTAACCTGTGGTTGCCCCAGTAACGCCATACAAAATGATACTAACCGCCACTTGGCACCCGTTGCTAGGCAACGTTGGTAATGTGTTCAAGTGGTGGATTGCCCGCAAAAATTGAGTATTATCGCTAGTACTGTAATTGCTCGGACAACCCTCGGGTTCACGAGCTGTCGATAGAAGACCTATGCTCGCTTAGCTCTGTCCCATGTGTAAGTGAATTCACGATCGAATGTGGAAAGATGATCTGAAGCTGCGATGCGAGTATCCATGATAATGCCTGTACGTAAGTGCATCTAGGAAAAAATCTAACTATGAGTATATCTATTTTATTGGATTCAACAAAAATATATAGTTATCAAGAGTTAATGGGGTGGTTTTGGGTGTTGTGCAGCTCGGCGTCGGGCACGCTCCTTACGTCCCGGCCGACGATTATTTGATTGAGTGGTGCATTGATCTGCTGGATTAGGATTCTTCTGCGCTATCTGGGACGGGGCGAAGACGAGCGGGTATGTTACCGCTTCCCCCTCCCGACAAACTGCCAAGGCGACTTCTAGCCCTCGTATTTGAGTGCGCAGGCTCTGATTGAGCTGTCGCTCTTCCGCCCAACCTTTCTGTGCTGCAGTTAGTCTGAGGTATAACCTTTTTAACTTTTTCGGATCCGACCAAGTCGCTTTGATCTGCTGAACCTCTTTGGTCAACTGGAGTATTTGGTGGAGGAGATCCGCATTTGTGTTCCTTGTACGGTCTAGTTCCGCTTGCGAAATTTGAATGGTGGCCATAGCTATAATGGATAAGTTCGTCAAATTTGACTCTAATAATTTATATAATTTATATTTATAATTATCGTAAATATATCGATTAAGACGGATATTCTCAGGCAAACGGTCAAACGTAAAGACAGGGTAACGAACATTTCTTTTTCAACAACAAAAAAAATCAAAGCTAGCTCATATTTATCGTTAGTGTTTCGGGATTACTATTTTCTGGGGAACGGCTCCATTTGGCTCTTCTTTGGAAGAACCACGGGGTATGGGCGTCGAGTATCGCGGACTGGGCGAGGTGGGTAGGCTTCTGCAATCCGCTCGGCGAGGATGTCTTCTTCTACGTTGGCGAGATACATCCTCGCCTTGACCACCTGTAGATCCACCTGTTCCTGCACCCGTTCCCATTGGGTGAGGAGATTTCGCGCATGGATATAAGATTCCGCTGCTGGGTATTGTTGTCCGGCGAGTCCGCATGGGTCGCTGTTTAGGCCCAGTATCCTCCAAGTGGTGGGATACGGCCACTGTTGTCGAATTTCATTGAATATTTCTGCTTTTGGGGGTGATTCCTTCCGACGTCGTCCATCGGACATTCGAGTGTCAGTCCATTCGGTCGGCATATTCTAAAAATGCATCAAAATCAGTCACTGGCGTATGGGGATGAAAAACAGTTTATTTAAATAGTTCGCTCGGATTGTGTACCAGACTCACTAACGACCAGGTTATTATTATTAGGTCTATCACAAGTTAAACTTATCGAATGCTAATTATTACTACAATCTTCTGCAGATTTAATTGGCTGTGCATCTCGGAGTCCTTGGGGAAATTATTGAGTTGACAAACCTTTCATCATGGCGCTCCTATGTATTCTCTTTCAATGGTTGTGCTAATTATAAGAAGTTAAGGGTTGTATTACGACCGAACGGAACTCTACGATCTATTGGGTATCAACGTTTATCAAGTTAGTGATAGCATCAAGGTGTTATTAGGATCCATTTGGAAGTTATAATTGCCTAGCATCGGCTTTAATCAACAATAATTTACCGTTTAGGGCCAATATTTATTTAAAAATGCAATCTTTAAAAGTCTATAAGGTACTAAGCGTTGTTATTCATCTGAGGGTAGTTGGAATTCGTTGGGCATATAATGTTATTTGGTCTCGACTCAAGAGTGCTGGCTATTTTAGGGTCGCGGTCTATATGAGGTCAATATCGATTAAAGTGCGAAATTTTTTAAATTTATTAATATATAACATTAACTAAGTTAACTTTAATATATTTACAATTGCGTGTGATCGACTATAATTTAATAAATCTCGCATTTTCCAAACAGGATATCCACCTTCGCGAACTCTTTCAATCAATGTGGGGTATCCGTTTCCTCTATGATTACTAGCGATTGGTGCCATCCACAATATCAACGGAAGATCTACGATCACGCAGACTCGCATTTTCCGGTCTAATCGCCTAACATTGCAGGTATATGTTAACTTTAGTGGTTAATATCGCATCCTGTTTATTTTACTTATAGATCATTTCGGTTCGCAATATTAAGATAGCTGGATTCGTCGCCGTACAATGGATCGATTTGGGTAATTCATCATTTTATTTACTTTTAGCACTTTTATCTACCAATTTTTTAGCGTCATCGACTTACATTCGTTGGGGATTATGACGGATTACCTCCTTGTACCTATTCTCTGGAATTTATCGCTTTGGATATTTTATTTACGGCTTTATTTGGAATTATTGTATTTTGCATCCATGACAATTGGCAGTAAGCCTTATCTATGCTTTGTAAAATTTTCATGATTAACTTTTTGTAATTTATAAAGTTTTGTTTGTTAATTTATTCTTTATTCTAAGTTCCTTATTTATGAAGCAAATTTTTCTACATTTTTTTGAGGATTGTTGATTTATTCATATTTAATTTTCCTTATATTTTCACACTTAGTCAACTAATCAATGGAATCACCTTATTTTCGATACCTTACTTCCAATTCATGAATTGATTTTACGTCTAGTCGCTGGGTCCCTGTGCTTTAAAATCCGTGCATTATTTTACGTTCAGTTGATAAATCTCGCTATTCGAAACTGATGAATTTAATTGATTTAACCTACTCGATTATTTTAGTTTTATCCAAATGAATTACTCTAATCTTATTAATGAGTTACCCGCTAAGAAATTATAATAATTAATGAACCAACTTATGAATTTAATCAATAGGTTAATGAATTACTTCATCTTTGATTGCCTATTCTTGATTAAAAAATTCAATACTTCATTTTAATCTATTATCTTATTTTATTTTTATATTCATTTCTCAAGGAATTACTTTCATTTTTCCAAATTACTTTAAATTTTCAGTCGTGAAACATTTTAGTTTTCGGTGCTTACAATCGATAGTTACTTAAGTTCTTTAATCAATCCTTGAATTAATGAATCTATTAACGTCCGATGATTTATTTTAGCAATAAGCTTCATCTAATTTTATTTAAAACATGACTTTAATTTGCTTTTAGCAATAAGTTTTACCTAATTTTATTTCGAACCATTAATTTAATTTACTTTTAGAAATAAGTTTTAAAACATGACTTTAATTTATTTTTAGAAAATAAGTTATGTCTAGTTTATTTTAAATTATTATCACGGAATGAGCTATAACAACGATTTCAATTTAATTTATCTCCGTACCCTTTCCCTTCAATAGGCCTTAGGCGCACATTGTGTTTAAATTATATTTACTGAGTGCCCACTGGACTACTCGATGTGATGATTTTGAGCCGTGTGTAGTATGATTTTAGGTCGATTTTACAGAAATGAGAAACGAGGAAGCAGCCAGAGACTTCTTCCTTATTTCTCGTTTCAGCTATAGGGATAATATTGACGTTACGACCCCTGCATTCCGCACGCTGAGTCTTCACGGGTACATATCATTGGCGATTTTCCACGCTCTTACACAAATCTGTACTATGTAGATTTTGCTTTCTTGCGTTATGTGTTGGCTGTGGGCCGGAAAAATTTCGACAGAATTAGTTTTAGTTTATTTAAATACATAAAAACGATTTATTAATATTAATAATATTTATTAATTATAAACAAATAAACATAATTACCATCCAATGTCAATCCATAACAATAAAAAATAGCATAATATTGCATCAAAATAAAAATACCTCTCCCCCCACGCCGACATCCAAGCAGAGCTCTACCGAGGTTGCAAGGATGTGACGTGGAGAGAGGGCTCCAAAATAAACATTCCTCACCTAAAAGTAAACTTCTGAAAATGGTTTAAAAAGGTTTCAAAATAGTTTCAAAAACAGTTTTAAAAATGGTTTGTTTCGAAAAACGGTTAAGTTTAATGTGAAAATGGATCAGTATTTATACCTATTTTCTGTCGCTAACCTCGCCTGTTAAATTTGATGCAGTAAAACAAAATTCGACCTTGTTATTTTCTAGTGAATTCTATTCTTTAATTTTATTATTTTTCAATTTATTTTTATAATTTTCCATTTAGAATTTTTATTGAATTATTACTAATTCAAATCTTTTGATTTAAATCTCGTTTTCATGAACTTTTATTAATTTTTTCAATTTTGTCGAATTTGTTGTGTTTTCTTGTTATGTTTGTGTTGGTATCGTGCGAATCTTGGTGCGTTTTGTTATTATTTTAATTTATTTTTATGTTTATTATTTTATTTTTAATTCTCTTTTTTCTCATATTTGATAGGGTTTAATTGGTGTTTAATAGGTTTATTTAAATTGCACCAAACAAAACATAAAGATAAGAAATGGATAATATAGATATATAAATTTGAAAAATTTATTTCATTTACTTCCATTACGACTATTGATCAATTTCATTTCCGTAATAAACAAATTTGATATATTATCTCAATGGAAATAAATAAAATATTAAAATCAAATAAAATCAAATGTGAATAAATAAATGATAATTAGATTTTATTCTATAAATAAATTTTATTAACACAAAATTCGATCAACAAATGTAAAAATTATTATTATTTATTTTTTTCAAATTTTGTTGTACAACTAGTTAAGAATAAAAATTTTCTAGAGAATAATAATATGGTTAAATTTAATGCAATTTAAATAACAAAATATTTTAATTTCCCCGCTTGCTTAATAAATCTGTATATCAGAAATATAAAAGCTCGTGTGGAATACAAACAAAACGAGGGTCGGGTTGAGAGTCCTTTGTAAATTATTTATTTCATTTCCAGTGAAGATTAATTCATTCAGCAGTAATGCTGGGGCACCTCAGAACTTCTCTCAATTAAGTTTTCAACCAATAATTCCATAAGGCTAAGGAAACACATAAACAACCAGCCTCCTTTTTTATTCCATAACATAATCTATTATTTATCTCCTGATCCAGCTGAACTCAGAAAGTCTGATCTGGTGAGTCACTCATAATTAATGTTGAAACGATATCAAGTTGAACTGGGAGGAAATTGTCGACAGTAATTGCGGACCATTTCCATGTGAAAAGTGATAAACCTGATCACTTGCGACATTCCTCGGAATATATCTAATGTAAATTTAGATAAGTTTGTCAATTAAACATTCTGTGAATAATTATCGTTCTCCAGCATGACTTCCGATCATGTCTAGAATACTGATCGGATCATCACCGGCTGTTTGGGATTATGCTAGCTAGCAGTATTAAAAATTGAAAATTTATTAATTATCCAAAATACGAGATCAGATGTTTCCTAGCGCCCCTAGACAGAGACCCAAATGTGAATATAATTTTTTACTAATCCACCTGATTAGTAAATAGGCGGGAAAAGATAAGAATGCTATTTCGGTTTTTATTTAATAAATATATTAATTTACACAATTTCAATGAAGCCTTCATAAGTTAGTGTTTATTTTGAATTTATTGACAAAGAAATTAATAAAATAATTTAAGATTATTGTGGTAAACTAAAATACTAACTATGAAGAAAACACTATTTATTAAAACAAAATACAATAATTTAATTAATAAAACTCCTTGATAATATTTGTATTAGCAATCAAAAATTAGTAAAACAACTTATTAAGATACTTCAAGTATGAATTTATCAATCCTAATAAATATGTTTATAATTTTTTCATTCATTTATATATTTTATCATTGTGTTTAAAACTAGAACTACCAATCCGTCATTTTGACATAAATTTTATTGTTGTTGTGTAAATATTGTTTTGGAAATTTATAATGACTTGATATGACACCAAAGTACTCACAAATTATCTTTCCTCTTGTTTATCAACCCTTTAATGTTAAGGAACAACCTAACATTTACCCATTTATACCAACCCGTCAAAATGACACAACTAATAATTTTGTTCTTATACTTTGACACGAGTCAAATATGAATCCAAAAAAATGTGAAAAAAAATTTGCTTTGGGTTTTAGTCATTTATTTAGCTGATGAGTTTTAGTAGGATAATGATATTTATTACAGAAATTTCATATTTGGAGGGGATAACAGTTTTTTATAACAAAAAAGTGCATAGTGAGTAAAGTTAACTTTATTGCTTTTATATCAAAATGATATTTATTTTTTGTAATAGGGTTTTATAATTATGAAAAGAAATACTAAAAAAACAAAATTATTGAAAACACTAACCAGCATTGATGAGGATTGTTCCGATACGAATTTAGATAAAAGTTATGATTTTTTGGAAGATGACATGGAAATTGAAACATCTGAATTTGATGAAAATGATGCAAGTACAGACCGCCAACATGAAGTTGACAGTTCGGATGCAGAATGTGAAAAAGAAAATGAAATTCCTACCTTTATTTCAGACGCCGAAAGCGGATGTGTATTTTTTCAAGCTCTGAAAGTGATAGAAATTGTAGAAATAGGATGTGCAAACTGCAGTTGATGGAACAGTTTGGGAAGAAATTCAAAAAGGTGGTTGTGCTGGAGGATCACCTTAACATAATATATTCAAGGATACTTCAAGTCCAACTGGTTATGCTAAGCGGAACGAAATGTCAATGCGAAGTTAGTAGTGCATTTTAGTTATTAAATGATAATTGTATGATGGAGCACATTAAAATTGCACAGAAACCGAAGAACAATATATGCCAGGGGAGCAATGAATATAAAAATATGAAATTATCATAT
Organism: Schmidtea mediterranea; assembly: GCA_022537955.1. Classification (NCBI taxonomy): domain Eukaryota; kingdom Metazoa; phylum Platyhelminthes; order Tricladida; family Dugesiidae; genus Schmidtea; species Schmidtea mediterranea. The sequence continues at coordinate 48,672,799 of CM039680.1, forward strand.
TTGTGATGGAAAAAATGGGGACCTTGGTTTTTCGAAAGTACTATGAATAGAAACAAATGTACGGAAATCTTGCGCTTTATTCGATTTGACATAAAAAAGTGACAGAAGTAAACGTTTACAAGTAGATAAATTTCCATGGAATGCATTTATTAAAAACAGTCAAAATTCCTACAAACCGAGTTCTTGTCTTACCATAGATGAACAACTTTTTCCAACCAAGAGAAGATGTAGGTTTACGCAATTTATGCCAAATAAACCTAATAAATTTGGGATAAAGTTTTGGTACTTAAGTTTACTTAAGAAAAGATAATTGACGAACATTATCAACACCTTTACATGAATTTGTGGTTCTCAAGCTTGCCGAACCTTATTTAGGTTGCGGAAGAAGTATAACCACTGACAACTTTTTTATTAGTATTCCATTGGAAATAAGCTGTTAGCTAAAAAACAACATTAGTTGGAACTGTGTGAAGTAATAAAAAAGAATAACCAAAAATAGCAAAAGTAAAAAAAGATAACATGGCTCGATACTAATAAAATCTGATAATATAGTTCTCACTATTTACAAATCCAAACCTAAGAAAAGTATTACTTCAAAGTTCCAAGCTTACAACTGTAAAGATTGCCAATAATAATAAACTTTTACCAGAAACTGTCGAAATCTATAACAAAACTAAGTTCGGAGTAGACGCTATTGACCAAATGGCTCACAAGTACATTGTAAAAGCAAGTTCTAGTAGATGGCCATTGCAGATTTTCTATAATATTTTAGATTTAGCAGGAATTAACGCCTGGAGATTAATAAAGATACTACTGACGAAAATATCACTAGCAAACAATTTTTATACCAATTATTTGAAGAGCTTGATAATGAATTTACATATAGCAAAACATTGAAATCTACTCAGCCAGAAAAATGGAATATAGAGACCATTAATTCAACTTCGGAAAATCCTAAAGAAAATATGCAGCGAAAATCCTGTTTAATCGGATTTTGTAATAAAAACATAACAAATTCTATTTGTTTTAAATGCTTGAAATATATGTGTGGGAAGTGCACAGCAAAAAAGGTATCAATTTGTAAAAAATGTGCCATATTCTTTTTTTAATATATATTAAAGATTTCTTATTCCTTTCCTATTTTAACTGTATGTTTACTTTTCATATTTTAAATTAGAATAAAAAATAAATTTTATTTATTCACAATTTTTTTATTAATTTCATCTTCCATACATCCGTCAAATTGACGGATTGGTACAACTTGAGCCGGATTATCCATAGCGTCAACTGTGCATTGGCACAAGATTCCGATATTTTTTTGGGCCCCCGGAGCCCGGGCCCAAAAATGTAAAAAATATTAAAAAAACAAAAATAAAACTCGCATTTCCGATTTTCCCTTATCCGACTACGTATGTGATTTTTTTTATTTAAAAAATAAATACATCATGACATCATCATCAATTATTATTAGCAAAAGAAAATATTAATTAAATAAATATATCAGATTAATATTAAAAAATTTATTTAAAAATATTTAACGATTAATCGGAAATAAAAAATGTCAATAGACTATTGATCTCAAATTTGACTAAATGCCTATAGGAAAGATTCTTTAAAAATGTAGTTTTCAGAGGTTTAATTTTTGAGAAAAAAAAATATACCTGCCAAAAGGGACCCAGATCTTTTTTGGCATAGCAGAACAGGTCCCCTAAATGTTTAATCCGGCTATGGTAGTAAACTGGGCACAACTAGGTATACATAAAATTTTTGTAGTTCTAATGTTAATTAATAATCCTTATAAAGTAAAAAAAATGACTTTACATTTTTATGATAAATGTATATAAAGATTATAAACCCGAATTATAAAGCAAATACTAAATATTCAAATCTCCATAAAATGAATAGAGGAATTGATTTATAGTCACAATGGAAAAAATTAAAATATTATATTACAGCTTAGATTAGGGGTCGGCAACCTTTTAACTGTGGTGTGCCAAGCCACACTGCCAATTAATTCACGGTGCCACCTTTTTTATACAAATAAGTAATGGTATATGTCTGTCACATTAAATAATACAGTTCTTTATGATCGCAAAATTATCTTTTTAAAATATATAATTGAAAAACAACATAAAATTTACCCTCTCGTTGAAAGGCCCACAGTAATACATTCTTGTGATATTATTTGACGTTGTGTGAAAAATTGGTGTTTAATAAAGCAAAAAGCCCATTTCAATACCAATACAAATATATATTTTTATCTAATAATATTAGAGAATATATGTGAAACTCTATAAAGCAGTATAAGAGTCCCTTTTACCTAGACCACTTTATAGTGGTGTATAGAGTGCCATTGACAACTCCACCGCATGCCAAATCTGGCACGCATGTCATAGGTTGCTGACCATTGGTTTAGATCATTTCGATGAGTCATGTTACCTAATTGTGATGTAATTGTATTGTGATATTTTATTGCAATGATAAATATATTACGCAGTGTAGTCCGCATAATTAATGAATATGAATATATGTATGATTGATACAAAAGGCGAAAAGATTTTGGTGAAAAAAGAATAAGAATTGAAGTACCATTCAGAAACTAGTAAAATTCAGAAGTGCTAAAGCAAAAACTTCCAAACAAGCTCAAATTTAAACAACAGATCGAAAGCGGAAAATTATGATTTAAATTATTATCAAAATGAAAACAAGAAAATTAATTCAAATATAGAATTTCAAAAATAATTTTAAAAATATTAAAAGTTTTGAATATTTTATCGGAAACAGTAAAACAATTGTTATTAAATATAAAAAATTTACAAATTGTAAAAACTAATTTTTTCAAAAATAAAAATTTAAAAAACAGCTAAATATTAAATGAAAACTATTGTTATAGTCAAACAATAAAAATAATATTTTTTTAAAATTAAACTAAAATGAAAAGTTTTCAACAATCGTATTTTTAAAAAAGGAAATGTTAAAAAAGAATTTTAAATTGAAATGAAAAATGACAAATGCGATTCCAACATCGAAATTAAATAAAAAAACATCAATTTTTGTATTTAAATATTAAAGAAAAATGTCAGAGTATAAGAATTTAAAAACTTGAAAAGTCTGAAACCAAGATCCTTTCTCTGAGAACATCACGAACATTTATCTGAGACCAAAGAAAAAAATGCGAATTTCAACGTAAATATTTAAAAGTTTTTTAAAATGTAGCGTAATACAAAAATATTAACAAAATCATTACAGAAAATTTTAAGAAAGGACTGACAGTTAAATAAAGATTATATTAAAATTAAAGAAATTATTTTAAATTAAAAAAAAATCATTTTTGCATATTAATCAAAAAATAATTATTATTTATAATTTAATAGATAGTTTGTCATCTATGGACCCTAGCTTTATGTTTTAACAATTTGAAAGTAATAATAGCAATCTGGAATCAGCAAACTTGCCATCCAATCTTTCCGTAAGCATGTTTTTGAATGCATTATTTACAATTTGCTCCGTTATTCTCAGTCCAGTTTCCATGAATTTTAATTAATATTTGCTCGTTATTACAGTTTTGTAGGTGTACAGGAGAGTCATCGATTTCTTGTTTCTATAACTACCTTTATTATCTATCCTCCGATTACCTTTCTCTAGGGCAGTGCTTCCCAACGTTTTTCAGTCTAAGGCACGGTAACTATTTTGTAAAAATATAGCGGCACACTAAAAAAATATACTACAAATGTATAGAAAAAAAACTCTGTTAAGTTTTGAAAACAAAAATATTTTTAATAATTTTTTTCGACATACATGTATTACATTTATAAAGCAGCTTAATGTGATATCTGACCTTGATGTTGAGAACAAAGCTTGCTTATATTAGGTTCTATACTTGAAATAGATACGTGCAGCTCCTGGTCAAGGCTTTTAATGCACGATCTCTTTATATTTTTAATGTTAACCAGCGATGAAAAGCTTTGTTCACACATGTAGGTAGTAGCGAATGGTAATAGAATATCAATAACATTTTTTGAAATAGTTAATTAACCAAAAGTGATTAACCAAAATTGAAATATTGTAATATTGTCTTTAAATTGAAGCTCAAGTGTACGATCATTTTTTATATCTATTAGTTCTTCTTTTTGTTTCATCGATAAGTTTTGCAAAGATTCTTCAGATGGCAAAGTAAAAGGATTTCGAATCCAATCAAATTCAATTAGCCTATTAGATTTGAAATAATGCTTCAGGTATACAATCCGTTTTATATGAACACTTAATTCCCCACAAGGCGTTGAATACTTAAATATTTTAATATAAATTTAATTCAGATCTGTACTCTCTAGATCTCTCTACTTTTCTCATCTCGGGTCCAACTGGTTCGTCACTTGAATATGAATTGTTTCTTTCCCGGGTATCCATTGCTAGTTGCATATTACCTTTCGCCTATCAGCTTAACTACCCGTACCCCGTTTCGTCTACTTACATCATAAAAACTTTATGTCGGACGTGTCAACATTGTGTGATTATTATTATAATTTTATTATTATAATTCTAGAATCTACCGTTCACACACACACACATCAAACAACGATCAACACCGATCCATACCCATCATCGCCTAAAACTAATCACTAACTAGTACTATTTAAAATTTTATTAATACAACATTTTTTTTCATATGAATTGAGATGATTCTGCTTGGAATCAGCCAATCGAAGAGGTTGAACGATCGAGATAAAATTTTCGGTTTATTATCATTTAATTTTGATAAAATATTTGTCTCAATAAAGTTCCACTCCTCGAAATTTCTCTGGCTTTACTGATTTTCATCGGTTATCTGATCCGGTTTTGCGCTATAAGTCATATTCGAGGGTTTGACATAAAGAGCAGATTGACATTTTTTAAAGTCATAATTGCTTCAGAGGAGACAATTTGGGACAAATTGTTTTCTAATTTTTGTTTCTAGTAATTTGATTATTATCGTGAATACTTCTCTATTGTCGTCGTTTTGATCTTTTTTTAAATTCAAAATACTTGCCAAGCACCTTACCTAATGTCTCCTTGTCAAGCTTCACGTCCTATTATAGTTAATTAAAAGTGAGCATATTTCTAAAAATCTCAAGCTAGTGTCGGCGTTAACATGGGTTAAATATTTCTACTGTCTAATGGTGTTAGATAAAAACAAAACGTTTATATAGTTAAATATTGATTAAAAAATTGATGCTTAAATTTTTACTGATATGTTTCTTTTTGTGCCTGTGAGCTATTATCAATTTTATTAATATTTGTATTAATAATTTTGTTATATTTTTAATTTGTTTAATTGATGTTTTTATTTTATTTTTAGTTTCTGCTTGCGGTGTATGCGCAGTGGCCATTTTCATTATTTTTATTTAACTAATATTGCAATTATATTTGGTTTTAATTTTTGGCTTTAAGTTTTATATTTAATTTTTACTATTTCAACCGAATACTGCTGGATATTTAGTGAAATATTATTGAAAAAACCGCACGAGTTCTCCTATATTCCATTCACAATGCGTTGCTTTTTACGCCAAATCACTGCTTTCAAAAATCTTCGCCGCTACTCCATTATTTTTCTAATTCCATTAGTTGTCGTCTTGGCTTACTTTTTATTGGTTAATCATCCGATATGAAAATGATGACTCTTTTAAACCCCCAAGAATAATCTATAACATATTTTGCTACAATGATATAAAAATATTTTTTTTGAAACATTTACTTATTAAATGACTTTTTCTATTATGAAAAAGATTCAAAATATCTGTTTTTTCGATCGTTTTCAAAGGTAGAATTATTTTTAATTACCTTTATGCTTATCTTAATTACATAAAATCGCAAATAATTTTCATAATATTTCAATATTATTTACAAATATACTACTTTCAGTTATGATTACTAAAATATATTAAAAGTATTCAAGAAATACTCGCGTCAGATTTATTATTATTAATTTTGTCAAAAAATATATAATCAAACCTTTAATAAAAGATATTTAAAAAAAATATCGTACAATCTTCTACTTTGTTCGGACAATCATTAACAATTATCAGATAACTAACCTGCTTGGACAATCCATAAGCTTCCGTTAGGTCAAAAAGTGATGCATACGACCGTGCTGAATGTCCATTGATTGTTGCACTTCGCGTTCGGTTATGACTTCTATGAGCCACCAAGTTTTTTGCATACTCATCGGCTTCGAATCCTGTAATTACTATATTTTCTTTTAATTCTTCAAATGAATTATTTGTTTCTTCATTTTCATATTTTTCTTTTAGATAAAACAAGAGATGTTCGTCAAACTTTAGATTAATTTCAAAACATAGAAAAATTCAGCCTTCACTTCTTTACCATACGCCTTTTAGAAATAGTCGCTTCTGCTTGATATAAATCAATCTTTTTGCACCATATCTCTTGTGTAACGTTATTATCTAAATTAAAATTTGTTGACAGGCTCAAAATTCTTTAAAACTTTTTATAATACCTTGGTCAAAAGGATAATTCGACATTGCTCAATTCAAAGTCCCTTGGGTGAACAGGTGCGTTATCTAACAATAATAAATTTTCTGATCCTCTGGTTTCATTAAATTGTTTAAATCTTGAAAAACGTCATCCAAAATTTTGTATTCCACCGATAATAAATAGGTAATTTTTCTATATCGATATTTTTAAAACGAGGTTTCTTTGACCTGCTTTAATTTTTCACCTAACATGTTTGCTCTTTTCGATGATATCATATGCCTGGAAAGAAAAGAATAAAGCCAACACTTTGATGTTTTAAAATCACGATTTCCTAAGTGATTTGCTAATTCTAATGCTTTTTGCTGTTATATTTCACCACTTACACTGATATTTCTTGTTCTCTGAATCTGGAATCATTCATACAAGATGGCACCAATTTTATATTCACTAAATAAAAGTATTTTTTAAATTAGGAGTTATTTTTTAATGGTAAAACCAAAACATACCGAGTATACAAATCAACAACTGTTAGAATATATCTATAATTTTTATTATTTTTAGGATTTACAGTTTCAATTAAATCTGCTGACCAAATATCATCTTTATTGAAAACTTTTATTTTTAAATATTTTTTACGTTTTCTATATTCTTTATGTAGTTCATTCGCTAGAGTAGTATTTTGATTGTCTGAGTTTGTTGGTATTTCTACGAAGACAGTCGCTTGCACTCCTCCCAATGTGATCTTTGTTTTCATCGCTATTTTTCCTATTGCTCTTGAAAATCTTTCAGAAAATGTTGGATTTTGAATATCATTTAAATCTTGAATCAAATCAATACTGCTTTTTAACGAGAACGAATATCTTCTTGACGATACGCTATGTCATGTTTTAAAGCCACTACATCAACTCTATTTATTGGTTCTTCTCCAGGTTTAGGATTATCATTTTCATCGAGTCTTATATCTAAACGAGTTCCTGGAGAAACATCTCTCAAGTTTCCAAGAGATGCGGACTATATCTTAAGGAATCATTAAAGCTGATTAGACTTTTCATCCCCACCAACGTTTAGTCTCTGAACAATCTCCATATTCTAATCATAACGAAATTAGGATATGTCTTTGTTTTGTTTTAATGCTCTTCTAATACCCCCATATAAATGATGAGTTAATTTAAGTTTAGGATTTTCCTTATATCGTTTTTTATGCTGTTCATTAATTTTTTCAATATTATTTTGTTCATATTTTCGTTGACATCCTTTACATTCTGAATTATAAACATAATAATCCCTCTTTAATCTACTCCTAAATTCACTTATAGGTTTTTCAATATTACACATTGTACATACTTTAATTGTTAAAGTATTTTTCAAATTTCTTATTCACAATAAACGATTCTCTTTATATTTTTGTTCTCTTATCTTATTTTCTATGCTTTCGCATTCTTTACACATACCACGAAAATAAGAATTTCCTTTTCCCTTAATAATTTTAAAAGATTCATTTGATTTTTCAATATTACATTTATTACAAATTTTTAAATCCATTTTTAGTTTAATTATTTTATAATGAATTTAGCAAACACTATCATGTTCTTTTTTAAAACACACTTGAGCCCCCGTCAACCCAAATAATTGTATTTTGGAACACACACATTCTAGAATATTCCCAAAAATACATATCAAACTCACTAACCAACGATCGATGATCCACACCGATCTGTGCCCATCATCGCCTACAACTACGTCTAAGACTAAGTCGTAGACTTAACAAAATCTCTCACTAGTACTATTCATATTATTATTATTATTATACTGCTTACTTCAAATAAATGCAAGAGTTTCTTTGATCTCATTGATTTATATTACTTGCATGTGATAGATTAAAAAATTATAGTTACATGAGATTTTCAATTGTTAATTATATTATTACATAAAAAATTATAACATAATCATTAAACATAATAAATTAACATCAAACTCTTAGCTTACTGGCTATTTTGTCCTTAGTATATTACATTATAATTTTATCAAAATAATCATAAAACTTTAATAATTTGTATGAAAATTTAAGTTTACAACAATTAAAGTATATTGATATTTTATTTAATTATGAATACGTCACTCAAAACTTTAATTTCAACACAAGATTTACAAAGTTCAATATTTTATGAAAATAATTCACTCAGTTTCAAATTTCAACTTAATTAAATGTAAAAAACTATAAAATTTGAAATTTACAGCAAATAAAATCAACTGATTTATATTCTATTAAAAATTTAATTTTTGAAAATAAAAAATAATTCACCCACGTTAGGAATTGAACCTCTGACTCAATGAATTATTAGCGACACCACTGATGTAAGAATTTAATGATTTTGAAAATAATTTATTCAAGATAGGATTTAAACATTGGATTTATAAATTTTATGAAAACAACCCATCATAGGATTATTTACTTACGTGTAAATACTTGACCAAATTCTATAAATTTATAGCAAATATTCTGATTCACATTAAAAATTCAATATTTTGATAATAATTCACCAAGTTAGAATTTGATAATACTAATTTACAAATTCATTCAAGTTCATCCGACTCTATAAATTATTAGCAATACTATCAACTAAATTCAAATTTTAATGTTCTAAAACAGTACTTTATCACTTCAAATATAAATTATTTTCTAACTATTATTGGTACCACATTGATTAGTCGATAGGAAATCATACTATTCAACCGATAAATTAACTTATTTCATTTAAAACTTATCCTAATCTTATTGCATGCATTGTAAAACGCTACAATTACCATAATTCATTACTCTAAAGTTTCCTTATAAAGATTACTTCAACAATGTTTCCAAATTTTTACATAAAAAAGTTGTAATTTTAACGATTCAAGCAAAATCAAATAGATCGACTAGAAAATATTCATGTACAACAAATATTGGTTAAATTGACTTTATCAAATGAATATTAAACTCCATCGTAATTTATGGTTACAGTGCAATAAGAATTTGCCTCTATAAAAATATACTAATTATCCCTATTAAAAGTTTAACAAATTTATTGAACTACACACACTTTTCTTCAATACAAAATAAATTTAACAGAATATGATATTTGTTGGCATATTGATAAAAATTAATATACTTTAGTGTCCAAATGGATATCCAACCACCTTAAAATCTTCAATAAAATTTTAATGAATTTATATCATAGTAGCAATAAACATCAAAATACCACAAATCATCGACAAAAAAGGATAAATATACTCAATGCTTGAATTCATCTTTGATTCACCTAAAACTATAATTACTATCATGATACCAGTAAAGATTGCATTAATAAGCTACAATTTACTGACAATAATTCCACATATAAAGCTAAATTATTGATTTCTCTACATATACTTTACATTGGATTTAACCCCCTAAAGTTATAATGACTGTAATTTAATGAATTACATCTTACCACATTGAAATTTGTTTACATAAATCCTGCAATAGCTAGATTTATTAAAATGCAGTAAGAATCTTTAATGAATTTCCATTACACGCAATAGTAATACCCTGATTGATGAGCGCTGATATCCCAACAAATATTTGATTAAGACTCGTCGATCGTAACCAATTATTAAACTTATCACCTTTATTTGGTAAATTACTGATCATTTCATAAAAACTTTACTTTTCTCCGTACATACATAATATTTAGCCATAATTTATCCCTTAAAATTGATATATTACTGATAATTTTCATGTAAAATCTAACATTAAATGATAATTTCTACTCAATATTACCTTTGATTAATGTCTTTTAACACTGTAAAATATTGAAATTACTCATACTGATATCCAAATAATTATTCAATAATAATTAATAGATTAAATTACATTTAAAATCCAACATTTCTCACTCAATATTTCCCCTATTAATTTATTACATCTAAACTCGATATTCCAACTTGTAAAGCATACTAGAATTTATCAAAATCCCAATAAATAGTGATAAATCTAACCTCTCCATTATATCTAAAACTTTGAAATATTCATACGTTGGAATACTCTCTCTAAAATTGATACATTTCCCTTAAGTTTACATCAAATTCACAATAAATTCTTTAGTAATATCAATTGACATTCGATTAGATATAAAATTCATTAAAACTATTTCGAGAATCCTAAATTTAAACAAAAATATTTAACATGCTCTATATTATACTAAGTGGACATACATGATAAATTAATATACTAGCTATTATTTAATACTTTATTAAAATTTTAGTCTAATTAAACACAATTTCCATATTGATAAAAGACAAATAAATAAAGCCAATTTAACGATGTATGTGATAAAAAATATTTAATCGAATATCAAAAGTTGATAACTAACTCTCAAAATAACCAAAGACGTAATATTTCCAAATTGAATACTAAATATAATTACTTAATTTCAAATAGTTCTAACGTCCGAAATTTTGTTTCATTTAATTTTCTTAATCAAATTTTCCATCTAAATAATTACACAAATTTCTAAATAAGTATCATTTGGGTATATGTACCCGTAAAATTATTTAAAATCTGTACAATTCTTCTCAATTATTGTTAGTCGTAGACGTAGTTGTAGGCGATGATGTGCGCAGATCGGTGTGGATCGGTGTGGATCGGCGATCGTTGGTTGGTGTGTTTGATATGTGTTTTCAGGAATATTCTAGAATGTGTGTGTAAACGGTTTCAGAAAGTTAGGTTCCAGAAGGTAGGTGTATGGCAGATGGTAGGTGACACGAAGGACCCATAAGTTTGTTGTGTGGAAGGTTCTAGAAGGTAGGTGTGTGTAGTTTGGTAGGAGTGTGTGTTCCAGAACATTAGGTCATCAAGGTGTGTTGGTCCACAACAGCGTGACATAGTAAGTGTGAATAATATTAGGTAATCTGTGTGTATAGCATAATAAGTGTGTCTCCGGGTAGTGACTGATCAGTGGAAAGTTGCATAATCATGAGGTCACCCGGTAACAGTGTATAAAGGTCAATTACTAGGTAGCAACCACATAGACAGATGTCAGATATTACACAATATTACATAAGCATAATGGGGTTTGTATCTGACTGACTCACATCCTACTAGTGACCTAAATTGAGAAAGTGAAACCTCAATATACAGATCAAGAACTTGTTTGGATTTAGAGAACAATATCAAAGAAGAAATCAATTTTCAGTCAAAGGACAATACTGCAAGTAATGCTATGTACGAGTAAGAATATTGTTGGGCCAGAACACAAACGGCCTTGAAAAATGTTTAAATGGATCGGTAACACACATGCAAATATAACATGCAAATTTAAACTCAAACCTATTAAAACACCAACTAAACCCTACAAAATATGAGATAAAAGCAATTACATATAAAATAATAAACATAAAAATAAATTAAATAATAACAAAATGCAACAAGATCCGCACGATACAAATACAAACATAACATGAAAACCCAATGAACTCGACCGAAATTTGATAAAAATGAAAATTTCATGAAAATGAAATTTAAATCAAAGAATTTGAATTAGAAATAATTCAATAAAAATCTCAAATAAAAAATTATCAAAATAAATTAGAAAATAATAAAAATAAAGATTAGAATACACTAGAAAATATCAAGGTCGAATTTTGTTTTACTAAATCAAAAAGAACACGCTAGGTTAGGGACAGAAAATAGGTATATATACCGATGCATTTTCACATAAAAGTTAACCATTTTTTTAACCATTTTTGAAAATCATTAATCAGTTTTTCAACTTGAACCTTTTGTTTAAAAATCTATTTTAGGTGAGCAGACGTTTTTATTTGGAAACTCTCTCCACGTCCCATCCTCGCAACCTCGGTAGAGCTCTGCTTGGATGTCAGCGTGGGGAGAGATGTTTTTGTAATTTTGTATGATGATTCTTGGCAAGTAATTTTGTTATATTATTTTAATATATTAATAAATATTTATAATGCATCAAATTTAACTTGTTTTTCATAAAATTAATTGTTTTATTGTCGAAATTTTTCCGGCCCACAGCCAAAGACACATCACAAGTCAGTAAAATCAACATACTATTCAGATTCGTGTAAGTGCGTGGAATATCGCTGATGATCTGTGCCAGTGAAGACCCGGCGTGCGGAACGCAGGGATTGGAACGTCAATATTATGCCGTATAGAAGAAAGGAGAAATAAGGAAGGGGTCTATTAGCTTCTTCCTCGTTTCTAGTTTTATTTAAATTCGACCTAAATTATTCTACACACGGCTCAAAATCATCACACCGAGTAGTCCAGTGTGTACTCATTAAATATAATATGAACATAAAATGCGCCTAAGGCTTATTAAAGGGGAAGGCTACAGGGAATGAAATTAATATGAAATCACTGCTATGAAATAAATTAATAAATTCAATTTAAATGAAACTTTAAATAAAAACTTCTAAATTATTATTAAATCAACTACCGAGAATTTATTCAGATCCAAATCCATCAGTACAACTGCTAGAGACACCTTCTTTTATTTTTATAAAGTCAGCCATAAATTGAATTTGACCCCGTTTAAAACTGAATCAGCCTAAATTAATAATTAAACCAAAAACATGCACATTGATAGAATAGATTGTATTATAATGCAGACTCCCTAACCCACTTGAACCGTTAACTTAACCAACCCATCTGTTTTATCCACCGTTATATCACTGTAGCACCAACGAATAAATTCACGAAATAGGCCATCCGCCATTGGTATTCATTTTCCTAAAATATGACAGTTAATTTTGATTCAAATATCCAACAAGTTCTCAAACTCGACTACGATAGCCAGTAATTTAAATGACCCATTATTCCATTATCAATAAATTAAAAAACTCCAATATTGATGAACGAGAAGAATCTCATGACTTTTCTAACGCGGTGATACCTTGAGAGTTTAATTGAATTGTTAAATATTAATAAAAATATAAATATGTTAAATAAATTAAAAAAAAGTCAAATAGATTGGAAGTGAATTGGAATTAACGTGGGAACACCCGCCGTGCCATTGTGAAGTTGGCGATGACACGAGCGAGTTTTCCGCCGTTATTATCCAAAGAAACAAAACTTACGGAATTTCCATCGTCGAATTTCGATCTCCATTTCGAAAATTTAACTATTAACAAATTTAATAATTCGAACGGATATCGAAATTGTTTATCCATCTGAACGGCGACTAACCAAATTCCATCTAATCAATCACCATTCAGTGACATACAGAATTCGTCCCAACCGGATACCGACGCCAACGCAAAATCAGTAAATATTAAATACGGATCATCTAAACCATTTGGATAATTTTTTTTTGCAACTATGATAAATAACATGGAATTAATACCCAACATGCCCGACGAGGAGGTGGTCGCAGCATCGGAAATGATCACAGAGGGTAAGAACTTGTAATTTATATTTAATAAATAAACCTAAATAAGTTGATAAAAATTATAATTTTTTTCTTTTCATAATATTTAAATGGTAATAAGTGTAAATAATTATGTTAACATTCATAATCATCCGTTTATCCTAAAATGTATGAAATTATTATAATATTCAAATGACCCCGATGCAATCTCCTTATATTAGCGCTAACCAAAGTCTGTAGAAATGTTAAAATCAATTACTTTATTAACAATTCATGGTTATCCTCAACCTTTTAGGTCTAGCCATTGGATTTCTCAGCGCCACGACTCCTCTATAGAATTCATTCACCACACTATACCATCATTATTTTGTCACCGCTTGTTTTTTATTTGAATCCGTTTACAAGTCACTCGAAAATTCGCCGCATGTTTAGGACTTCTTCAATAACCAGAAGTCCTTCTTGTAAAGTGATCAATTATACTTCAACCTGATTTTTTCGTGAAATGGATAGCTCATAAAAATTATTACCATTTGTTTTGTTGGAAATTTATCTGATTAGCTATAAGAGAATATAAACATGTTCTTTAAAAATGTTAATTGGGAATTAGGATATTTTTGTTGGACAAATCTTATTAGTATTTCTCAACAGTGGTAGATAGTTTTAGGTATTAAATAAAGGTAAGTCATTTTAACTCCTGGCAAACAAACTAAATTAATGTGTTCTGTATTGCTTATAAATTAAATCAACTTACGAATATTACCTAATTTACCTTGTTTTGTTTATGAGCATAATAAAATTGTAAATATTGTTAAATCGTTTGGAAGGGATATATTAAAATGTGAACAATATTAAATTGCTGCAGAACAGTCATGAGTATTCACACTTCGTCCTATGAATGTCGTTCCATTTCTACCTGTCAACATGAGTCTAACCTTGAACCTTCGCACACAGGGGACATTACAAAGCGAGCATAGGTCTTCCATCGACAGCTCGTTGAACCCGATGGTTGTCCGAGCAATTACAGTATTAGTAATAGTGCTCACTTTTTGCAGAGAATCCACCCACTCGAACACATTTCCAACGTTGCCCTGCAACGGGTGCCGAGTGGTAGCTAGAAAATATTTATATGGCGTTACCAGGGTAACTATAGAAAGCCGTCAAACCCAGTAGCCCACCAATATGATGAAGGGTATTTAATTTCACATGATGAAATTAAGAAAGCTATAAGGGAAAGAGAGTTGCTAGGAACCTAAAATTTGGTCTAAATAAGTGTATAGTTGATACATAATATTTGAATCTGAATGCTTCGGATTTTAAAATTTTCCTGAATGAATAAATTTAATGGATATAATTAAATTATTTATTATTATATTAAAAAGGTTATAAACTTAAAATGGTTTATGAAAAAACGAATGGTAGATCTAATGTATGTTATTTGTATATAAAATAAGATAAAAGTGGATCATATTTTGGATACCAGGACAGAATTATTAGTGAAGATATTTTAATGAAATTAAAAATGCGCGAAAAAAGTGGAAAATCTAATATTATGCTCTGATTAGTAGCACGATCTAAATACACCTTAACACTGATAACTTTCCCAAAAGACGTCAAAAATTGAGTTAATGCTGGATATAAAAAATCATAAGGAGAGTGATATTTCTTGTTAGTTTGGAATTGATATTCGGTTTTGCTTGGATTTATAAATTGTTAAACTTTCAACTCTCTTATTATTAAAAATAGATAAGATTAAGGAGCAATGTAGTCACACTAGAAAATTCATAAACTATTACAAATTTGTTTTAAATTAACAAAATTTTCGCTAAATAGATCAAGCAGTCATGGATATATTAACGAGTGTTCAGGATATTTATTATTGTCTGAATACTAGATTGTTGTAAATTACAAACAGATTATGGAATTTTTTTTCTTAGCAGTGTATTTTAGAGTTTGTCTAGATTTTAACTGAACACCCATTAAAACTCCAAAATCTTTAAATGCTAAACACTGCATAGACAATGTAAAAAATAATGATGACTTGTACTTAGCTTTTTTAAAATATGATGAGGTGCAAGTTATACAAAAATATTTAGTTGAATTACACTATTTGTGACATTATTTATGACTCGGATATTAATATAGTTTGACTTTATTTTCAAAATAATCCTAAGGAGGAAATGGAATTTCTTTCTTCAGCTCAGCTGCATTCCTTCAAATCTTCAATTGTTTGTTATTTCTGTAATAAATCTTTGATATATTCTGTTAAAGATCATGATCATTATACTGGGAAATATTTGGATGTGTCATGTAAAAAATGCATTATTTAAAAAAAAATACTCAAGATTTTGTCTGAAATTTTCAATAATTTATGAGGTTATGATCTTCGTCATATTATCAAATATGTTTTAAGTATTGACCAATATCAGTGAGCAAAATAGGGTTTATACGAGTTAAAAAGGCCGTAATTATTGTAATTATTATTTATAATATTATTATTATTATTATTATTATTATTATTATTATTATTATTATTATTATTATTATTATTATTAATATTATTATTAATATTATTATTAATATTATTATTATTATTATTATTATTATTATTATTATTATTATTATTATTATTATAAGTTTTAATATTATTATTATTATTTATTATTATTATTAATATTATTATTATTATTATTTATTATTATTATGAATATTATTATTATTATTATTATTATTATTATTATTAATATTATTATTATTATTATTTTTATAATTTTTAATATTATTATTATTAATATTATTATTATTATTTATTATTATTATTATTATTATTATTATTATTATTATTATTATTTTTATTATTTTTTTTTATTATTATTTTTAATAATAATAATTATTATTGCATTATTAGCTAACGAAAGTGAAATGAAATGCATTATCCCTCAACATAGACAGTAACATTAGCTGCTATGTATGCAGATTAGTCTGCCCCTTCTTGCCCTAGTAACATCTCTTGTTCACTACATTCAACATTTCTAATCTATTTTTTTTAATTGAGAAGGCATTTTTTCATGAGTATATTATTCTGGGTGTTCCAATAGTTCTCATTCTCGTTTCGTTTAATGATTTTTTGTTAATTGTTTCAAATTCAAATCGCGTTCTCATGACAGGTGTATGAGGTTCCGTTTTGGATGGGTAGGAGACAAGGAGAGCTGCATTTGCATTGCAATTTCTTGTTCAATAGGGAATTCGTTGGGAATTCTAGATTCAATTTCATGCTAATGTAGAAAATAATCCAGTAAAATTTGTGAAAAACTGCATTTTCCCGTTTGCAGATTTCCGTGTCGTTTAATTGGGATGTCATTTTTAATTGAAACGGGCGAGATTTTGTAAATCTTTAAAATTCCAATGAATAATCGATAATATAATAATAATAATAATAATAATAATAATAATAATAATAATAATAATAATAATAATAATATAAATGGAATTTAAACAAATAACAAGGTTAGCCATTTTCGAATTGTTTATTCATAAAATATGAAATATTTCGGCCGATAAACAGCCCTGATCACTTATAAACATAATTTAACTAGACTTTCGCTTTATCCTCTTTGATTGATATTTTCTTTCACTCAAATATATCCAACAAATATATTTATTTAAACAAATTCATATTTGATGAACATTGCGGAAAATGACTAACTTTGTTATTTGTTTAAATTCTATTTATATAAATAATTCCACTACCGACACAAAAAAGATTTTTAAATTTATCAAAACAAACCCTTGCCAAGATGAAATATCGGTAATCCAAAATTTAATAAAGAATAGTAAAATGTTTTATATATTTATTTGCATTTTTCTGAATGCAAATTCGACTTTTAAATGTTTGAAATATTTTTTTTTTAAATCTGAATAAATAATTTCTGATTTTTATAAAATTTTAAATTTTTATTCGGATCTATTAAATTTATAACATTGATAAATCGAATTTGAAAATTTTGAATATTTGTTTAAATGAATATATTTGTTGGATATATTTGAGTGAAAGAAAATATCAATCAGAGAAGTAGAAGAGAAAGCAAAAGTCTAGTTGAATTTTGGTTATGAGTGATCAGAGCTGTTTATCAGCCGAAATATTTCATATTTTATGAATAAACATTGCGAAAATGGCTTACCTTGTTATTTGTTTAAATTCTATTTATATAAATAATTCCGCTACCGACACAAAAAGATTTTAAAGCTTATCAAAATAATAATAATAATAATTTTTATTATTATAAACTTAAAGGTACTCGTTTTTGTCGTTGGCGGAATCATTTATATAAACATAAATCTAATAAATAACTGGTAAGATATTTCCGCAATTTTTATTCATAAAATATGAGATACTTCAATCTTCACAAAATTCTGATCACTCATAATACAAAATCCACAAAGTTTTTCTCTTTCTGCTTCTTCTCTGTTTGATCTTCCTTTCCTATGAATGTTTTTAATTATTGATCAAACTTTTAAAAAAATTTTAAATTTTTAAAAATTTAATTTGCTAATATTTAAACATGAATTAATCTTAATTATGCATTTTTATAAAGAAAAAAAAAAGTGGTTCTTCTAAAAAGTTTAAATTACTATACAAGAAAAGTACTATGCATCCAAGTCAGTAATCCACCTAGAAAATAAGTAAGAAATAATTTTATGAAGGTCACAAAAAATAAGTCACGTAACTATATTAACCATACTATTGACATGGGAACCATTCAAAATTTATTTAGGTCAATCCAAATTTTTATAATTCTTCATCTAGGTCAAGTCAACTCTAAATAAGTTTCATTTCCAGGAGAAAGACATATACTATATTGTTTTTAAATAATAAAGTCAAGTCTCTCATAAAACTAGTTTCACTTCCAGGACAGTCTATATTTAATATATAAGTTAATTCAATGAATAACATTTTTTTACGAAGATTATTTGAGAATTCATGTCAGTTCAATAAATAACAGAGAATTAAAGAGCACAAATATCCTGGTGGAAATTCATCAGTTATCAAACATTACAACATTTCCAACTTAAACAAATGAAGAAAAGATTCTCGACAATTATTTAAAAGATCTTAGGATTAAAGAGTCCGAACAACTGTAAGTCAACACATCTCTGACTTGATTTTAGGTTGACAATAGTGAAACAAAATATATTATCAGAACAGTAGAGAATAAAATATTACAATAACGAGCCATTTTCTGGAGATTAGAAATCTTGAAAAGCAGTAGAACTTTATATATATATATATATATATATATATATATATATATATATATATATATAACTAAGGGAGTAATACGAAAGTATCTTGAGTATCAGACAAACCAAAATAAAACCTTCATACTAAATCACTTCTACTGATCTACAAATGTGGACAGATGTAAAGCTACAAATAAATTTTTTGAATGAAAGAAAAAAAATATTAGATTAAAATAGATTAAAAGTTGCTTACTTATGAAACACACATGAGATTTATGCAAGATTTAGAAGATAAAATACGAAATTGCAATTGCAGAACGTTTTATAGACAACCAGTGCATTTAATAAGTAAAATTTATGAAAATATCATAGAAATAGAAAATAGCGTAATTATCAAAAAGGGTGAATCTCTATGGAATTTAGACCTAACCTAAGTTAAGAAAAATGAGATGGGCGAAATCAGAATTTGTTTGGATTTTAGACCTCTTCATTTAATATATCAGAGACCAATATTTCCGATCCCGATTAAAAATGAAATTTGGATTTTTTGAAAGGTTAAAACATTTTACAACGTTTGACTTAGGCAATGAGTATTTTCAAGTAGAATTAGAGGAAGAGTCTAAATTAAAGACGTCATTTGTGACAAAAAATGAGCAATATTGTTTTAAGAGAATGTTTTTCTGGATTCAGCGGCTCCAACAACTTTTCCGAAGTTGATGAATAAAGTCTTGGAATCTCTAAAGTTGAAAGAGGTTGTATTATATTAATATGATTTACAAATTTATTATTATTATTATTATTATTATTATTATTATTATTATTATTATTATTATCAAAAAAAAATTGTCAGAACAATTTTTTTAATAAAATTGATTTATTTTATCAAAAAGTTGATTTGTAAAACGAAAATTAATTGATGGGTTCGTTTCATATTGTATATAATATAAAATATATATGAATATATATTTGTTTGACATTTTTTTCTATTTTTTAAAAATAAGGATTTATTAGAAAGTTTGGAATTATTAAAAAAATATTTTAATGTGATTAGAAAATGAAAAGAAATAATAATAAATAATGATATTAAGAACATAATAACGTTAATCAAGCCAAATATATTTCAAGTAAATTATTATCATCATTAGTCTGCCATCATAATCTGTGTCAAAAGCATGTGCTGAAACAAATATAATATAATATTTATGATATCCAGTTTTATTCAAGAGAAATGAGTTTGTGTATAATTTTGTTGGATTTTTCAACTGTAGAAGATAGTGAGCAAAATTTAGAAATCAACCTTTTAATTACATTGTTTTATAACTTTAGACGTAGGGCATATGCATATATAACAAAATGCTTTATAATTATTAAAAATTATTTATTATAATTTAGCATCATAAGAGTAAATTAATATAATTACTTTCTCCCTAGGTTCTGATAAATTCATTTTTCTCGAAGATTTCTTCATAAAATTACTCGATTTATTAAATGAATTTATTAACGAAAGTTTGATTCTAGACGCCAGATTTAGGGTGGTATTTCAATTATCTTTTTAAATGAGGCACCGACATGGTTACATTGAAAGATGGGCAATTTAAACAACATTTGTCAACAAATTACGGGATGTACAATTCGGAATTTTCAAATGTTCCTACGATTGTGATCTAGATCAGAAGATCGAAAAACGTCTGTTGGACTATCAATGTAGTGACATAGTCAGGTCTACTGCCAAAACATACTCCGTCAACATCAATTATTCATGAGCAAAATATAACATTTGCACTGTCAGATGTGCAAACATATAACAACTGTTTCAGTGCTTTTATCTGGCGGTTAATTGGAATATCATTCATGTATTTATCTCTGTCATTAGAAAACCAACGGATCACCGTATGTGATTCTTGCAATGCTCCATGGTTCACTAAAATAACATCATTATATCTAAAATCATAGCACGGAAAATGTCAGATTAAGTGTGGAAATGATTAAAAACGAGATAATCTATCAAATAAATGTCAACTGTTCGATGGCTATCAGTGTTGTGACAAATCCCGATTCACTGAAATTTAAGGGGAGGAAGGGTGGTTGGCAGCTCTGAATGCATCCTACATTTTGGTTATCTATTCACACCTGTCCTGCCGTTGGTTTTTCAATGAAATATATTTAATTAGAAAGGGGTTTCAATGAAAAGGTTAGTGGTAGTCGGATTTCGATCAAACAACATCATTTTCAGACTAATTTTGTATGAAAAAGCCTATTCCTGTGTCAAAATCAATGGATTAAGCGTCAAAATTCGTCTCTTGGGCTTAGATGAGTCTGACTGAGTCGTTTTTTGAACAAAATGTCAACTCTAGTGTCAAAGATTAAATTAATGGTACTCTAAATTTTAATTAAAATGGTTCTGACTGGAGTTTTTAAACCGATTTAATGGGTTGGAAAACGTGCGTAGTTTATTTACTGAGTGGGGTTCAGCTACTAAAGGGCAATATGGTTTAATAATAATAATAATAATAATAATAATAATAATAATAATAATAATAATAATAATAATAATAATAATAATAATAATAATAATAATAATAATAATAACACTAAAACACATTAATAAAACTTGTTAGTGTTTGTTTTGATTCTGGATAATGCGTCTGAACTGATATTGTTTGATCCTTTAATGTACTTTATTTTACAATTGAATTGTGAAATGTAGTTTAATTGTCTAATTTGTCTTAGTGACCGTGATTTCATGGTTATTGTGTTGATCAGTGATTTGTTATCTTTGTAAATTGTGAAATCTTTACCTTCTAATAAATATTGAAACTCTTTGATAGTGTCAAACATGACTACAAGTTCTATATCAAAAGTAGAGAATCTTGTTAGGTACAATTTAGTTTCTCCGAGAAAAATGCTATAGATTGTTTTCCTTGTTTTGTTTCTTGAAACAGTGTTCCTTCCATTTAAATTCCAAAACAGTCTGTGCTGACTATGATAAGTAAAGTTGGACTTGAGTATCTTAAAGCACTGCATTTGACAGGTTTATTTTTGCATTGACGAATGATATCATTAAATTATAGTTTCATTGTATCTTGATATTCTTGTTCAACTCGTTAATTCGCTGCATTTTGGAAAATATTTATGGTAAAAATTTACCATTCCCAAGAAACGTCTAGGTTCTCTTGTTATTTTCGGTAATGTTTAATTTTTAATTGAGGTTATTGTTTTATCTAATAGCACAAAATTGAATTAAATAAAATTTAAAAATCTTTAAGAACAAAAACAAACTCTAATGCAAACAAGAAACAAAAGTAACTTATATATTTATTTTCATAGCTTTTTCTTTGGCAAACCGATCAATAATATATCTCTCGTATTTAAGTTATCAAATAAATCTCTTAATTGATAATAACAAAAAAACATATACGTGGAAATATTTCAAAATAGATATTCCACTAAATATTCCATGATTATCTTTAAACTCAATTTTCTGATAATAAATTGTTCAAAATAAGAAACGTGATCAGCTGCAAATGACTGATAGAGAGATGCAAGCATGTTTATCCAACTTTGAACCGATAATAATGCAAATTTGTTCACAGAAACAAGCTCATAGATTCCATTAAATATTATTATTTTTAATTTTTATAAATAAATATTTTATTTGCGAAATTCAATTTTACTTTTTTGCTTAATCTTCAGAAGAAAAAATTAGAGTACCGTGGGAAAAATAAGATTTAGGGTAACTTAGAGTAAGAAAGTTCGGTGGGTATTGAGTTAGACAGATCTTTATTTTTATCCAAAATTGATATATAATGACAATATGTTGAGACTATAAAATAATAAAAAAGATATATTTAAAAACATTTGTACAACACAGCTTTAAAAAAAGATACAGAGATCGATAGGAACAGTGAAATCTTAATTAGTCTTCATGTCTGCATATTCATATTGGTCTTCTGATGGAGGAGGAGGTGGAAGGGCTCTTTGAATATTTTTCCAGCAATTATTGGTATTGGGTATGCTGGTATTTTTATTACTAGGAATACTTTCACTGCTATTAGTTGGGGTAAATTCATTTTGACTATTTGTGCTACTAGTGCTACTGCTCAATGACTCTAGACTGATTTGTTGGTGAGGAGAATTAGTAAAATTACTTTCTGTGTTGGAAAAAATTTCATCTGTCTTTCTATTCTCTGGAAATAGATATTTTCGTGATGATATGCGAGGGTTATGAGAAAGAGCGGACGATGAAGAAGATGAATGTCGAATATCACAATGACGTGGAATTTTGCCTTCAGATATTAGCTTGTTTTGGGCATGAAAATCTGATTTGATTCCTTGAGTTTGAAATTGATAGGCGTAAGGAAACTTTGGCTGGTCTAATTGGTCCTGAAATTACCATTAACATAAATTCATGTGAGTTAAATACTATGTTTAATAATGTAATGATTATTAGCATTAAATATTCAAATTTAAACTAATTGTCACTGAATTATTTATAATATCTAAAATCAACTATTAATAAATTAAATATTAAAAGTGATGCGTGTAATTTAATTAAGTATTATATGGCATATAATAAGGCATTATTATCAATTCCGCAATGTTTAAGGAAATACCTAAATTTGTCAAATAAAGGATGTTAAAATATTCGATTTTTCAAATGGAGATTATTTTAAAGTTTTTATGTCATTTTTGACTTCCTAAAAATAATAAATATCAAAAATCGGTTGGTCTGTAATGGTGTATATCTCAATGAATCCCCGTCAGTTAGACAATCGAGCTAAAAATCATCGCTAAATGAGTGACGCGTGTGATTACAAAGAAGTATGGAAAATGAAAATAAATATGTCTAATTTCAAAATTTTATCAAAATGCATAAGAAAATTTTGAGAAAGAGTCATTTATCGGACATTGTAATAAGACCATTATATCCTAAAAATAATTGTTCAAAATTCTTGCTCAACAAGTATTTTAAAATTTAGAATTAATTGAACTGTACTGTTTTTTACCTTTTGAGGTTCAATTTTATTTTTGGAATTCAAATAGTCTGGTACAAATTTCTTTTTTTCAAAAACAGTAATGGTAATGCCACATTAATGCTTTATTAAATTAAGTTAAATCACAATTTCAATTTTGTTTGATAAACCACTGACATTTTCACATTTTATCAATTATCTCATTATTCAAAATTTGAAACAACAAACACAAATTCCTATGATTAGCAAAATTTCATTTTCCAATAACTTCAATCATGCTTTTTCGTTGATTAAACAAATCCAGCCTCAGTCGTATCAAATCAACCTCAAGACATTTCCAGATTCTATTAATATGTTTTTTGAAATTTTTACCCTCATCAAGCTATTCTGCTCGATGTTTTCGTCTTCAAAGTACTAACGCTTATCTAAGTACCTACCGATATTAATCGATTCAATCTTAAATTGAACATCAGTTACTACAAGTTCACTTACGTCGAAGATTGGTCAAATTATTTACAATTACCAAGTCAACTGTTTCAACTGCATTATTTCATTGTTGAACTTTTACCATAATCAGAAATCCCTACAGCAATAATGTACATGACTGAATTTTGAACTTTTTAATGTTCTAACTTTAAAGTTTTAACTAAAAATTCACTGATCAAATTTATCAAATCATATTTATTTGGCTTGATATTGGATTTGCCATTAGTGCTAGGTTTGTCGAATCAGCCTTGACTTTGGACTTTAAAGGGTTAATTAAATATTTACAAAAGATTAATTAGTTATCGAGGATTATATTTTAAAATAATAATAAATTATGTTTTAATATAATAAACATTTGTTAATTGATTTAATTACATTTATTTTTATTGGCCATTTTTATTCAATATTTGTCATTTTATTAAATTTGATCTATAATAGTAATGAAAATAAATGAAATGTTATAAAATGATTTTTAAATATTTGTCTGATTCTCATTTTTTTACTTATTTCTCAAACTTATAATGAAAATAGATGCAATATTGAAAGAAAACCAAAAATAAAGGACTTTATTATTCGTGATATTTATTTGTCATTGCAAATATTTTATGATAATTCTGGATGTCAGGTACATAACTTTTTATTACTTCAGAAGTTATTCTTAACAACTTTAGTGATCGACACCCCTTAGAAAATGTTTTTAAATTTCTTTATTTAAAAAAAAACATTTATTGTAAGAATTTAATTTAATTAATAAATTAAATAAATAATAACTAATTAAATAACAATTAAATAAATTGTTAAATCAATGTATGTTGTGCATTGATGTGATATGCAAATTCGTAACTGAAATTTGTAAAAGAATTTTTATTAGCAAATACCTCAAAGAAATATAAAGTAGCTCGTGAGAACAGCAACGTTTTGGATCGTGAAAAAGAAGCTTTTATAAAACTAATGTAAAAAGGCAATAATACGAAAATTATAGAAAATTATTTACGGAAAATTAATTGAAGAAGATTTACATAAATTTCTAATTTTTCATGCAGTAGAATATAATAAAATGAAGAAAGGTTTTAAAATTAACGAATTTAAGACATGAAGAAAGAGAAGAAAGAAGTGAATAATGAGATTTACCAGATCATTTACCAAAAAATTCGTGGAACTTTCAAATGATTATTCATTAAAAATTATTCATTAGTGACCAGTACAGAATGGACTCAATTTGGGTTGCAGTGGCTCAAGTATAAAGATATTTAACTAAGCCCAAAATTGGGTAGATAATTCATTTGTACAGTTTCAATTACAAAGTTTTAGCAGTATATAAGTCAATATTGAGTGACAGAACTAATGGTTTAATTTTTATTTTAAAATAATTTCTATGATCACAATATTCTGATAAATATCACAACATTAATGAAAGGATTGACAAAAGATGTATATCATTTCAATAGAAAAACAACTCCATCAGATTAGAAAAACCCTACTTTGTACAAATCAGATATCTGAAAAATAAAAGTTTTTATTATTTTAAGACTATAGAAATCTTAAAATAAAGGGCATATAGATTTTGTGAGTGAAGTCACTGTTATTGAAAAGGCTCGTGGAGCAAGATATTTGTTGGATAAAAACTGAAATAATTCAATAATGCAAAATTATAAGGGGTAAAATATCGAAACAAGTCAATATACTCTTTATTGGAAGTTCGGAAAAAATTTCAGTTTCCCTACAAACTCATTTATCAGCTGTTCCTTTGCACTTTTACTATGCTCAATAATATTACTCACGCCTCTAAATCGGCTGTGTTTATAAATCCGTGTGCGAAGATTACGGGAAGTCTTTCCAATGTATGTGGCATTGCACCCATGACATGAAAATTTATACACTAGATCAGAGACCAAATCTATTGGTGTTTGAGATTTATTACTAAACATATTTTTGACACAAAAATTTTTGATACTATTTTGAATAAATTTGAATTTCTAAAACCTTCCGAATATGGAATTACAAAAACATGAAATTTTATGGGTTTACTATCATTAGGAGGACTTTAATTACCATTGTTTTCATCATGTGCAATTATAAGGTGATCAATGGTTTCCTTAGTCAGCCTTTCTACAAACGTCTTAGAATTTCCATATTATTCAAAATAGAAACCAGCTTTTGTATACTTTTGTTGGATTTTTCAAACGTAGAAGATAATGACCAAGATCTAAAACCTTAGTCATATTTCTATTATATTTAATGTCACAAAAACTATTCGATGTTTGTATATGCCTGTATAGACCTGAACATTCTTTTATTTCTGCTCATCCGGAGAATTTGGATTTTAGAGTAAACGAAGAACTATATCAACTGTATATGTGATGTAAATAATTTATGTATATTTTTGTATTTAAAAATACAGTGCTTTGTGACTGAGTCCATTTGACCAAGTCGTTTGGTTTCATTTTTTGCATTGCCAAGAAATGAGACAATGCCAATTATTTATTCTTAATCCACTTACCAAGAAATAACTTAATATAAAAAGTACTAATAGTAACTTTTGTATATGGGTTAAATTGTGACATGGGCACCTTTTCAAGGGTTCTACAAGTGTTACGAAACTCTAAACAATATACAATATGAATAAAGGAGACAGGCAATCTGTTGAAGCATAATATGTATGAGTGCATATTTTAATAAAAGTTTACTTGGCTCGTATTTGATGACAAATGACTCCCAACAGCTTCATAATCATCCGGCCTGGAACACTGATATATAAGAGAATCGTCGGTTCTTAG
Organism: Schmidtea mediterranea; assembly: GCA_022537955.1. Lineage (NCBI taxonomy): Eukaryota > Metazoa > Platyhelminthes > Tricladida > Dugesiidae > Schmidtea > Schmidtea mediterranea. The sequence goes on from CM039680.1 coordinate 48,700,153, forward strand.
AGTTCCACTGGATGAGTTAAAGAACCTGCGATTTTGAGTATTTAACGGATCGAATTTAGTTGATTTAGAGTGATGATCCTTGTGCATCGTAATATTGCCCGATGATATGTAAGGATTGTGAATCGTTGAATCCTGGCCGTAATTGGAATCGAATTTTGATTTTAATTTCAGCGAAGTACTAGGTTCAAAGGATACTTCATGGCTACGGATAAGATCAGGATGAGACACATTTCTCAATTCATATTCCTTTCAGAGTCAAAATTATGATATTAGACAAAAGTACAGCAACTTGTACCTGCATAAGAGTACTTGAAGTCAAAGAACGCTTAGTGTCTCGAAACTTCTTTGTACCTTTGAAATCGGTATGATCAACAGATTCACTGTGGGATAATAATAAAGTTATCTTTACAATAAGTCAATATTATTTACGTTTTATGTAACAACCCTTCACGATTGGTGGGGTCAACAGGTCTTTTAGATTTTCTTTTTCGAGAGCGCCTTTTAATCAGTATAGCAAGCAAAGCGCTCAGAACGACACAAAGCAGAATCCCAACTAAAACAGGGAGCAAGATTGATAATAACCGATATTTATCTAGATATATTTGATGAATATGAAATGCATTGTCAAATGGCTCTCACTGTCATCTACGCATTTATATTGACCCCAAATCGCATGAGGAATTCCGTCAATTTCTAGACATTTTTGATATTTTTCACACACGCCTGACTGACGGCAAATGTCAGATGAGCAGCCAGAAGTTATTGAACCTTGAATAATGGAGACATTGAAATTCTCACTTAGACCTCTTAAAGGCATCGTTTTGTTATTAAATCGCACGTCAGAAATGCATCCAACAAAATCTGCGAAAAAACAGAAAATTGATGAGATTAGTTATCAAAGTCCAACTTGGAAAACTCAATGAGTTTTCTATTTTTTTTAAATCAGGCAGTCCGGCAAGATAAACTTCATTAACTGAGTGTCCTAGTATATCATGAGACTGCAACCAGTTGACTTGCGCAACCACAAAATCTACCGTAACGCTTACTGTTCCCGTACTGTGCCTGGTCACAGTAATTGTATGAATCTTGTCATCATTAACAGTGACAACTTTATGTAGCATTTCCTGGTATGAACCGGCGTACTTGTCAACAACCTTGACTAATCCATTTTCAAGCTAATAAAATAATTAATTAAAAGTACATTTCTAAAATAAAAATAATAATAATTATTATTATTAGAAAGCATCACAGGTTCACTGTCACCATCTTGTAAGATAGAAAACTATTAATATTATAAATATTATAGATTTTACACAAATTAAAGGGTCTCAAGTGAAAGGAGGTTCAAAATAAAATTCGTCTTATTATCTTGCCTTAAAACCAAACTTTGCAAACTTATTTGATGTCCAGTGCATCAGGATAAGTGAATAACTGCTAATTTGGCACTGTTTTTACACTTACCTGGTACTAAGAGAAATCTGAGCGCCTCCCGGCATAGTACTGATGAGAGCCATTAGCTCGAAACTAGTATACTATTTGGAAATGTATTGGATATCACTTAATGTATCAAATATTTTAATTAATTTATATGCTTTTGAAAGACTTTCTGTGAACTCGCTACTCGATTTCCTGTAAGTTGTTCACAGAAAGTATTAACCAATATTAGTGAACACAATAAGGATTGTATGAGTAAAATATGCATGACTAATTTTAAAATTTTATTAAAAATTTTTATAATTATTGAGTACGTGTAATATATGAAACTTTGTTAATAAGATCATTGGATCCGAAAATTACCGGAGGAATAAAGACTGGTTCGAAATGGTTTTTGTCAAGCAATACCCAAACATCTGCATCTTTATAAGACCCATAATTATCCATTAGCAACACTGAATTCTTTGAACTATTAAAGGGACACGTGTTTATCTATGTTTATCCATAGTATCCGATGTTGATGTAAAAACCTTTATATTTATGGTAAAGGGACTTGTTGGTGGATTCTTTAGTCATTTTCAACACTAACATGGGATTTAATGATTTTCCCAACAAGACTGATTGTTAAAATTACTGTAAACCTTGTTTTCTGATGACTAATCGTAAATACTTCTGTATTTTACTCACGTCTAAATGAGATTGTCATAGAGTTCATCATGTCCACATATATCTGTATTTCATCCATGTTATATATTAGATCGAGAAAGAAACATCCTTTGATTAAAATTATTTTTTTTGAGAATTTTACATTTTTAATTAAATTATTTATAAATTAGATTTTTAATATTTACCCTCACATTATATATATATATATATATATTCATATATACTTTCAATCCAAAAGCTATTTCAGAGAGAAACGGCAGTTTTAATTGCTTGCACGTGTTGAGTGTTGTAAGTAACCAGTAGGTTGTGTAATAATAATAATTTATATGTCATGGGTGTAATACCACATACATTGGAATGACTGCCCGTCAGTTCCGCTCTCAAGGTTTCGATCACAGTCGACTGATGGAATTGATTGATATTAGTAAGCGAAATTTTTTGATGCAGGATGAAACTAAGTGTAAAATAGATTTAGTACAATTTTTAAATATTTTTGTTGAAAATTTTATTTAAATTTTGTCAAAGTCTCGGTTTTGTAAAATTTAGAAAAAATTAATTTTTAAACATTTTGTTAAAAATGCAAAATTTTTAACTTTGATAAAATGTTTTTGAGAATTTAAAAGCAGAAATTTGTTTAAATAACAATGATTTACTCTAAATAGTTTAAAGGTCAAGACTACATAATGAAGACTGTTATTCAGTCGAAATATATTGTAGCTGAATATATATTTTGGATTGGTGTTGTTATTCTTTAATAATAATAATAATAATAATAATAATAATAATAATAATAATAATATTAATTATTATTTCGTAATTTATATAATAAATCTATAAAATCTATAGTTTCTTATACTAGCTGATGATGAAAGGGCAGCTGACGAAATATATTGTGAAACGTATTTTTGAGTGGTGCTTTAAATAATTAAATCATTTTCATGTTTATTTCATTATTTTATTATTATTTTTATTATTATTATTATTATTATTATTATTATGATTATGATTAGTATAACCAGGAGATTATGAAAATGTTGAGTGGTTATTTATTCTGTCAAATAACTAAATTTACCTAAGTAAACCGAGTCATTCACATGTGTTGTAACAACGACCTCAAACAGTGCCAACAAAATTATATACGAAAGTAAATCTAAAAGTCTTTGATGAATATTGTAATAGAATTGAACTTGACAGATTTTTATTGATCGCAAGGTGCTGAATATGAACTAGTCAATATGGTGAAATGAGAGTGGACTGGAAATGATTGATCAATTCTCAAGACGTGATTCGCATTTCAATGATTTAGCTCATGTTGAAATATAAAATAAAATGTAAATGAATCAAAAAGGGGATCAAAGACAAAAGAATGTGCACAAAATCATTATTTCCAAGTTCAGAAAACTAATAAGATGCAAGAAATGAAAGCATTCCATCATGATATATTTTCACTATAAAGCTGAGGGATATAATAATAGGAAATAGTTTGGGAAATTAGGACCCGACATAATCCCTAAATATATACCATTACCTGTACTAATGTGTAACTGTGGAAGCTACTGAGAGCCATGAAAATGATGCTGTTCCTGTCTCTTGTTTTAATGCGAATAGAAATCATGGTATATTCTGGGGAAACAGATCGTTTTCTCTTTAAATAACTATCAAAGTTTTTAGGGCTATTGCTATTTGTTGAATCAGATTTCGGTCGTTTCACAAATGAAATTATTGTATTCGGCGCTAAAGCGTATGAGGAATATCCCGGTGTACAGGAAGGAGGCTGATAACCTGGTGGACATTCACACCTACTGGCAAACCATTCATCAATGCATTTTCCAACATTTCCACATTCCAGATCGGAGTTTGAACATGGCAAAATACCGTTCCTATATCGTGGGCAACTATCGAATAGGACACCCTTTTGTCTGCAAATGAATATTTAAATATTAAACACAAATGCTAATAAAATCAACTCATTTCTGATCAAAGAACCATTGAAGAATTGTAGATTACGAGCACAACCAACAAAGTATTGAACTCCGGATAATTTCAGTTTTTGAATACTCCCGATCAACACGCGAATAATTGAATTGGAATCCACGTTATTTCTTCCCATTGATGAGCTGACATCAAACCTTTGGCGTATGGTTCTGAACTGATCAATGGTATGGTCACACTGATTCCAGTCTTCGCAGGCTACGACTGAAACTAGCACACTGTTCGATTGAACATTCAAATCTAATTTCCACCAATTTCCATTGGACAAATCCTTATTCGAGTCTCGCTGAGAAACCAAAGCTGAATCTTCGAATATTGATAGTCGAATGCTACCCGATGAAAGAGAGACTTGAACGATGATAGAGGATGATATAACGATAGAAATCAGAGGGGTATCTTTTAAAATAGTCGAAAACTCAAGCGACATTTTTGAAATCTTTTGAAAATCCATTTCCATGTATGATTCGGCAGGGAAACTGATTGCAGAATATTGGCAGTGATCTCCGAAATTCCCGAAATGGCACCGACATTTAAATCCCCCTAATATTGGAATACAGCGTTCAGTTCCGAGTTCTGAACACGGATTAGAAGAGCAGTAATTAAAAGGTTGGGTGCAAAGACCATTTCCAATCCAATTAAGTTGACATTCACATTTAAATCCCCCACGAATATTATTGCAGTTTCCATGAGGAGTACATAAATTTGTGTTTTCGCATTCATTGATATCGTACTCACAATTGTATCCCGTATATCCAGGAGCACATTCACATACCGCCTCGCCGTTTCTATTCACTCCACATACGCCGCCATTGTGACAAACCTGGGTGGGAAATAATTATATATAAATGTAGAAATTAATTTCACTCTAATTATTAGATGTAAAAAATCAGACTCATCTTTATTTTATAACGACAGGACAATTAATTGTTTTCGATTGAAATTTGCCCGGGCAGGCAGATTTGGTCTGTGATTTGTGACGCTCTACTTTAGTCCAAATTGAATATTGAAAGGAAATAGAAATTAGAGGGTAAAAATGAAAAGAAACTAATTAGAAAAGATGGAGAAATATTAATAAGCAGACACTCCTAAAATCTACAATTATGAGTAATGTAAAATTATTTGGGAAACTCCCAACTTCGTTCTAGAATTGCATAGAAAACAAAAGTTGAATACTCGCCACCAAGAAGCGCAACTAGAATTTTATTAATTGAGAGAGGAAATTTTTTGACTAAAATTCTCAGATTTTTTACAGATTTCTAAAATTATTTTATAATAACTTTCACCACAACGAGCCTCGGAGAAAGAGACAATCGGCGCCCCTTAAAATAATAGTAAAATAAATAAGTCCTTATTTCTATTTCAAACAAGGCCATACACAAGACGTTACGAAAAGATTTGGAAAAAAACAGAAGATTATCTTTTTATGATATCGACGAGTTGGGCATCACTTCCAGCGAAGTTTTCGTCTTGAAAAAAATCGCCTCTGCAATTTTATCTGCTTTTGGATCTACATACAAATCAGAACAAATATTTTCACATATGAATTATATTTTAAGTAAGAGCAGAATCAGTTTGACTGTCCAAAATTCAGATGCTTGTATTCGTCTTAAAGTGACTAGATATTAACTAAATTGACGTCACAAATTCAGCATCAGGGAAGCCATTGGTAACAAAGAGATCTTTTAAAAATAGAGTTCATAATACATAAATAAATGCTGTTAGTTTAATAATAATATTTGAAAGTATTTTGTAATTGTTTTTTGAATTAAAATTACTTTTATGAATCTGAAGATATTTAGTTAATAAGTTTATTAAAATACACCCGAATAGTCTTCTTAATAGCCACATTTTTTTACTTTGACCCGCAGCCAAAAAAGGTTGCCGAGGCCTGCCATACAGCGTCTTTATATAGTTAACCTTTTTGTTATTTAATCAAGCATGCCGCTTTTTAATGGTTGTTTTCTTCAAAATTAAAAATTACAATGTTTTAGGTTTGCGACAAAAACAGAAAATACAAAATGTAATTTTCATGATATTTTTAGTCAATTAAAAAAACTTGACGAGTAGAAATTTCGATTAATTGAGTATTTAACTTATTAATATTTTGCCATATTTACAGTGAAAATCGTGCCCTATAGATTTATACCTTGGACAAATGTCCAGGTTGTCCGTCCTTAGGATTGATCCTGCCGCAATGTATACAACCTTTAGGCTTGTTGATATATTAAAATTAAATAAAAAATGAAAATTTATTTTGTCATTTAAACAATTTTAAATTTATTTACCTAATAAAATGTATTGAGTATTTTTTGTCATTGTATTGTGTATAGAGCAAAAGATAACAACCTACATCCCGCGAAACCTTCCTACTGTTTTCTGAAAATGTTCACAAATTTAGAATGAAAGTTACTTTTCACTCATTTCTTTCAGAAATTTCTTTTCTCAATGTTTTGGGTGTTTTGTGTTCTGTAATCTTGTTTTAGTCGTGATTAACACTTTCGATTTGCATTCTACTGATCTTTTGAATTAATAGACTTTCAGAATGACAATATCTTCAAAGAGAATTTCAAAGATATTGAATTAACACAATTTTTCACCCTGAAAACTTTTGGTTTATTTGCATCAAATTACACCTGTAAACAATGTGAACAATCAAAATATAGGTATAAACTCAATGATTCAAATTAGAGTTCTGCACTTCGGGTTTCAACAACTAATTTGACTCCTAATTATAGGAAACTGGTTAAAAAAACTATTAGCATTTACAAAAAATTTCATTAATGATTAAATATTGTAACTAACAGTATGTAAGTAGTATATTAACTCGGCAAATATGGCTATTGTCATTGTGTGATTATAATCATTTCAAATGTTGTTTATTTTAGATAAATTTTGGGTCTAGAATTACTCTACATTCTTAGAAAATAATCACACAACCTTCTGAATAAATTTAACTACCACGAGACCTCTGCACAAAAAAGTCGCACATCCCTGTAAGAAGTACAAATAATTTCACAAGGCTTTCATAATACAGTAAATTCTCAATAAGTGTCACAAGGGGGGAATCAGTTTTTTTAAAAACCATAAAAATTAATAAGTGGTAGTTTTTTAATAAATCAATTTTTTATTCATTTTTTGAGGACTTCATTTATCCAATAAAATAGCATTGAGAGTGACATAAAAAGGATATTAAATGGAATTGCTGAATTATTTAAAATTTACACAATCACAAAAATATTTGGTAATAAAATCAAAGAATCATAAATATAGTCAATTATTGCAGTGGAAACCCTTTTTTCATTTTTCCCAGCGCTCGGTAATATTTAGGTCAAAATCCTTACTAACTCCTTTTTAATACTACTTTCTTCTTATCTTTCCATAATTCTTTAACCTTCTTTGTAATTTCATGTTGTCTTTTTGAATTATTAGTTCCATGAAAACTTTCGATTCGAAGATGTTAAATCGGACCACTAAAACAATTTCAACCTTTAGAAAATTAAAGTATATTTCAGAATTAAAGCCACATCAATTAATTTAATGAAAAAGAAATCATTTGAATAAATAAAGCCATGTATCATTACAAATCGAGATTGAGCTAGATGTGAACCCTTTACAAATGATTCGAAATGGTTGACAGCAGCCCATGAAATAAAAACACATATACAGTCGGGCGTAATACATTTCTTTTTGATATTTCGTTTTTAAAGGATATATTTTTCTTTAAGAATTTCCGAAGAGCATGAATGCTAAAGTATTTATACATATTGGTTCTGATTTTTTACGCTTTCCTTAACCATAAATCCAATTTCAAGCTTCTCTCCCATCTTCTGTACCAGTTTTAATCATGTGAACTGCCTTTCAACCTAAATCCTGATATTCAGTTTTCTTTCAACATGAACCCGATGGCTGTATGAAATTAATCGCTTATAATCTTAAGATTTTTACGTATTCTAAATAATATCCTTTTTGAGAAATACTACTTAAAAATACGGCAAACTTATTGAAAATATAATTTCTGCTCAATCTTGTAAACGGAAATATCAAAGCCTATTTCCTATATGACTTTTGTGTAAACTAAAAAATCTTACTTGTTGTCTACATTTCGCTAGCAAAGCGCACTTTTCCCCGAGGAAGCCATCATCGCAAAGACATTTGATATTGAAATTCACTGATGGATATATGTAAATGATATTGGCCGTGATAGAATCCTCATCGTTAAAGAGCTGTTCATAGTTGACTTGAACGCCTATCGAACACAATCCATGAGAATTGCACAACTTCCTATCACATAATCTGATTGTTATTTCCTGGATTTCGATTTTCAGGACGACCTCGAGTTTGTCTTTAAATTGTTCAACGACTTGTAAAGCTTTTTCTCTATTCGGTGATCTCGGCCAAATCACCAAGTAATTTTTCACTGTTTCTATAGCCATTAAAGCGACATCAACGTTTAGAGATAGCAATAAGGCTTTGAGAATTTTCAGATTTTTAACTAAACTGGTAATGAATAAATTTGGTATTTTAAAAACGATCCAATTTGTTTGAATATTTTTATTATTTAACAAGTTAACTTTCATTCTGAAGGATGATACGACGGCGTTATGGTAACCATCATGATGAAGGATACGCATGTAAGAGTTATTGATAGACCTAATAGCTGAAGAAGTATTGATGATGTGCAACCAACAGTCTGGAGTGATCAGTATTCCGAGAGGGACGTTAAGCGTATCCAGTCTGCACTGAAAGTCTCCAGTGATGTCCGGATCAATTGGCAACAACTGTGCTATTCTCGTCAATTGAAAGGCATTTTCAGCAATGCCTATGAAAATATCCGTAATTCTAGATTTGCTTTCAGAATCGTTTTCATCATTAACATTAACAGTCAAGGTAAGTAATTCTGATTTGCCTTTAAATTGTATAGAACTTTGGACCGTCAATGAGTCAACAGATTCCTTATCGATAGACTTACGAATACGTATAATACCTTTTCTGTCAACGGATAAATGACCTGAAATATCAAAAGATTCTTTTGGAAAAGAATATCCGCCTCTTATTATGAGATTATTTTTCATTAATGATTGAACAGATCCAAATATAGCACCATATCCGATATTCTCACGAACGTTTAGGGAAATAGACAATCCAAGTTTCTTTTCGGGATTGGATATCACTCTTATTACAAACTTAGTTAATGCCTTGTCGAATTCGTTGTCCTTTGACGAGACCATTAGAAGAACATTATAACTGGTGGGATAGTTCAAAAAAAGGTTGTCCGTACTTATAATTTCTCCTTTCTTTGTAATGAAAAAGGGTAAATAATAGCTACTGTAAACTCGCAAATTTATCTCATTGAAATTTATCTGAGGACTCGAATCTATTATTATTGTTCCAACTATCTGACTGTATTTTATATCGTTTTCAATTATTATATTATTAGCTACGACATTTCTCATTGATGTAGAGCGTGAAATTTGACATATTTGGTATTTTTCACTTCCGGGTAACTGCGCGGAGGCTGAAATTAGGATATTTGCTATTTTAATGATTCTCTGTGTGGATATATAGCCAGTAGTCCTGTCCACCGATATGAATGGTTTGGAAACCTTTGGAGAAATTCTCAGTAAATTATAAACCAAGCCTTCTTGAGCAATAACAGGAACGAATTTTATCTCATTGCCAGAATTTATTTCTTTAAATAAACAATGTATTTGAGAATGTGGAATTTTCGGTAAAATAAGGTAAATCGTGAGTCTAGAATACCTTCCCAAAGGTAACCGCTTGGGATAATTTTCCTGTGATGCCCCAAATACATCAAGAATTAGATTAATAACAGATTCGTTTGTTGAACGTTTTAATATCTTTAGTGTAAAATTTGTTTTCGATTGAAATAATTGAACTTTAGATGAAGTTTTACTTTTCAAGGTATAGGAAGGTTCATTTCTAGAAGCCATTATGGAATCTTCATCTCTAATTTCCGGTAAAACGATGAGCTGATCTAATTCTCTCAGAGACGCCACAAAATTGCGAGAAATAAAATATGGAGAATTATCATCCTCATCGAGTACTTTGATTAAGACAATGGATGTTTGAGATTTTCTCGGAAACCCGAGATCATGGGCAAGTAGAGTCAAGGAATATTGATGTTGGATTTCATAATCTAAAGGATTCACGACTTTTAATTGATAAGAATTCCCATTAGTTGGAAATGGAACGAGAGAAAAGCGGTCGTCGGTTGATGTAATAATTTTTAACTTGACAATGCCCGCAAGTCCGGCGTCTGGATCTATGACATCTACCTGGAGAAGATTACTGCCAACCTAAAATTACAGTTATATATTTTCGAGAATAATTATTATTCATTTTAAATTTTCAATAAATTTCGAAATATTTTTTTAATTAACATTGTAAAAAATTTAAATTGGCTTTTCATACAGATAGGAATTAATAGAAAATTAATAAAAATAAATATTACTAAAATTTTTTTTATTATAATAATATATTTTATTTATTTAAAAGTTTTAAAATTATTGTAAAAATTGTTAAAAACAAAACATTAAAATATGTAATAAAAAATAATAACTTTATTAACCCTTTCTAAGGTGGTGGCAATATACTGTACACCATTTTAAACTAATAAAAATATCTAAGTGTAACGCTGTCGGTAATCATTTTTGCTTTTGGTACAACTACTGACATATATTGAGCCACAAGAGAACAAACTTATAGTATTTGAAACCATAGATGGGTTTTACCGCTATATTTATTGACAGCTGACAGCTGAGTTTTACATCACTTTTAGTTTCCTTTGCCTTAGAAAGGGTTAAAATATATAAATTAATCCATAATATTTTTGTTTATTTTTGTACCTGATGATGACAGTTAATCAGTCGAAATATATTGTAAAATGTGTTTTTGAATGGCGCTTTCTTGTAAAACAATTATTCTATGTAGAACTAGAAGTACTTTATTAAAATAAAGCTGGATAAAATAATGATGACAGCTGTCGCATTTTACAATAGATCCTGCACAAAGTCTAAACATCTCCAAAGTATTTGTGCCATGATTTCTTATGGGTGACACATGCATCAAAAACTATTTGAATGTTGTCAAAAAAATTATGGAAATATTTAGATAACTTTATGACGCCTTTGAGAAATACATAATCTCAGAAGATGAGACACCTCTGAGCCTTTACCTCTGAAACTATATGTGAATCCTCCGAAAGAAAGATTCCAAAGGGGAAATCATCACCGAAAATGAAAACTGAAAAGAATTTGCAAGGAAATTCCTTTGATTGTGCCAGTGATTTGCAGCAGTATGTCAAGGATTTTCTGACTTCATACCTGAAAACCTTCTATGAAAAGAGCATTTAGGGTACTGTCCAACAAATATCCAAAGCCAAGAAATATGGATTATAAATGACAAAATGATAAAATTTAATGTGATTTATTGTTTATAAAAACCTATTAAATTCGAGTTAATTATATGAAAGCAAAACAAATTATCACCCCTCCCAGTTGTCTCAGCCTGGGTTTTGTTATAATTCAAGGTAAGGGTTTCAAGCAGTAAATAAAGCAATAAAAAGTAGAATTTAATCATAGTTTCAATCATAATTTCCATCTAAAAAATTGATTTTTCCCAAAACTCAAATGAATGGAAAAAGAATCTCAATTGCAGAAAAGCATTTATTTAACAAAAAAAAGCTATTAAAAAATCTATATAAAAAATCGCTGAGGAAATTAAAACAAACTTTGATATTAGCAATAAAATTTTAGAACTATTAATTGAAAAAAATTAATTTTCAGACTTTTCAAAGAAATTTTCTAAAATGCAAGTGAACACGAGTAATTTTGCAAACATGTCTAAAAGTGTGGGCCATGAAATGGGGCCTTCCTTTTTCACTAGGGTTTTCAATGCAAAAGCATTAAAAATTATTTTTATTATCTTAAATTAAAAATATTTTTTGTACTTTTTATAATATATATAACAGTGTAAGCCCATTTTCACAATGTTTATTCATAAAATGAAAAATAAAATATGTCGACTTAACATGTCCTGATCACTCTTTCGGTTTCGGGTTATTCTCTAATTGACCTTTCTTTCCCACGAATTTTTTCAAAAAATGACAAGATCAAAACAATTTTTTAAAACATTCTAAAATTTATGAATAAATCCAAATACAACATAACAGAATTTTAAAACTTTTAAAATATTTTAAAATCAAACTTTTAGTATTTAAAATTGATTAAAATCAGTCATTTAAATTTATTTGCTATATTTTGATTTTTAAATATTTTACCTGGCTTTGATAAACTTAAAAATATTTGAAAATGTATAATAATATATAATAATAAAATATAATATATTCATGGAATTTAAAATGAAAATAAATGACTGCCTATTCCCATTTACAGTCTAAAAATAATTTTGAAGAAGAATTATGTGTGAATAAAAATAATGATTACATTAAAAAAGGCTTAGCCGAAAAATCGTGAATACAAAAAACATCGATATCGTTACTGAATCATAGTCAAAAAATTTTTTTTAATAAATATGTCATTGGAAAATGAAAAGAAATCCGAGGTGAACATCAAAAGAAGTTCTTTTATTATTATTATTATTATAATTATTAATTATTATTATTATTATTATTATTATTATTATTATTATTATTATTGTTATTATTATTATTATTATTATTATTATTATTATTATTATTATTATTATTATTATTATTATTATTATTATTATTATTATTATTATTATTATTATTATTATTATTATTATTATTATTATTATTATTATTATTATTATTATTATTATTATTATTATTATTATTATTATTATTATTATTATTATTATTATTATTATTATTAAATACTTTCGTGCAACAAGAAATTACTAATAAAAAATTGCAATTATAACATGGAACTTAGACATGAAAAAGAAGTTGTAACTAAACTATCACTATTAAAATATTTGGAAAAAAACTCATGAAAAACTAATTATGGCAAGTCAAATTGCGTGCTGTACATATGCATGAAGGAGATAAGTTTTTCACCAAAGGATTTTTAGTTTTAAGAATTAGCTCTACAAAATTCTATTTTCGAACGAATTGCAAATTGTAATTTAGATTGTCCTACAAAAGGCATTATGATACGGCAGTGAGCTTGTATTGGAATATGTACGTAAATATAGAAATATTTTGATGAAGCTTTTTGAAGTTTTGTTTAGTTTGACTGAATTTGTAATTTAATTAACATCGTTTGGACTCTCAGAGCATCAAAGTGACAATAATTATAGAATTTTGCTAACCTAAAATTGAAGACAAATTTCCTACCTAGGTGATCCAGGATTGAAATAATACTCAGCGGACCTCAGAAACAAAGTCAACAAAATAATTAGTAAAAGATTATTCACAAAATACAATGCATTTGGTAAAAGAAAAATGTTAGTCCATTTAAATAAATAAAAAAATAATAATTTAATTATCCTAAATTTTATGGACACGAACAATGATGTTAGAATTGCACGTCAGAAAATTATTTGAATAACGTATTTATCTTACACATAAATATGACATAAAATACGACAGTAAAATCAACTCCAAATTGAGACTATTCTAGTTGGAAAATTACGCTTGTTAAACAATAAGATGTTTCTTTTGCATTAGAATACACGATGCAATAGCACGCGCATTTTCCCATACCTTGTCACAGACTATTGAAAGTTTTATATATTGGATTTTTGAAACACTTCATTTAAACAAAAGTTTAATAATAAAATATTTATTTAACTATTCAATTAAATTAAAATATAATAATAACGATGATGATTATTATTATTAATTATTATTATTATTATATATTATTTATTATTATTATTATATATTATTATTTATATTATTATTTATATTATTATTATTATTATTATTATTATTATTATTATTATTATTATTATTATTATTATTATTATTATTATTATTATTATTATTATTATTATTATTATTATTATTATTATTATTATTATTATTATTATTATTATTATTATTATTATTATTATTATTATTATTATTATTATTATTATTATTATTATTATTATTATTATTATTATTATTATTAAACGATAACGCCAATAAAAAACCTTTCTTACGATATATTTCGATAGCACAGCTATCATCTTCAGGTACTCAAAACCAACTAAAAATATTATGAATTAACATTTAATTTAAACAAATTATTTTTTATTAATTTAATTTTTTAATAAATAAATATTTTTAAAAATATATTTTAAATTAATTTTAAATTTTAAATTTTTTACTTATATTCTAATTTTTAAAAATTAATGCAATTTAAAATTTTCAATTATTTTAATAATATTAAAAAAACAAACATGATTTAACATACGTAAACTATTTAAAAACATTCAAAACATTCGTAGTCACAGCACTCTGCACATTAATCTTTGGATCCAATGACCTTATCAGCAATGCTTCACATATCACTCGTTCCCAATAACTATTAAAACTTCTCAACAAAATTCTAAAATCAGACATTCCGATATCACTTTTACAGCCTCTATTGTGTTCACTAATATTGGTCAAACCCTTCAATCGACAATGCTCTAGAACTCGAGTACAGAGATGACGGGAAGTCTCTCCAATGTATGTGGCATTACACCCATTACATGTAAATTGATAAACGAGATCAGAACACAATCCAACCGGAGTTTTTGATTTATTAATAAACATATTGCGTACCTTACACGAATTAGAGACGATCTTATACTCTAAATTTCCTATCAGTTTACCCAACTTCCTCTTATAATTTGTAAAGCCTTCAGAGTACGGCAATACTAACACATATTTAGGCTCAATTTTTTTATATCCATTTTTACAATCACCCAGATCAACACTCAATTCACACCCATCCGACAAATTACATTCAGACTTTCCACAACATGGATCCTTAGGATTTTTAATCAATTTATCAACAGTTTCTTTTATCATCAACAATAAAAATGATTTAGAATATCCATTCTTTATCAACAACTCAACCAATTTATCAACACTTTTTACCGAATTAGCAAAAGTAGAAGATAAAGCCCATGAACGATAAATCAATCCTTTCACCATATTTCTCTTATACTTAAATTCACAAAAGCTTTCTGGAGAAGTATAAAGACCAGTATCAGTTGGTTTTCTATAAATCTCTGTCTCATACTGTTTATCTTTGCGTTGAATTAACAAATCCAAAAACGCAATTGATGACTTTCTCTCCGTTTCACATGTGAATACAATGTTTTTATGTAAACTGTTCATAAACTGCAAAAACGGTTCTACATGTTTCTGGTTTTCAAATATAAGAAAAATATCATCCACATACCTTTTATAAACAAAAGGTTTTTCAAATTGGAAAGAAGCAATTTTCTTTTCCAAACTAGCCAAAAATATTGATGCCATCGTTGGTGCTAAAGGGGAACCCATAGCGACTCCATCTATTTGTTGATACCATTCATCATTGAAAAGAAAATTGACATTTGAAGTAGCAAATTCAAGAAGTTTTCGAAATGCCCTTCTATCCAAAATGTGATGTTCCGAATCATTTTCATTCCACAACGCACAGCATAAGTCAATTGTCTCAACCAGTGGCACATTTGTAAACAAACTACAAACATCAAACGAAACCATAACATCATTCATACTTCGTTTTTGTAGCTTTGCAATACAAGAAACAAACTCAAAGCTATCCTTACATTCAAACTCTGATCGCATTAATGGTTTTAATAATCCATCTAAAAACTTTGCTATTTTATACTGGGCAGTACCAACCATCGACAAAACTGGTCTCATAGGTACACCATCTTTATGGATTTTTGGTAGCCCATATAGTTTAGCTGGCTGCGATCCTATTGGACGAATAGACTTACCTACCTCTTCATCAATAAGCTTCTTCTCAATAAAACCATTTAACATTTTTTGCACAAACTCTTCATCCTTAAGAGGAGGTAATTTTCCATTCTTCCGACCCTTTGGCAATTTCACAAACTGAGGAGAATTTAACAAATCATTCAACTTATTTACATACACATCATGGTCAAGAATGACTATCCCATTTCCTTTGTCAAACTTACAGATATTTATATTTTTTTTAGCTAAGTTTTTTAAAGTCATAAAATCCCTAATATTCTGCTTTTTGTTTTTATCGATATACTCCATCGTACTTGCACTTAACGAGCTCTTCACATAATTACCATTAATGCCTTTCATCGATCGGGCTATATGAAAATATAAACTTTCAATTTTTGCACACAATTTTGTTTCATCCAAGCGATTCTTAATACAGTGATTTGGACCAAATTTTAAAACACGCTCTTCATCATCATTCAACACTATTTTACTCAAACGAATGTTTTGAATGTTTTTAAATAGTTTACGTATGTTAAATCATGTTTGTTTTTTTAATATTATTAAAATAATTGAAAATTTTAAATTGCATTAATTTTTAAAAAATTAGAATATAAGTAAAAAATTTAAAATTTAAAATTAATTTAAAATATATTTTTAAAAATATTTATTTATTAAAAAATTAAATTAATAAAAAATAATTTGTTTAAATTAAATGTTAATTCATAATATTTTTAGTTGGTTTTGAGTACCTGAAGATGATAGCTGTGCTATCGAAATATATCGTAAGAAAGGTTTTTTATTGGCGTTATCGTTTAATTAAATCGTTGCCAAATTTATTTAATTAATTATTATTATTATTATTATAATTACCTTGATTAATTCAGAAATTGAAATGGTTGTTTCGCTTATTCTTATTTGAGGAGAATATAAATTAAAATCAGAAATTACAAAAGTAATTGTTTCTCGCTTTGAACAGAAAGAAACTGAAGAAAGTATCTTGGTTCCACAAGCTTGAACGATTAATGAAAACCATTGGCCCAATATAGCAGAATTGACATTTCTACTGGTTGAGATTTGACCATTTTTCGAACCAATCGAAAAGTACGATGAGCCGTTGCCACTGATAATAAAAAAAGTAATTTCTCCATAAAGGTTACTAGAAAAAAAGTGTTTCATCTAGTTCTGGTTAATAAGAATTATTACTCGTGATTGACAGCAATATTAGCAACTCTGGATCCTTCCTGACTGGTGTATAGCACTGCAATTGGATATTGGAATGTGGATTTCAATATTCTCAATTCGCATTCGGCAGTTATAAAGAGAAAATGTACTGTAATTGAATGAAAAAGAGGCGGCTGGCCTCTATCGGATGCTGTAATGATTACATCAACAGTTTCATTATCTGATATCCAATTCAGTGCGACTGCCTTTATTGTCAAGGATCCTGAATCCTCGTCTAACAGGAACAGCGATTTGACTGGGATTCTTTGATTTTCTGACGATAAGCTATATCGAATCTAGGTAGGCAAATATCAATCTGTTATTTATGTCCATCCATTTGTTACTTGAGAATTGTTTGACTGGGAATCATCGGCATCCGTTGCCGTAATGTTTACCACAAAAATATTACCATGTGCAAATTCACTTGTGTTGATAACAAAGGTTTTATTAATTATTTCTTTGAATATTTGAGGGCGATTGTCATTGGAATCTGTCACAGTGATTAGCATCCCAATTTCTAATACGTTTATCCCATCAGAAACGGCTACTTTCATTTCATATTTGCTTTTCTACAAACCATTATTCATTTATTTCTAAAAGAATTTCTGACTTACTAGTTCCCTATCTACGGTCTGTGCCAAAAATACACTGCCGTTTTGTGGGTTTATTGAAAACGCATTATTTTCCTCTCCTTGCAAACTAAATTTAAGTGGAAACAGTTTCGAGTCTGCATCTATTACTCCAATGTCAATTATCCAACTTCCAATTAGTGCATTTTCAGAAACGAACCCCATGAAATAATTAAGAGTGAAAATAGGGCTGTTATCATTCAGATCTATCACTTTGATTATTCCTGGACATGACTCAATGATTCCTCCGGATCCATCTGCAATAATCACGCTGATCTCGAGGTTGTTGTAGACTTCACGATCAACAGGCTTATGAGCAGTTCTAATCTCATTAGTCTCGGCATTATAATATAAATAGTCTTGGCTCCATTTGGGATGTAGTGTGAATGAGACTTTACTATTTCCATTACATGACAATATATTATTGGACACGGATATTTCTGAGTCTGAATTCTCTTCAACGGATCCGGTAAAGTATCCATGATTTGTGCATTTGCATACATTATCATAGACAGATATTGACACATCTGTGTCTTTGTACCACAAGATTTTAGAATTCACCATTTTTAATGACGCTCTAATTCTCAGAGTATACACCGAAACTAATTGTGGTAATGGCTCATTTAAACTGATCTGTCCCGATTCACGATTAATGCTGAAAAAAGTCTGATAGATGGTACCATTGTAAATTGCGACATTCGTAGCATAAATGCAACAGAAATATACTACTGAATATTCCAAAAGAGATTGATAGCTCGAAGGAACAACGATGGCTTTGACAGATGTGACAACAGATTTGACAGGAGTTTTCCAAACTAAGGATATCGCCAACTGATTGTTATGAAATTCAATTTTAGCATTGTTTATCCTGTCCATAATATATACTCTTATAGGAATTTCAAGACTGTTTATGGCGTTGACTGATGATACCCGAGCATTTATATCATATATTGACTTTGTAAGAATGTTACGAGAAAATATTTCTCCAGTTTTAGAGGCGATATAGAAATTTGGATCATTCAACTCGAATGTAGAATCGTATAATTTGTGAGGGCAGTTAACATGAGCAACAGGTACTCCGAATATGAATCTTCCTAAAAGAATCAACGTAAACCAAAAATAATAATAATAATAATAATAATAATAATAATAATAATAATAATAATAATAATAATAATAATAATAATAATAATAATAATAATAATAATAATAAATATAATAATAATAATAATAATGATAATAATAATAATAATAATAATAATAATAATAATAATAATAATAATAATAATAATAATAATAATAATAATAATAATAATAATAATAATAATAATAATAATAATAATAATAATAATAATAATAATAATAATAATAATAATAATAATAATAATATGTAAAGAAAGCATAGGAAGTATATTTAATACGTATCCTATGATTTCTCATACATTTGGCATAGTTTAAGACATTCGTTTTTACTGAACGGCTGGGGATTCCTGCTTAATAGAAAGAGAAAGTTGATGTGTGAAATAGAATAAGTGTATTTATTATATTCGTGATAGAATTTCTAGAAAATGATGCCTTGCTAAAGCTGAATGTGTTACTCGGCTAGGTCGAAGGTATAATAACACATTAATGTGAAAATCAACAGAATTTCAATCGACATGTTTTTTTAGAATTTGTCGGTTCAGTTGCTGCTCAAGGATATACAATGCAAAATTGCATTCCTCCTATTCTCACATATGACTGAGGCTAGCAAACTGCTGCCTGTCATTGTACATAGGAATTGTTTTCTATTATACGGGAATATTTAATACAATCTGTGAACTGTCAGTTTTCCGAGATTGAAATAGATAATTAAGAGGAATCTGTTTACTTCTTTTCAGTTTCGTCTCCAGGTTCCAGAATTTAAGAGAATCAGTGCTGATGGAGAAGATGCTGATAAAATATAGTTGCTTTCATTGATATGTTTAATTAGATAGAATATTAATTGGGGAAATAAATTTTATTGAAATTTAATCAAAATTGTCGTATATAATTAATTGAAATTATTTATAAAATGCCATAATAAAATTCCCAATATACATTATCAAATATTACCCGACGGGTCCAAGAAATGTATTCAAATATTACTTGGTTGGTAAACATAATATATCGGCTTTTATATTTATTACGTTGGTTATATTCTGTTAAGGTTTTACTCTAAATTGATACGGTTAATAAATAAATATAATCACTACTCTCTATTATACATTATGCTCTACACTTTGCGAGATATTGAAGAAAGGTTACGTTTCGATCACACTATTGTTTTAGGATACTTCCGTGTCATAGGTAAAGTTTGGATAATTAATAAATGGATGCTGCATAGGGATTCGACATAAACATTGATATAAAATCGTCAAACACTGAAAGTTATGTGTACATTAGTAATTTTGGTGAGTATGCGTAAATCAGAACGTATTAAATAATTTTTTTATAATATACATGTTTACAATGAATAAATTCATCTTATAATACAGGTTAGTAAGTAAAACCAATGAAAAATCCACGATTTCTCACTAAATTTCTTTGTTTCTGTAAATATAATGCGTTTATTTGTGCAACAATCTTCTATATCGAAGGTATGTATGTATTTTTACTGTTTTGTTTTTGTGTTCAATTTATTTTGTCTATCACTTTCGATACACCTGTTTCAACTGAATAACAACTCCTAGAATACACCTGTTGCAGTTCAATAAAACTGATATACTAAGATGAAAAAATCAATAATGTTATAATATAGAGACATGGATACTTACCTGTGTTTGAATGTAATTTGTCCAAATGAATAAAAACTTATATTATAAGAAGGAAGGAATTTGAAGAAAAAAATTTTTTAACATACCAACATAATACGTAGTAAATAATGCATACGCGTTGATGAAAAGTATTATTTAAGAGCTTGAATAATGATTTCATAAATATTCGAGATCACAATCCAAGCCTTAAAATATACTTTATTAAAAAATTTACTTGTCAGCCATTTTAAAAATGGCTAATTCATAAACTTAATCATAACTGTAGTTGGATGTTCATTAAAACTTCTATTATAGAAGTTTTTAATGAACTGAAACAGGTATATAAGAAAAAATAGATAAAGTTATATTATAGAACATACAGGCTTACCTGTGTAGTGATGTAATTTGTTCGAATGAATAACTAATTTTACTGTAGAAAGTGAGAAAGTAGAAGAAAAAATAAATCTAACGTGTAACAACAATATTGTAAACAAGCACAATACATTGTAAAACCGCACACAAACTTTCAATATGTTAAAATGTTCATATGAAAAACATTTACATTTATTATAGATTATAAATTTTTGTTTAAAATTAATTTAACTAAATTTTTTAGAAATAAATCCAAAAAATTTCATTAATATATTCCTAAAAAGTTAAATAGTTATTTAAATGGCTGACGCATACATTTCACTAAATTGTTCTAATTGTTATCAAGTTGGATCTACCGGACAACTTGTATTATAAGAGTTATTTTTTCAGTTGAAACAGGTATATTAAATACTTTGATTTCAAGCGACAATCAGCACACAGTTAAATTTGTGTTTCAATAATATAAACTTTTCACTATTTTTAAATATTGACGAACAACACTGCAAATACAATAATAATAATAATAATAATAATAATAATAATAATAATAATAATAATAATAATAATAATAAAATCTTTTTTTTGTTTTGTTGGTAGCGGAATCATTTATAAATAACATTTAAATAAATAACAATGGTAGCAAATTTCCGCTATGTTTATTCATAAAATATGAAATATTTTGACAGATAAACAAACTTGGGTAAATTGGCTACCTTTGTTATTTATTTAAATTTTATTTAAATAAAAATAATAATAATTAATATTAATTATAATAAACTCACTAGCATTTATTTGATCGTCAAATGTATAAATTTCAACATTTCTGCCGGGATAAACAACACCAATAACACAATTGGATGTCTGTGCATTAACAATTAGTTCAATTGGACAGTCCAATATTCTATGTTCATTTCGATCCCACCAACTGGCTTTAACTGATAAGTTGAAAAATGGTTTAGATTTGAAAGATTTAGAAGAAATAATTAAACTCCCATCATCGGTTATGGATAACGGTTGGTTCCGAGATAGTTTATATGAGACTGAAAGAATTTGTGCCGGTAAATCTGTGATTGACATTTTGCCCACCTTAGTTCCCAGCTCAACAGAGCTGTCAACAGATAAACGCAATGTGAAAAATTCGCATTTTGCAGTGTTTGCTAGTGGACCCATAGTTGAAACTGTGACTATTGTACTAAGATATGTTTTCGGGTTTGTATCAATCAGTGAAGATAATTTAAACTTGTACTGTCCGAGTGGTAGATCTCTTGTAATAAAAATATCACCACTTGTACCGTTGACATAGAAAAATGAATGTCCACTACTCAAATAATATAATATTTTCTGATTTGAACAATATCCTACTGAAACAGATCCGAGATATTTTGGAGCCGTTACTCGATGATCAATTTGAAAGGAATAAGGCGTTCCTAGAAAACTCGGATAGCAGAGTTCAATTTCTTTGTATGTTAAAATTGTTTCAATGTTGATCTGATTTTCTTGGTTCAGTGAATCCCGTTTAATTCCAGAAATGGTGAACCGATATTCATGTTTGAGAGGCGCAAATCCTTCAATTGGTTTGAACTCACCAGTAGACGGATTTATTAGATAAAAATTATAATCATCTTCGCTTAAATTATATAGAGATTGAAGTAGAAAATAAACGTATTTATCATCATTTGGTATAATTAATTTGTCAAAAACACTTTGAATTTTTAAAGGGGATTTTTCAAATCTTTCTAATTTAATAAATGCCGTGTAGTTTTTGGACGACCTGTTTCGATCTAATACTATTAGTGAGACATTCTTTATCGTGTTGTGTATGGTATCAGAGCAAGAGAGTGAAACATTTATTGAATTCGCATATAATAATCCTGGATTAAATGAAACCTTTCCAGTTATTCGGTCAACATAGATATTTTGAATATCCTTTAAGGAAGTCATAATATCATATGACAAAGGACCTAAATTGTCTTGGTCGGAGCATTTTATCATTATATTGTAGTTTTGATTGATCTTTGGCAAATATACAGTTGTTGGATTATGAATTAAGGGAGTTTCGTCATTAACATTAATTAGATTGATAAGCACCTCCACAGTCACCTTATGCAAACCGTCAGTACAGCTGACAGTCAATGCGTGTCTTTCAGTTTTTTCATAGTCTAGAATGCCAGCAGTGGAGATCACTCCGGTGATCGGATTGACAGTCATCAACAAGTCATCGTTAGGAGACAGGATTTCGAATAGCAGCAGATCTACGAGAAAATACATTTAATTTCATTTAATCAGTCTCAAATAATCAGTCGGATACCTCCAAAAATCTGACGACAAGTTGTCAAAAAAAAATAAATAAATGTTAACAATGATATTAGTGATGAAATTAATTTTACTAGCCTTGAATTTGTTATTAACAGGTTCCGTCGTTAATTAATGTAATTGAATGTCGAATGGTTTCATTATTAGGGAGAAATATACGGGGAGGCTGAAAGTCAGCTACAATAGACCAGCTAGCAGTGCGCCATAGAACTTAAACAATAGTTACTGTGTAACAGTTCAAATATCCGATGTTGATAATCACTTAATGTGACAAACAGAACGTTTGGACGGGATATCTTATCAAACAAAAACAACGATTTGAAATTTTTATTGACTTTACCACTGATTTAGAGTGTCAAATGGTTTGAATTTGAGATAAATTAATAAGTTTTCACCTGGCAAAATTTTATAAATTCAGTTTTTTATTAGCATATAATTGTCAGTTCATCTCTCTGATTGGTCAGCATGACTCAACAGCGTAATTGAATAAAATATATATGTTACGGTAAATGTGCACATTTACCGTAATTATTATTATTATTATTATTATTATTATTATTATTATTATTATTATTATGATTATTATTTATTAAAAAAAACTTGTACCACTACATTGTTGCTTTAATTTTGTGATATCGTAATTTCTACAGTAGGTTTACTGAACGAAAGCATACTTTGCCATCTCAGATAAATAAGTGGGAGTTAAAAAAAGGAATTTAGACATTATTAGGATTTGGATTTTGTTAGATTATTAAATTTTTTGATCAAAAAAACTTAAAATTTTCTAAATTTATTTTTAAATTTAAATCTAAATTATAAAATATTTTACAACATTAATATAAAATTTAAAAATTAATATATTTTTAGTAACCATTTAAATTAAACTTTTATTTAATAATAATACTAATAAATTCTCCGAATCTTTATAAATATAAACTTGCCTGTATATATATGTGTGTGTGTTACGGTAAGTAGATATTACGGTAAATGTGCACATTTACCAAGAGTCTACATTTACCGTAACATATATTCTGTCAACGGTTAATTTCTTTTGATTATCCTGCATGTCGGAACAATAACAGGATTTATTATAATCTGTTACATTTAAAACCAAAAAATAATCTTCAAGCTTTATGGAAACGTTTATGGAACGAGAACATAAATCTTTAATTACTTTTCTTCTCGATTGAATAATATGAAAAATAGTGATTGCAAAATTTCTTATCGGTAAAACTTTAAGGTGCATCCCTCTTAGAACTGGATTAATAGTTTAAAACAGTAAAAATGATTAGATACATGCTGAAGACGTAAAAGTTCATATATAAAATATAAAATAATTCAATTTTATGAAAACATTATTTTTGATACAATTTTTGATTATGTCAACACTAGATAATATACCAATGACTATGCATATTTTTTATTAGTTGCCATTGGGCTTTTGTACCGATAGCACGTTTGAAAAATATTATCAAATATAAAAAAATGTTTCCGGAATAGCTTGGTTAAAAATGTATCAGACAAACAGCTTTTAAAAAACAAATGGACCGTCAAAGAAAAGTATAAAAACTAGCTAATCTGGTTACGCTTGGATCATTTTGATTTCCCTCTTATGAAAAGAATATTTCTGAATGAAAGACATTAGGCCTAACCTCCTAGGTTAACAACTAATTATGGATGAAACTATTTGGTTTGAACTTAAATGCTCTAAATTTTTTGATTTACTTTAATTACTGTGAGGATAATTAAATCAAAGAGTCAATTCCTGTGTTAAAAATATGTAACGAATTTTAATAAAAATAATGATAAATTTAAACAAGTTTAAAGTTAAATTATGGAATGATGAAATTGCTTGATTGTAAAATTAATATTTAGCAATCTTTGTAATTTAAATATATTAAATATTTATTGAATGTTTATGTATTAATATTCTCTATTCAATTGTTAATTCATGCTTGCTAAAATATCCTCAAAAGAAATATTAAAGAAACATTTATAATTAAAAACAACTTAAGATCGTTGTTTTAATATTATTTTGTTAGCAGAGTTTTTTGAAATAATGTTTGGAATTGATTATAGTTTAGTTTTTAATAGAAGTGTTAAATTTACGAAACAAAACTGCTAATAATTAGTTTTTCAAAAATTTTGATATTGTTAAAATAAATGTCAGTATTTTTGATATTTATTTCAACACCTGAGGGTTGTGGAGAAAATTTTATACTAGAATATTAGTATTAGATTGACTGAGGAAACATATTTAACAATATCTCATAAGTATAAAGGTTACGTTATTAAAAATTCATCTTCATAACAATAGTTAAATAATTTGGAATATAACTTTATTTTTTTAAAAATTCTAAGTCTTCTATAACACAGTTTGTATAACAAGAAGGTTATCTGTATTATAAGCTAATAAAAATTATTATTATGATAATCATAATGAGGTGAATGGAAAATAAAAGTCGTCAAGTATTCCAAAATTTAAGACTTTAAACTTCCTATCAATCACATCCTTTTAATATCTTCACATTTGATCCTTTATTTACGATTTCTTTTGTCTTCATTCTTGCAGTATATAGATTACTGTGTTGTTTTATATTTGATATATTGATTATGCACATTGCATGAAAGAATGAAGATCAGACTTGCTTCCCATAATAATTTGGAATGAATTTCTAAATAAGTGACGTTTAAATTTATATGTGGATTACAAAAGATTCCAAAAAGCGGACCTTGGTGCTTATTTACTTGAAACTGAAAATCTTGTCATATTTTAATACATTAAATTAGAAAAGTTCAATAAAACAAACACACCCCAAAATACCGCTATGAATTGTCAAATATAAACTAGCGATCTTATATCGTTTGTTTTTTAGTTAATTTTCTTATTAAAAATTTATGTAACTCTGATGAATTGTTATACTTGTAATTTTGTAAATATTTAGTTATATTCCAACAATTCTCACAATTTAAAATTATGCCATATTGTAAGGTATGAGGTAAGTTATCAATCATAACGCCACAATAAAAAAGACGTAAATAAAATAAACAAAGTGTATTTTTCTATTTCTTGTAAATTGAACAAATTAAATATTATGAAAATAACAGTTCTAATGCTTTAGCAAAAAACAATAATAAATATTCAACGAAAAAACCATAATTCGTTAAAAAAATTTAATAATTTTAAAATTTTCTGGAAACAAAGAATTATTACATTTTAAAATTTTCTGCGCCCCAGTCCGGGGTGCATTATATTTAATTTGCCAATGAAAATAACTCGTGAGGTATAAGCAAATCTATATAAACTCTCCCATCTATCAAATGATAGTGATCGCATGATACAATTTGAGGAATGCGTTAATGTTATACATCCTCGTCACAACCACGTCAGAATTTGATTACAGCTACTCGGTATGAATGATGGTTATTTAATGTGACCAGCCAGTCTATCAAAAATGAAATTATACATTATATTTATACAAATACATTGTATCTAGCATGATGGCATTCGAAATAAACTTTGGGATATTTACAGCGGTTGATTTAATTGTATTCTACATTAGGAAAACATTAGCTGTTCCTTAAAAATAATTCATATCAACGGCTCTCACCGAATAGTAGCAGTTTATCAATGTTTCCTCAAATCACGTATAATCTGCTCATTCATCTATCGGACTGTTTTCCCTAAAGCAATAGAAAAAAGTAGCGAACTATGAGCGCATTGAACCACTACCATTTGTGCATTACATAATCCTGGGTAATTAATGGTGATCTAGCAATACATATGTAATCCTCGGGTTTTACATAGCATATGTGATTATGTAATGATTAAGTTCCCATTACAATTGATGCAATAGGTGACCAGACTCCTCATCATACGAGACATTTCATCATTGCAACATTTCATCATTGCAACATTTCATCATTATAGCAATTCATCATTGCACATTCTATAATGATGAAATGTCTCAATGATGAAATGTCTCGTATGATGAGATGTCAGGGAACCGATGCAATATTATGTAGCTCTAATACTTAAACTTTTTGTTTTATGAATGAAGTGGTAGCCTTTTTAAATTTTTGTTATTTTAATGAAATGAATTTTTTTATGTGCCGATTTGATATTTAATGCGTAATGTGGATGGGATTGTGAGAGTGGTCGAGTGTAAGCAAAGACAGAGTTATTGGAAGAGTTAGTCGAATTACAATTAACAAAAAATATAAAATTAGTTTTTGGCGTGTTCATATTTTGGCAGTAATCATTCCTATTTTTTTGGTTGGTGCAATTTGCTAAAATTGGTATTCCCCACTTTATGTATACTATAAAAACAATTTGTTTATGTCATTTGGTGTTGCAATTTTATAAGTGTGTGTAAATTTGGATTATTTTTCTTAAATTTTGTGTTTACTGGTTAGTTATTTATTTGTTTATTATATTTTTGAAAATAGTTTTGTAATTTAATTAATTTCTTAGGAGTTTCATCTTACCATGCCGAAAGAAGTAAGGAAAAGCCAGATTAAAAGAAAAGTTAAATATGTAAAATGAATTGATATTTATTTTTGTTATTGTACTTCATGAATTTTTATAACTATAAAAATTTTATAGGTTGAATTGTGAGTATATTACGGAGTTTTTCGATTTACGCGGGTTTAAATGGAAAAATATAAAACTCAATTTACGCGAAATTTTCAGGAACGTATATTTCGCGTAAATTGGGGGTTATGTGTAATTTACTATTATAATTTGTTTGAATAGATTGATTGCATAGACTGGCAATTATTTAAAATATATATTTATTGAAATATTAAAAATTTATTAATTTATTAGCTAAATATTATTTTTAGTAAACATTTTTAAAAAAATTAGTAAATAACTTGATTAATTAATATATTTATCTATAAAAATTTTTATTTCGAATTCAATATAATATAAAATATTTAATATAAAAAACAACTCAACACTCAAAGCTTTTAATAAAATATTATTAATAATAAAAATAATATTAATAATTGGATAATTTCTGTCATGTTGATTGTATTTTTATTAATTATTCCTGTCAGTCGCTTAGCATCGAAAATAGTATCGTTGGGTTTCATCATAACTTGATTAATTGTCGCATACCGAATCACTCGTTTTGTATCTGTAAATGCAACATAACTGGGTGTTGTATGGTTTCCTTGATCATTAGCAACAATTTCAGCTTTTCCATGTGGAAATACTCCAACACATCAATAGGTAGTACTCAAATCAATATCAGACATTTGAATAATTGATAAATTGAATAACGAAACGAAAGATTAAATTTGAAACAAATCCTATATTTTCTCATTCTTAACATATACTCAAAATTCAATTCACAAGTTAGTTCCAAAATTAACCATCAAAGTCCAATTTCATAAACAATTCAAATTAAAATATAACAAATTCCGATTCATAAATTGCCAATTCATTTAATTTTTTCGATAAAACACAACATTAAATTTCTCAAAAAGTTCACAATTTAAAATATTTAACAATTTTTAATAATTACATAAATCAATTTCAAACTCATAAATTATCGTTGCTTCGCGTCTGTGTGCGTAACCGAACAATCAAGAAAGTACAATCGCGCACACAGGCGCAAGAAACAAAATTGACCAATAATAATAATAATAATAATAATAATAATAATAATAATAATAATAATAATAATAATAATAATAATAATAATAATAATAATAATAATAATAATAATAATAATAATAATAATAATAATAATAATAATAATAGTAATAATAATAAAAATATTTATAAAGTTATGTTAACACAAACTTTTTATTTATTAGTGTTTCGATGTAATTTTACATTATATACATTAATAGATTATTAGTAATATTATAATTTTCATTATTATTTTTATAATTAGTACTATCATAGTACACTACTAAAGAAGTAGCCTAATTTTATAGTAACTCGATACTATTACAAGTTTTGAAGAAAATAAACAATTGTAGCCGAGTCCAGGAAGCGGCTTTATGAAAATATAGAAAACAATCACATTCGATAAGAGAGAAAGAAAAAACCATTTCTTTCTCAATTCCAGGTAACCAAACGCAGCTGCTTTCGATACTAAATTCTCCCAAGTCTAATGGATTGAATCAATATATACTTTTTAAAGATGTAATTCGTTGATTTCCTATAATTTCCTTACTTTTCATTTTGTTTCATCAAATGACTCAGAACAACATTTAAAGTTTGAATTATTATTATTATTATTATTATTATTATTATTATTATTATTATTATTATTATTATTATTATTATTATTTATTATTATTATTATTATTATTATTATTATTATTATTATTATTATTATTATTATTATTATTATTATATTTATTATTATTATTTATTATTATTAATATTATTATTATTATTATTATTATTATTATTATTATTATTATTATTATTATTATTATTATTGATAAACTTTAAAATCTTTTTTGTAGTCGGTGGCGGAATTTTTATATAAATAGAATTTAAACAAATAACAAGGTTAGCCATTTTCCGCAATGTTTATTCATAAAACATGAACTATTTCGGCCGATAAACAGCCCTGATCACTCAAAACCAAAATTTAACTAGACTTTCGCTTTCTCCTCTTCTTCTCTGATATTTTCTTTCACTCAAATATATCCAATAAATATATTTATTAAAACAAATTTTCAAAATATTCAAATTCTATTTATCAATATTATAAATTCAATAGATCCGAATAAAAATTTTAAATTTTATAAAAATCAAAAATAATTCATTCAAATCTAAAAAAAGTATTTTAAACATTTAAAAATCGAATAAACATTGCTGAAAATGGCTAACCTTGTTATTTGTTTAAATTCTATTTATATTATTATTATCATCATTATTATTATCATTATTTTCCTTAAATAAAAAAAAATTTAAACAATGAGGAATATAGGTAATCAAAGTATTAAAAAGATTAAGATTTAAGTGGAAACCTGATTTATCCAGAATCATTCGATGTAACAATTAATAAGTAAATTTGTTAAGAAATTAACGAAGTAATTTTATCAACTGTAAACTTGTTTGGCAAGTCTTGTGAGTGAATATTTAACCAGTGTGTGAGGAGAGATATCTTGTTGGGGAAAATTATTTCCTATTTACTCACAACTGAAACTCGAACGCACTCGAACGCAAAGCCTGGAGAATAATTTCTTTTTATTGTGAATGGATTTGCGTTTTTGAAGTGAAATTCTCAACTGCTTTTATCTTTACATTTTACAACTGTGAACAGTATATGATAGGTTGTTTATTCTTTCTTTATCAATTTATGCTCACTGAAGCAAAAACGGATTTTCCATCGTTTGAAAACATTTGTGTAGTAGAAAGATAAAATAAAAACACTTGATAGCATGAGCCTGAATGAAATGTTCATGTATTTTCACGGGATTAAGGATTTTACAAAAATATTATCGAAGATCATAAATCTAATAATAAATAATAATAATAAATAATAATAATAATAATAAATAATAATAATAATAAATAATACTAATAATAAATAATAATAATGATAATAATAATAATAATCAAAATATTTTCTACAAAATCTGATTTATTGTCAAATTTTTTGCAGAAAATATTATGTCATTTATAAAGAAATCAGAAGTGAAAAACAAAAAGTCCTTATAATAATAATAATAATAATAATAATAATAATAATAATAATAATAATAATAATAATAATAATAATAATAATAATAATAATAATAATAATAATAATAATAATAATAATAATAATAATACTAATAATAACAACAATAGTAATAATAACAATAATAATAATAATAATAATAATAATAATAATAATAATAAATAATAATAATAATAATAAATAATAATAATAATAAATAATAATAATAATAAATAATAATAATGATAATAATAATAATAATAATAATAATAATCAAAATATTTTCTACAAAATCTGATTTATTGTCAAATTTTTTGCAGAAAATATTATGTCAATTATAAAGAAATCAGAAGTGAAAAACAAAAAGTCCTTATAATAATAATAATAATAATAACAATAGTAATAATAACAATAATAATAATAATAATAATAATAATAATAATAATAATAATAATAATAATAATAATAATAATAATAATAATAATAATAATAATAATAGAATGAACGGCAATGATGCAAATTAATCAACCTCAAGGAATTTTCTCAGCATATTCGGATGTCAGTGAATCAAATTGCGTCAGTTTTATTATAATTATATAAATTGTGATTTTATTATTTGATTTTGACGAGCATTAAACCACTGGTCCTATATATGAATTTATTAATTATCGATTTTTGTGAATTTTCTAGTTGAGTGGATTTGCATATTCATTATACAGCAGCATTCATAGACATCGTTCTTAATTTAGTAGACATATTAACAGCATTATGACACTTGCTCATTCCAAATCTCTCTATGATTCATGTGCTACACAAATCACTGCACAGCCTCTCTCCGTTCACTCGGGTGCACCCGAAACAAACCGAAATAATAAAAGTCGAATAATATGAATATAAAATGCAGTTTCAGTATGAGATCACCAAATTCTGATACGGTGATCCACATAGATTTGTCACCCGTATTAGAAATGAAACTCGCTTCATATCGCTGCAGATTGACATTTACGTTTGACTAATTCTGTAGTTGAATAGAGGCATTACTGCGAGTGTTGCTATTGAAGTATTCAATGAAGATATTTATCATAAACACAATAGCTGCGCATATAGGATCCATTTAATAGACCAATCTCATAATGAGTATAACAATGACAAAATTGGGAAACGCTATTTGATTTTTATAATTCGGATATAACTTTCTATGCTTTATTTATCATAACGGATTTCTCAGCATGCATCATTTATTACTAGACAGTATAATAAATAATTACTTTAACCGTTGACTTCTAATATTTATTTATAAATTTTGTTTCTTTAATATATTATTATATTTATTATTATTATTGTTATTTATTATTATTATTATTTATTATTATTATTATTATTATTATTATAATTATTATTTATTATTATTATTATTAATATTATTTATTATTATTATTTATTATTATTAATATTTATTATTATTATTTATTATTATTATTAATATATGTATTATTATTATATATTATTATTATTATTATTATTATTAATAATAATAATAATAATAATAATAATAATAATAATAATAATAATAATAATGGTAATGATAATAATTGTATTTACCGGATTTATCCGCATCAGAAGCTATTAATTGAATAATTTCCGAATTAATCGGAACATCTTCTGGAATGGAGACCGCCAGTCGGGTGGTATCAAACACGGGAATATTGTCATTGATATCGACAATAGAAACAAGCACAGTAGTTGTAACTGTCTCAAGGCATGGCAAAAAAAGAGACTGCTGACTGACATCTGTGGCCGTAATGAGAAGTATGTAGTGATTGTCCTAAATAATTAATTCCAGAGTACAATATTGCCGAACTGATTGTAAAAGGAAATACCTGTTCATAATCAATTTCTCCTTGAGTCGTAATAATTCCGTGGTCAGGATTGACAGAAAATAAATGTTTTCCCCATTCACTAACAATGTCAAACTTGATGATGAAATTTGGATTTGTTGTAGAATTTTTCAAAGTAACTTGACCAATAACCGTGTGAATTGGAGCAGTTTCGTGGATGTGGAAATGGTAGCGGTCATGTGTAAAGTTATGACATTGATCATTGGCATCATCAATTAAAATGATAATGTTAGCAGTTGAAGTAAACGTTCCATCTGACATTTGGATTTTCCCGATAAAATATGCAACAGCTTCATGGTCCAGTGGAACGCCTGAAGTTGTTACGATACCTTAACATGTTGCATTCGATCAATTGTCTGTAAATATCTTGACAAATACCCGAAGTCTTGTCTAGCGAAAACTCAGGAATCTCGTTAATCCAAATGTACTCAAGCGTTGAATCAAGATCTTTGTCGTGTGCCTGTACAGTACCAACGTAGATCTTTTGTCCGTATGTCGTATTTTCTGGAGCATGAAATATAAATGTTTCGTTTGCAAACACCGGCCGATTATCATTGCAATCCTCGATATTTAAAAATACCTAAAATAAAATTGAACTTTTATTTCTAATTTCAAATTATTTTGAATAATTTTCATATATTTTTATCAAAGATTTAACAAATATATTTAACTTGTTATATTAGATCTCAAAATATAGAAATTCATAGTCGAGTTGAGTCAGTGTTGCCACAAGTCCGGTTTGCCACCCGAACCCGGACAGTTCGGGTTTTACGCGCATGTCCGGCCGTACGGACGAGGACTAAAAATTTCAGGGTTTTGGGAAAAATTACCAAAACAATAATAATTATTTATTATTAAAAATACCTCATTAATATTATCAGTTTTTAATTGCTTTACTTGACTTGATTACAAATTTTGGGTTGGCAATAAGTTGACAGTGTTGCAGACAGGGCTGATCGGCAATCGGTAATAAAAAAACTTTTAGAAGTGGCCCTAAGCAATGTATAATATAGTTTTAAAGAGAGAGAAAAAAAATGTTGTTAGATAAAATATATGATTTATTTCTGGTTTTTCTTTTTTTTTCAAGCGTCGGGGCAGTGTTGCCTCACATCCGCTTTTCACCCGGACGGTCAGGATGAACGATTTTCAAAAGGTGGCAACACTGAGTTGAGCTCCTTTAACTTTTTTTTAATAAAAAAATTGTAGGTTAAAATGCAATAAACTACGCGCAATTAAAAATTGATAAGAAATTGATTAATAAATAATAGTTTGAATTTATTTTTTGGCATATGGAAATAACAACATTTCTTTATAAATCTCTAAATGACAATTGGATTGTCAATTTTTTGATTGAAAATTCAATTTTATTTGTTCCAGTATGCTATAAGTGTAACAGATACATAAATAAATGCTTATCAATTTTTAAACAATTTTTTATTAATTTTTAATTGCGCGTAGTTTATTGCATTTTAACCAAATTGTATACTTTCTCGATGTATGACCTGATGATTATAATTGATTATTAATTCTTAGTGGAATAATCAAATGAAAACATTGATCCCAATGAATTAAAACAAAAGGAATGAAAATCAATTTAGAATAATTAAGACTCTAATCAATTCAAATTCTATAGAAATTAATTAATAAACTTAATCAATTGTCAAGTTAATTGGATAAATTAAGAAATATATTTTTAGTGCTTTTTTGTTCGAAAACCTAAGGTAACTTAAGGTAACCTAAGGTATTGAAAAAGGCTATGCCGAAAATTCGTGAATACCTTTAATAAATCTGATTCATAGTCAGATTTAGTAGAAAATATTATGTCACTTATAAAGAAATCAGAGGAGAAAAACAAAAAAGTCCTTATAATATTTTTTAAATACGTAATAAATACTCTTTTTAAATCCTATTCTTTATTTATATGTATGGTTAATATACAATAATTATCTTGTTTAAACAATTGATTATTTTGCCATTTTTATGAAATTGAAATAAACCTTATGGTGGAGATTAATTCTCTTAAAAATGAGTCGGATGTATCTTGCGTATTTACTTATTTGAATAAATCCAGTAATAGCATTAAGCTGGTATAATCTCGCTAAAAACACAACAACCATTAGTCAATAAAACTACATAAGTTACTGTAAAAACCTAATTTGTTATGTCATAAATATGAATTAATGCATAAATTATGCTAGAAACGATGTGATTTTACTGTATTACTGTAAAAACAAAAAACTAATTAGACAAAAATAAGACAAAATACATATTGGGTTTAAACATATAAAACCGATTATAATATAAACTTCTAAACTCTACACAGTACGAAAAACAATTATAGCCAAAAATGGTTGTCAAGTATCATAATTAACTCCTTTAAATGACAAATATAACCACAAAATCCTTAAAATTACCAAATTACTTTCATATCCTTTGGAAATACGAAACATCTATTTAGATGTAAACATTGATTTTCATGTGAATGATGTATAATTAAAATACAAAAACAAAAAAGGAGAAGAATATTCAGTTGAAAATATCTCAATGTTAATTAAGAAATCTTACAATTACTACTCAGTTAATGTATACCATTTAAGGCTGCAAATGTATATTTATTATCGGTGTATAAAAATGTCATAATATTTTCTACAAAATCTGATTCATAGTCAAATTTTGTAGAAAATATTATGTCACTTATAAAGAAATCAGAGGTGAAAAACAAAAAAGTCCTTATAATGGTATAATAATGTGTATATAAAATGTGTAAAAGGTTTATTAGGCATGTCATTATTGCAATTTGTTATTTATTACGCTTAGAATAAGGAAAACATTAAATCAAGAAAAATTAAATTAACATTTGAAAAAATATATATAATTTGAGACATATTTTTATTTATTTGTGTTTGTTTACACAGAAATACTTTAAGTATAATATAATATTAATATTACACTAGAAAAACTTGTATTAATATTATTAATTGTATGTTTTAAATTATTATAAAGTCATTTATGGTAATTTTTTTCAAAACCAAAAG
Organism: Schmidtea mediterranea; assembly: GCA_022537955.1. NCBI lineage: Eukaryota > Metazoa > Platyhelminthes > Tricladida > Dugesiidae > Schmidtea > Schmidtea mediterranea. The sequence goes on from CM039680.1 coordinate 48,736,089, forward strand.
ATAAAAATTATTTATTAATAACATTTGATTTAAAAGTGGGAACGACGTGGGCCTTAACAGTGTGTGGCCTTGTATGGTCGCACCGTTTGCACCAGCCCCTTGCCAGCCCTAGAAATACTAACGAATATTCTCAAAATTTTATTTAAATTTATTTACATAAAGAACGTTGTTCAAAGACATTGTCAAATCAAATCAAAGTAATATAGAAGATAATTCTTTCACCTTCAAAGATAATACCAAATCAAAGCACAAAATTTGCTGTTGAAGTCAAACAAGATCTAGAAGTTGATCCCGTGAAAAATAAACAATTTCATTCTCACAATAGGTCATTATATTATTTCAAATGACTATACTATAAATAATATAGTCAAAATATGACTATATTATTTTAATTGACTATAGTATTTGAGGTGTTTGTGACTTGATTATTACGTGACTGTTTTCTCATAATATTATAATAGTTGTGTCATTATTGTGTTATCGCCATATTGTTATATTTCAACAATTGTATAATTGTTATGTAATTCGAAATTCTTTTTCATCGGTCTCGAATGGATTTACTCAGAGAAATGTAAATGCTTGCATACGAGTTTTGTTGACGAATAAATCTTCTTCAAAAAATCTCTTAGTACCGAGTCTTCGATGTTACCTAGAATCAACCTTTATTCAAAGCATTTAAACACCATAAAATAAAAATTCAATGTAACATATCAATGAAAGAAATAGACAATGAGTTATTAAAATTTTCTTGTGCAATTTTTTTCAGTTTTTCCAATAACTGTGTTTTGTGAAAATAAACTCTGTGATTCCTAATTTACATTTTATTTAGAAAAATATTTACATAGTGAATGAATTATTTCTCTTATTTCATCGGTTATACTGACAGTTTACAATGACAGAAATTCATTTCCGCGGAACCATCTCTTAAGAAATAACTATAAAGTTGATCCAATGATATTAAAGGTTTTTTTCGGCACAGCTTTTTGAAATTGCCTAAAATTCGTGAATGTCAATAAAATGTTGATATCATTACTGATTCATAGTCAAAAAACTTTCAATGTCATTGGAAAATAAAATGAATTTCTTTGAAATTGATGGCAAAATAATATTTATGATCTTCCTTATTTTGACTCCAAGTCATAGAAACGACTGCAGAAGAGTAATATAACTTAGCTTTCTACCCGATCTTACCTTATCAATGATATCTATATTTATGTATATGTTATAGGCAATTTGATAAATCGGGCATTTTATATAATTATTATGGGAAACTTGATTAGCTTTTGTTCTCATTAAATGTCTTAAAATGTTCTATATAACTTCCGATTAGTCCGCATTGCCTATAACATATATACTGAATTTTAATATTATATTAATAGCTTGACCGTTTCACACTGTGTGACAATTTCTATATTAACACATTGAATGCTAACTTCGAGATAAGTCGTATTCAGCCTTCCAGTCTAGGAAGCTGACTACGACTTACTTCGTAGTTATATAATATAATTAAATCAAATTGTGTTTTTAGACCTAAAAACTGAAATTTCCCGTTAATGTCAGAGTTCAAAAAAAAAAAAATAAAAAGCCCTAAAATATAACCAAATTTATCATTAATTTATAATGGTAGCTTTCAAGTCTTGCTTAGATGATATTCAGATCTTGGTTATGAATACATTGGAATGACTGCCCGTCATCTCAGTTCTCAAGTTCTTGATAACTGTAGACGAAAAGAATTGATTAATATCAGTGAACACAATTGTTGTCTGAATTGTGTGTTTATTTGTGAGTTTCAAGTCCTACTTATATTGTGTTCGGATCTTGGTTATAAATATATATTTCATTGGTGCAATGCCACATACATTGGAATGACTGCCTGTCATCTCTGCTCTCAAATTCTGGATGACAGTCAACTTAGGAAATTGATTTATACTTGTAAACGAAATTTTGTGTTGCATGATGAAAATAAATATAAAATATTTTTGTCTAGAAATTTAAAAATATTTTATTGAAAGTTTATATTTATAGATTTTTAAGAATTGAGATTTATGAAACAGAATTTAAAATTTTTAAATATAATATATTTTTAAAATATAAAATATTAATGAAGAAATTTGTTTGAAAAAAGCAATTTAATTAGATATAGTTTCAAGTTTGAATCTACCTGAAGATGACAGTGAGCCTGTCGAAATATATTGTATTTTAATATATATGTTAGCTTAGTATTTTTCAATCTGTTTATTTCACCGCACAGTTTTCTACACTTAAATTATGTGGAGCAACAAAACTAAATTGTTTTTTGACTAAAATTCAGATTTTATCTTAAATTGTGCATGATTTCATTTAATTGTTTTTTTAATAAATAACAAATCTTTACTAGTTTCAAATTACAAAAAATAGGCATATATTAATCTAATGATTAACCCCTTAACATGCCAATAAAAAACCAAAAGTAGTCAGTTTTTCACCAATTTCTTTAATTTTTTATTTTATTTATACACAAAAGAGCATTGAAACATCAAAACTGTTTAGTATATATATTCCGCTGTAATTATTAATTCGGGTCTGTGGAGTGACTCAGTTGAGTGTGCTAAAGGCTTAACTGTAGGTTTTTATGATAATAGTAAATATATATTCTCAATAAACTTTATTTCCATAATTTTTAGAGTATTCATCAAATTTTTTTATGTTTTACGCGAGTTTCCGATGCAGTGTCGAAACTCGAAAAGACTGTTAAGAAGATTCGGTTTGACGAAAACTAAGAAAAATGAAAAAAAGATCAAAGGTGTAAAAGATCAAATATTTTAATTATAAACAATGTATAATTTAGACAAATAACAATTATTATCTCTCCGATTCTACCAATTCTATCGACTCCTTTCTCCTATCCAAGGTTATAATGTTACAGTTGTTATTTATTTTGAAATTGACTTTAGACAATTTTACCAATTAACGAAAATTTATCAAAAAAATTTTAAAAAATCACGCTAAAATAATTTCCTATTCGTGAGAAGAATTGCACGGTTTAGAAGTTGCCTATGAAGTTACTGAAAACTTTCTCTCGTTTTGGAGAACGAATCGGCGTACGAGAGTTTCACTTGAATCAGTTTCTGGGACATTTCAAAAAGTTCTGAATCAATAAATATTTTGGGAAATTTTGATTTATTAATATCAACACTCAATATTCGATAAAAAAGAATTAATTTGAAATATTTCTGTTTCATAATTTGACGGCGAAAGTTGGATATATTATATCATATCTGCTTTCTACCACCCTTGGCAGTGAAAACCGGATTTACCCTACGTCGTTAGAAAAATGTTTCATTTACTTCACATCTCACCTCTATACTTTTCTAACGTTATCTATCTCATAAAAATATATTTCCAAAAAATTTGAAAATTATATTTTTGCTGGAGATTTGACAACTTTCAGAGAATTCACTGAAATCATGCTCGGCAGCCAAAGGGCTAAATTTGTATGCATATATTAGTTTTAGTGATATCTGAATTATCTGTTGGGCACTTCAGCTACACCTCTGGAGTAAGAAAAACAGGACTACCAAAATATATGCATATACCGGAGACCCTGAAATCTTTTTTTTCCAATTTAATACTTATTGTAAAAAATCTCAAATTAAATAAATTGTAACCAAAATTTGTATTTTAAAATGTTAATTTGCTAGTCTAAACAAAAAATTAATGTGGTATGTTGGTGTATTTATTGTTCTTGGTAATCACCATCTACTTATTCTAAATATATTAATAGTATAGCTAAATTAATTAAGTTACTTCATAAAAATGGATATTCTAAGTTTTTTTTACAAATTTTTGTCTGTGAAACTGTTGATAAATGTATTAATAAGCTGAATGAGATTGATGACATAATTTTATTCGGTGTTGATTCGTTTAATTCTCTTATGAGTGATTCTTTGACTAACACAGACAGTAATGTAATGAATATGACTGATGATAGTCAATTGAATAGCACTGTACACGAGTTCGAAAAAAATTGTAATATTATTGAACATAATAAGGCATTTAAAGTAGAAACGGACATTTCCAATTTTAAAGTATTATCTAAGGGTTTTAAAAACAATTGAGAAAAACTATTTAACCCAAAAATCGACATACAAAATGCAGTATCCACTAGGCATTTTAAGAGTTTTTAATTAATGTTATTTAGAGTAATAAAAATTTAGTTAGATTCCGCATACTAAATTATTAATAAAACTATTATTATAATTGTTTTATTGAAGTTGCTTAGTGTCAAAATATATTGCAAAAATATATTTTAAAAATGATGTTCTCTTATTTATATAAAATACATGCAACGAAAATTTAATAAAAACTTGTTATATCATTCTCTAGGGACATCTATAGGTTGAAGATTCCCTATTTCAGCGCCCTGGCATTGATGTGTCAGTATTAGAAATAGTTGTTAAAAATCAATCCTACTGTTGTCAAAATTCATAGATATGTTGACTTTTAAAGTGTTAAATCAGAAAATTATCAATATGGAGGTTATTTTACAATATTTTTCCTTGGTATTTCAATAGAAGTCAAACTCTGGTAGATGGGGGAGTTTTCGAATTGTTCAAACTTGTCAAACTTATGTTAGATTGTGAGAAGCGAAGAACCAAATACACTAGTGCATAAATATTTTAAATTCGGATCTGATTTTATAAAGAAGAATTGTGCTTTATTGTCACGTGAAAGGAAGGGAAAAAATTAAGAAGAAATAAATATATACTTTGGAAACTATTTATTCTAGATATTCGTGAGAATTTGCTTGGTACATTTTACAGCAACTAACTCACTGACTGTTTCACTGTATTTGTATTGAGGACTCCAACAAAATCTCCATAATTTCTAAAGCAGCAACTGTCGAATTCCTTCATGCCCATTAAATGTTGGATTTCATAATCTTCTGGGAGAATGTCATTCAAATAAATTCCCTAATATCTACATACATCAGAATTCGACAAACAATTTTTATTTCCTATTTCATTCTTTAATTCTTCCACAGAGCAGCTTTATACATTTTCTTCGACTTTGATCAGTATTCCATTCCAGTCAAACACAGGAATTATCACAGACTACTGATGTCATCATTTTTTCTATGTTAATTAATTTTCGTTTATTATTTTGAGTTTTTTCTGACAATTCAAATGGCATTCACTATTTCAATCAATTATTTATAGTGAAATCAATTGATTTATTATTATGCATTTATTTATTTATTTATTAATAAATAATAATAATAATAATAATAATAATAATAATTGAAAACACCAACCAAATATATTGTATAACATCCGCTACATACTTTGACCGTTAATCAGTCTTCTTATTTTACTGGTACAAAATATAAAGCAATGTTATAAAATATATTTAGTTGGCGTTTTTCTATTATTATGATTATTATTATTATTATTATTATTATTAATATTATTATTATTATTATTATTATTATTATTATTATTATTATTATTATTATTATTATTATTATTATTATTATTATTATTATTATTATATAAATGTATAAGTAAGCGATTTCCTTAATATTCTTTAATCAAAAACTTTTTCTTCCAAATTCAGTATTTAATTCATTTCGCTTCTTGGTTGACTGTTATATTTATATCGAAATTTAAATATTCCAACAATTTAACTATATCTAAAATCCTTTTAAAAATTTATAAATATTTCACTTATTTTCATTACGAATATATATAAAAAATTAAATATACAAGAATAATTGACAAAGAATGGTATTTCATAGATAACATCAAGTAAAAAATATATTCAATGCGCAAATTTTTTAATTTATTGTATTAATATTTAAATTAAAATTTGTGCACAACCTTTCCTTTAACAGTCAGTTTTCAGAATTACAAATAATTTATTTTCCTAATTTAAATAAAATAATAACTCTGAGTCAAATAATTAAATATCGCCCTAGTTCATCATATTATAAAACATAAATAATATAAGATCTCCAATTACTATTTGGTTTTTATTAAAAGATAAACACCTAAAACAAAATAATAATATAAAATGCATATTGATAATAAAAATATTATTTTATAAGGATAATTTTCAATAAAACTATTTGAAAGTTCTTCTCAATTTAAGTTGTAGCTCCCATTTCTATAGCTGTTAGATCAGTCAATTTTCGTACATTTCTGAGCGCAAATTATTTTTAATTAGCTAAAGTTTAGAAAAACTTTGAATTCTTTAATTCTTGTTTCAATATTCTAATGACAAAAAAAATTTAATTTTTTATAAATTTTTTCAATAAACAGATGAGAAATCGTACACTAAGTGAAATAGTGTATAAAAATCTAAGACAAGGACAATTGTTGGGATGATATATCAAATATGAAAAAAATCGTGCTGCTCTTTCTTAGCATTGTCCAGTAGATAATAACTGCCCATTCAAGCACAGCATAATTACGATGATTGACACGAATCGCTTAACTGAGCGCTTATACGTATCTTAATCTCATAATAATATTATTAATAATAATAATAATATCAGGAAGACAATGATTATTAACCGTGAAAAAGAATAAGGATTTTGTTATCTTTTCACTTTATTTATTTGTTGTTAACATTTCAATTATTTCCATTACAAAGATTTCGCACTGAATTTTTCAAGTGTCATAGAACTTGAAAATCGTGAGGGAAATAAATGAAATATTAAAAGGAGATACAGAGTAAAAGTGAACAACAAAAAACTATTTATTTTAGAAATTTTATTTCATATTTTTGATATAAATTTAGTTGCGATGGTGGCAATTGATTGACAATGTACCTGCGTAATGCTGAAACGGTAGGCGGTAGCACTCAGAGATAAGTATTATACTCAAGATATTTTGAAGCCAAGGCATTCACGGTGATTATCAAATTAACAGTTGTTGATAAGTAATACAAATGATATTTACATTTCTTTCCAATGCTGTTATGAGAATTTTGCACGGAATATTCATTAGCTCTTTCCGCTGATATGTCAATGTTTATATTAGCAAGGGTGCGGGTTGCCTCAAACAATGATCATGTGAACAGATAACTCATTGAGGCGATTTTGCATTAGATATCTAAGAGGCTAATACTTCTAAAGGGGTCAATTATTCAAAAATATATATTTTAAAGAATACAATTATAACACAGGAGACAAAACTATCAAGATCTGATATGGCTTATTTGGTGGGTGAGTTTTAACTAATAGTCCTTTCTTACTAATAATAACACATGGTTTGTCAGACAAAATAATAACATGTTATCCATTGGAAAAATTTATTCCCCTAAGAAGATCTTTATCGAAATAAACTCACATTGAAAATTAAATAATATTAATAATAAATATAATAATAATATCATAAAGACAATGATTATTAACCATGAAAAAGAATAAGGATTTTGTGAGCTTTTCACTTTATTTGGAGTTAACATTTCAATTATTTTCATTACAAATATTTCCCACTGAAGTTTTTATGAAGGCATAATATCGGTAAAACGCTCTTGATGTACAGAAACTTGGAAAACCTTTTTCGAAAAGTTTGTCCAACTCCGTTTGCTTATATAGATTTCTTATTTATGGATATGTAAAACAGCTGGTTAAAAAGGTTAATGGTTATGAAATGAATTAATAACGTCCATATATATAATATTTTAGAGCAAGCTTGAATTAATAATTGATTAGGAAATATTCAATAAATTTGTAAATTTCAAACATTCTTGAATATTAACTTTACAATCAAACCATTGAAACAATCCATAATTTAAATTTAAACTTATTTATGTTATTTTTAAATTTTATCATTATAATTTTATTAAAGTTTTTAACATCCTTCATAAATGAGCACTGAAGCTTTTTCTATTTAATCATTCTCGCTACCATGGTGCTTTAACTTTATTTCTTTTTTATACTTTTGATTAATATCTTAAATATAAAACAAAATTTCAAAAAAAAATGAAATTACACTAAAACCTCGATTTGCGTCGTTTTCGAAGTTGCGTTGTTTTTGAAATTTTGTTATTTCAGAGTTGCGTCGTTAAAATATCGATTTGCGTTGCTTAAATTTCCCATATAAAATAAATTTGTTATTTTGTTTATTGAATTTTTATGTTATTTTATTTGTTATTTAATGAATTGATGTTTTATATTTTATTTAATATTTTAATAAATTTATGTATTACATATATATATATATATGATTGAAATAAAAATAGTTTTTAATCCAAGGGATCTTTTTTTAGTACTAATTAACAAAATACATTTTTATATAGAAAAATTAATTTCGATTTGCGTGATCTTTCTTGGGGCCCAATTAACGACTCAAATTGAGATTTTAGTGTAAAAGTTATTGAGAAAAAGACCATTCTATATTTGTAATTTTATCAGTGAACTATGGTTGGCTCCATCCTGTTCGATGTATATTACAATATAATTTATTCTTTTATATCTTTGTAATTTTTAAAATAACTCTTGACTTATTATTTTTATTATTAAAAGAGTTCTAAGAAACTGTTAGTGTGGAAATCTCAGCATGAAAACCATTATGAACACTCTTTCATGTGCCAATCATTGGATGGAGTTGTCTTGTTTGATATGGGGATGATTTCGAACAAATAAATACAATAAATTATAATATTTATAGTTCGTATATTCATCCCGTTGAAGAACTAGATTTCTTAAATATTTATGTTATTAATCGGTACTAAATTAAACTTTGAACTTTAAACCTTTTCGTTTGACAAAATGAAATATTACTAGTATTAAAGAAGCTCTAATGATTCTCATGTTACGGCTAAATGAATATAGAATAATATATAGCTGTAGATAAGATTCCTAAGGATTGCCACAGGGTTTCGGCACAGCCTTTACCTATTATTAGTTATGTATAAGACTAGGCATATTTTTAGATATCCTTAAGAATTTTATTGATCTATGATCATCAAAGCCGCAATGCGAACTCCTAAAATCGATGCTCACCATTGATCATTTCCAAGACCATTAGAGTTGGTAAAATGTTTATAACTAATCGGCAACAAACAACTATTTGATATAAATGGTTTCATACGAATTCGATACGAATATTCGAAACAGTGACATAATTATGTTGAAATTAGCAGTAAAAATAAACTATATTTGTTTCTGATGCCTATTACAGTCGGTGTAGTAATCTGTTTACCAGCTATAATTACGAGACAGCCATCTGTGTTACTGTTTCTTGTAAAGGTTACATAACAGTTTCAATCTTGGCCATCTTAGCGATCAAATACTATCAAATGCAATAATAAATTTTCATGAATCTGCAACACATTTTCATCGGAATTTATTTCATTACTGTTTTCTATGGTATTTTCTAATATTTCCGATTGTATTTTATGCTTTTGAATGGGATTGGTTTTGCAGGTTGACCACCCAATGAAAGTTACATTTACAATTTTAATCGTCAACTAATTACATTGACATTGAAGTGATTTTAAAATATTAAAAAATATAAAGTAATCTTGGCTAAAATAAAGTGAAAACATTATATAATCAATCTTATAATAAAATTTCTCCCACAAAAAACCATATGTAAAATGTCTCAGTATCTAACCAACTAACCTTTGTGCACCTGATCCGTGACCCGTTTTTTCCTCGGTCAATAACAACTACCTCGACGGTAATCTGGCTGCCTTCGATTATTTCACGATCTAAATATATATTACCGACACTGATCCATCCGGTTTCTTTATCCAGGCGAATCATGGTATTTGGCAATTTGATCCGTTCAGAAATACCACAATAAATATCAAAAATATAATATTCCAGATCACTGATAGGATTTCCTGGATATAGAGCTTGTAGTCGAAAAAGCTTCAATCCTGGTGTAGTTTTACATTCAGGTATCTAAATTAAAATAATTTCAGTTATTTTTTTTTATTATAGTTTATTATTATAAATTTTTATTATTATTATTATTATTATTATTATTATTATTATTATTATTATCAAAATTGTGTGCAAAGATTGAAAGTTTATATTTTCATATATCCCAATCGATGAAAACTATAAATTTTAATTATGTGAAGAGCTCGTTAAGTGCAAGTAAGATGGAGTATATCGATAAAAAAAAGCAGAAGATTGGGGATTATATGACTTTAAAAATCATAGCCAAGAAGAATATTAATATTTGTAAGTTTGATAAATGGAATGGGTTAGTTATTCTTGACCATGAATAAGTTGAATTATGTTAAGTGCTCTTAAGTTTCTGAAATTAAAAAAGTGTATGAAGAATGGAAAATTGCCTCCTCTTAAGGATGAAGAGTTTGTACAAAAAATACTGAATGGTTTTATTCAGAATAAACTTAGTAACGAAGAGGTAGGTAAATCTATTCGTCCAATAGCCAGCAAAACTATATCGACTTCCAAAAATCCATAAAGATGATTTACCTATGAGACCAGTGTTGTCGTAAAGATTTTGGATGGATTATTAAAACCGTTAATGTGATCAGAGTTTGAATGTAAGGAGCTTTGAGTTTGTTTCTTGTATTGCACAGTTAGAAAAACAAAGTATAGATAATGTTAAGATTTACGATACAATTGACTTATTCTGTGCATTGTGGGATGAAAATGTTTCTGAACATTACATTTTGGATAGAATGGCATTTCTTAAAAATCTAGAATTTCAATAATGAATGGTATCAACAAATAGATGGCCTCGCTATGGATCCCCCTTTAGCACCAACGTTGGCATCAATATTTTTGGCTAGTTTAAAAAAAGAACATTTCTTCTTTCCAATTTGAGAAACCCTTTGTTTATAAAAGATATATGAATGATATTTTTCTTGTATTTGAAATTCAGAAACATATAGAGCCGTTTTTGCATTTTATGAACTGTTTACTTAACAATATTGTATTCATCTGTGAAACCGAGAGAACGTCATCGATTGCATTCTTAGATTTATTAATTCAGAGCAAAGATAAACAGAATGAGACAGAGATTTATAGATAACCAACTAATACTGGTCTTTATACATCTCCAGAAAGCTTGTGTGAATTTAAGTATAAGAGAAATATGGCGAAGGGATTGATTTATAGTTCATGGTCTTTATCTTCTACTTTTGCTAATTCGGTAAAAAGTGTTGATAAATTGGTTGAGTTGTTGATAAAGAATATTTATTCGAAATCATTTGTATTATCGATGATAAAAGAACCTGTCGACCAATTGATTAAAAATCATAATGATCCATGTTTGGAAAGTCTGAGTGTAATTTGTCAAATGTGTGAATTGAGTGTTAATATAAATAATGAGTCTAAATTTGTGTTAGTATTGTCGTACTCGGAATGTTTTAGAAATTATAATAGGAAGTTATTTAAACAGATGGGAAATTTAGAGTATAAGATCGTCTCTAATTCGTGTAAGGTACTCAATATGTTTATTAATAAATCAAAAACTCCGGTTGGATTGTGTTTTGATCTCGTTTATCAATTTACATGTAATGGGTGTAATGCCACATACACTGGAGAGACTTCACATCATCTTTGTACTTGAGTTCTAGAATATTGTCGATTGAAGAGTTTGACCAATATTAGTGAGAATAATAGAGGCTGTAAAAGTAAAATAGGCATATCAGATTTTAAAATTTTGTTGAAAAGTTTTAATAATTATTGGAACGTGTTATATGTAATACATTGTTGATAAGATCATTGGATCAAAAGATTAATGTGTCAAGTTCTATGACTACAAATGTTTTGAATGTTTTTTAATAGTTTGGGTACGTTAAATTATGATAGAATGATTTTTTTATTGTTTAAAAATTTTTAAATTTTAATATTATTTGTATGATGTCAAGAAAATGATTTAATTTATAAAGTATTTTATTATTATTTTAAAATTTTTATCATAATAGAGATAAAAATTTTTATATTTATATAAAAAATTTAAAAATTAGTGTTAAAGTATTTAAATATTTATTAAAATATTTAATTAAAAAATAATTTGTTTAAAATATAAAATAATCCATACTATTTTATTTGGTTTTTGTGCCTGAAGATGGCAGTTAGACTGTAGAAATATATCGTACAACGAGTGTTTTAAAGGCGCCTTCTTTATTATTATTATTATTATTATTATTATTATTATTTATTATTATTATTATTATTATTATTATTATTATTATTATTATTATTATTATTATTATTATTATTATTATTATTATTATTATTATTATTGTGATTATGATTATTATTATTATTATTATCGTTTTATTATTATCGCATAGCAAACAAAAATAATGACATATATGAGATTTATAAGTGATAATAATAATTGAACTGAAAGAAATGAGTAAAGCATTTGATTGGGGAGAATGAAGAAAAGAGAGCAGGTGTCATCCATTTCCAATTGAACAATGCCATGGATAATGGAAAGTGTCTGAGTGTTTTTTTACTTATGCTTGATACCAATATTAGACAAATTAAGTCAAAAGCTGGTAAATAAATACATATTTAAAGTGATTGTAGAATAAATTCTCTGAATTTGATGAGGTTGTCTGTGAGATTAATCATTCCTGGTGGATTTTTAATCTCAGTCCGCAAACGCCAACTGGATAAAGGGACAGTTAGAAATAAATATATTCACAGTCACCGTTATTGTTGCACTAAATTTTCACCGGGGAAGTATGTAAACTTGCTACAATGACATCAGCATTTTATGTTATTAGCTTTTTAAAATTATTTTTTTCCTGCAATTTCTATCGGACGCCATAGAGTAAATTCCTTTCCACTTACAAGAACGACACTCATATTTTGCTTTTCATATCTGTTGGTGCCAAGTGTTGTAAGGGGACATTTCTTATAGAACTTCCTTCTTTAATCACACTTGTGTACAAGTGGTGCTTTCGATGAAGTGGATAAGCGACATTGTTAATATCCATTCAATCATTTAGGAGGGTCATAGTTTAATACACCTGATATCATTTCAATGATCTTTTCTTTTAATCTCTAAAGTTATTTTATTCTTTCTATATTATTTTATTATAAAATAATTTTTAATTATTAATTCAATTTTCAAAATTAGTGGGAAAGGTTTACCTATTTGAAATATTTTTCTATAAAAAAGTCAGTAATCAACGATTTATAATAATAATAATATTATAAGGACTTTTTTTTGTTTTTCACCTCTGATTTATTTTTATTTTTATTTATAAAATACAATGTCTGATAAATAATAATAATAATAATAATAATAATAATAATAATAATAATAATAAATAATAATAATAATAATAATAATAATAATAATAATAATAATAATAATAATAATAATATTTATTAAATCTTCATCGAAAAATTAGTTTGAACAAAAAATGTGAAACCGACAGACAGAATCTGTAACGTGTATCATTCACTCAGGTAAAATGACGTCAAAAATGCCCACGTAAGCTGAAATTGTGAAATCTCTATCATACTATGCTTTGATATTAGTTGAAAACAGAGCCGTTGTTAATACCAAACGGCATTTTTACAAAAAAATTGCAGCTTCTAACCAAAGATAAGTTTTTAATGTCGCAAAGATCAAAGGTGGCTATTGAAGTTTTACTATAAAACTTTAAATGAAGTAAATATTTAATAATTAATTATGTCGATTATTGCACAAGTCAGTCTGGTATCATAAGTAACTTGGCCAAGAACAGTTTAATAAACCAATGTGTTATATTCATGTATTCGCAGGTTACAGAACGGAGAGACCAAAGCATTTAGTAAAAGCAGCACTGACCCCATAGCCAAACGTAACAAAAATCACATTCTATGTCAGCAAAGAATCCTTTTAGTGCAAAGGTTGAGAACCTGGGGTATGCGAAAAAAACTCCAAACATTCCAAAGTTGTGTTCATCCAAGCAAGCCCAACAATCTCATTAAAAAACTTCTGTTATACTTTTTTCTTGTTTTTTTGTAATGTATATTTCAAGCTTTTTTCTTTGTTACGAATCTTTATTTTTTAAGACAGTTTAGAACTTATTTCCAGAAACGGCTAGGTTAGTGTTTTGGGGGTATGCAACTTAAAAAAAGATTGAGAACCCTTGTTTTAGAGCATTTCCAAAAATGAGAATGTCTTGAAAATATAACTAAAAAGCAATAAATTTAATAGGTGAAAATTGAATCCAAAAATCAAATAAAACAATCAAATATAGCAATTTTACTGTCAATGAGCGCGACTTAACCATCACAATGGATGCAATGCAAATACCATTTGATCATATCATTCATCTCTCTGATCATCCATAACTAAAATAAAGATATTCTCATTGACTAAAACAACATTTGACAAATAATTTTTTTCGACTAAATTAAGAAACTAAAAAACATTGAGGGAAAAGAAATGAAAAACTTGAAACATGTATAATAATTATTTTTGGAGCACCTTTGTAAATCGATATCAAAGCGCAAATCTGGAAGTCAGTGATGCGTAGCGGCAACATACAGTGATAATCACCGGGGAACACATAGCCAGTAAAGCATATGATTAATATTATGACACAGTATGAGGTATTAAATGGTGAATGATATCATCATAGACTCATCATAGCCGACATCAGAATTAAACAAATGATTTAATTACTCACTTGAAAAAAATAATCATTTTTCTGAAAATTCAGATTGTGCGGATCGCCTATGTTTAGAACCAATTTCGTGGAGTGATACTTGATAAGGGTGTCAGATCGAAGAGACTCCATTGAAATAAGAAAAGTTATGTCGATAGAATTAAACTCAACGGGAGTTGTGGAAGTCAAGAAAACGTCTCCCGTGTATCGGTTGATAATTATCTTGTCGTAAGAGGAATTCTTTAGTAAATACATGAATCTGGAATTTAAGTTCTTTGAATTCGATTGAGCTTTGAGAGTAGCAATTTTTTCTCGGTAAAAAGAGCTTTTTGGTAAAATAATTGCTCCATAAGTAAGCACTTGAATCTCATCTTCATTGTCATGCTTGATGTGTACTTTGACTGATTGTTGATCATAGCGATCTTGTCTTTCTGCATCGACTGCCATTACAACAAGATCAAATGAGACTTCTTGGAGTATGGGATTAGAAACCGATAAAATTCCTGAAATCGGATTGATAACAAAAGGATGATCTGGAGGATGAACTGATTGTAAATAATATAGCACTTCGTTAGTGTCAGGATCTTGGGCATACACTCTACCGACTGTAGTACCGATCGCTACATTTTGTTGCACAATGAACTCCAATCGACTCTCTTTGTTGAACCTTGGTTTTTCATCATTTATGTTTGTTATAGTAACTGTTACAGAGAGATTTGAATGCAGTGCTGGATATCCCAAGTCAAACGCGGTGATAATGAAGTTCCATTTCGGTTTAAGCTCATAATCAACAGGTTGATTAAGATAAAGTGCTCCTGAGAAAGTATCAATTTTGAATACAGATATACTTTCCATTCCAGTTGCAGTTAACCGATATCTGACTTGTCCATTTAAACCATCATCTATATCATTAGCTGTATAGAAACCGAGAATTGTCCCAACCTTTGTAGATTCAGACAGAATAAAATTATTCAAAGCATCATTTTTAAATATTGGACTGTTATCATTAACATCAATGATATTTACATATAAATTTGTTACGGCAAGATATTCGGAACCTTTTGTCGAGGAATTATCAGTAGCAACGATAGTCAAAACATGAAAAGCAATCGCCTCCCTGTCAAGCCTATTAATCAGGTGTATTATCCCGGTATGCTGATTTATGGAGAATGCTCCTTTCTGAGTGCATTTACTAATTCTATATGTCACCATCTGTTGGTGGTCAATTTCAAGCTTGAATATCTTTTCTCCAATTTTCATATCTTCGGATATGTTTTGGAAAAATGTCTGCTTATCAAAGAATTGTTTTGACTTTGGGCTAGGATTGATTTTCACGTAAACCTTAACAGAACTATTCAACCGTGGAATTCCATGATCTTCTGCAGTGATAAAAAAGATGAATTCCTGCTCCACGACATCCACCAATTTGTTTGAGAAAAGTCTTCCAGACTGACTGTCAATCTCAACAAAATCCAGTTCGACAGGTAATTTTTCAATTGAATAATTTACGAATCCATTTATTCCTGAATCGGGATCCATTGCAAATACTTTGCCGATTGTCGTGTTAGGTTTCGTATGTCGGTTTATGGAGAAAAAATAGGATTGAGTGGAAAAAATCGGAGAATTATCATTGAAATCCTGAACAAAAATGACAACAAAAACTTTCGTTGATTTTTCTTTGTCGTTTTTGTTTACAGCTAAAACCGTGAAGGAATATTGCTTTCTTTCTTCGTAATCGAGTTCCGACAACAAATAGAGTGAACCGTCGGAAAAAATACTCCATTTTCCATACAATGATTCTTCTATGATTGAAAGGTGATAATCATCAATGTTCTGGGATTGGATAAGACTTATCTTTCGTAGTGGGGTGTGACTGAGTGAATTTTCTTTCACAACGAAAGTATAAAACGGTTCAAAAAAGATTGGACTATCGAAAATCGGGTGGAATTCAATTATTATTTCAGTGTTGGAAACTGATAAACCACCCGACAGTCCATCGAATAATTCTATCCTCAGCTCAATAAGTCTCCCATTGACATTCTTATCTACAAATGAATCTTTCAAAACTACAATCTGTTCTTGAATGATATAATAGAAATGCTGATGAAATCTCCCAGTTATATTTGCAAAAACTGATGAGGAATTTCCCATTATTTTTATCATACCAATTGATGCTGATCGGACGTTTTGATTGGTTTGAAAATAATATTTCTCGAACTCAAATTTCGGCTTCACTGGTAAATTGATGAAACATTTGGAGAAATATTCATTTGAGTACCCCCCTAATTGAAAGTGTGTCGGTGCGGAAAAACTCGAATAAAATTTGGGTATAAAACTGATATTTTTGTCGATGATTTGTATGTATTTCCCGAATATGTTTCCAAGTAAAATAAACTCAACTTTTTGCTTGGGATTTATGAGAATGTTTTCTAATTGCACTGAATGAGGACTTTTACTGAGAACGGATTGTAACCGGTTGCAATCTATCAACTCTTTAACTGATGAATGCGGGTAGATTATGGCTATTATAGTTTGAGTTAGAGTATATTTGTAATGGGTAAATATGTATTTAATTTCAAGCTGTTTGATGTGTGGGGAGGAGGATAAGTTATCCCTCCAATAAATACCCCCTTCGCGAGATACATAATATGCCTTATTGTTAATAGAAACGTCTTTAAACTCTCCGTCAAATTGCCTCGTATGGAAATCTGGGATTTCCAATAGTAATTTGTTGTATTGAAAAAGATCGGGCAATTCTATTGGGTACACGATAGGAACTGCGCTGCACAACAGGTTGGCCATTTTAGGGTTTGTTTCAATGGATAATTGGATTTTAGAAATGAGATTTGATTGATAGAGAATAGTTAGAATGATGATTTCTACGTTTGGATTCTGGCAACTTCTTGGCAAATATAATGAACCGTTTGAGGCGATGAAGAAATCCGTCAGAATCGTATGTGGATTGATTATTTTGAATTCTATTTCGGTTATTCGATTGCTATCGGATAGTTCTAGCTGTTTGGAGAAATCTTCGATGAAGATATGAGAGAAAGAATGAAGAAGATTGGAGTCGTCGAGAATGAATTGAGTCGGACAAGTCGACTTGATTCGAGCGTGTAATTGATCGGATTGGAGAATATTCAAGTCTAGATATCCAGTCGTTTCCAAAGAATTAATTCCAGCATCTCTAGCAATTATTTCAAGTTTGATTTTATCCAACTTTACAAACCACAGCGGTTTGAGAAGGGTTATTAATCCCGAATCTTTTTCAATAGCAAACCGGTCTCGATAGTCACCTTTTGTGATTGAATAGATGATTTTCCCGTTCAATCCGGCATCTAGATCGGTGGCAAAGAAATTGGCAATAAAACTGTTAATTGAT
This sequence comes from Schmidtea mediterranea, assembly GCA_022537955.1. Lineage (NCBI taxonomy): Eukaryota > Metazoa > Platyhelminthes > Tricladida > Dugesiidae > Schmidtea > Schmidtea mediterranea. The sequence continues at coordinate 48,754,066 of CM039680.1, forward strand.
GCATTTCTGTAAACAGTGACGGATTGGTAGCGATTTCGGAAGACTGGGAAATAAATATTGGCTTTGTTAATTCTGATTAACATGTCCACAGTTGTCTGTTTAGATGGGTTACCGTTGTCAATGGCGCGTACGGTGATGGTGTAACTTTGCAGGTTTATGTTGTGAATGGCTTTGATTTGTCGGAGAATGTGAACATTGCCATGTGTGCGTTCGAGAGCAAAGATGTTCTCATCATTTCCTCCAATAATCGATACCGCTATCAAATCACGGGGATCTTGATCGTCATCTTGACAATGGACTATTGCCAACGGTTTCCTGGTGACTTTTCCGATCTCGATATAGGCAGCTTTATCGGTTGAGCCTACGTAATTGATGCGGAACTTTGGAAAGAAGCTATTTATCCGGATTACGTGAACAGTTACATAACAGTACGCTGAGAGAGACGGAGATCCATGATCGAAGGCTTCAACGACGAGAGTGCAATCTCCTTGGTTGATATGGCAACTTGTCGGTTGTGTCAGTCGTATTGAACCGGATTTACGATCAATTGAAAATTCATTTTCCAACACGCTTCTTGTTTTTTTAAACTGGTATTCCACTTCCTGATTAACACCAGAATCGGCGTCGGATGCATAAACTTTAACGACTTCAAATCCTGGGAGATTACTCTCATTGAGACGAACTGTGTATTTACTGGGTGAAAATACAGGACTGTTATCGTTGTAATCTTCCACAATTATTTCAACTTCAAGTACTCCTTTTAACGGCGGTTGTCCTTTGTCTTCTACTGAAATTGTTAATTTGTACTTTTCTTTTGTTTCTCTATCAAGTGGTCTAACAACTCGCAATAGTAACTGACCTCGGTATTGCACTCCTACTCCTGATAATGCAAATCTATCATCTTCGTTGCCTGATTCTATCTTGTAATTATTGCTCACACCGAACTCATCCGTATCAGAATCTGTTGCAGCGGTAAGAGAAATGTCAGTTAATAATGCAATGTTTTCGATGATGCGCCTTTCTAATTTGTTCGGGTAAAAAATTGGTGGATTATCATTTTCATCTATTATTCGCACTTTAATTGAAATTGTCTCCAGAAATTGACCTTCTAACGTTTTCTTATATAAGAATATTTCAATTAAGTCTGATGCAAGAGATTCTCTGTCGATAATATTGCTTGTAAGAATAACTCCCGTAAGTTTATTTAAATTGAATAACCCTTCTTTGTGAAAGAATTCATACGAAAACCCAGATTTAATTAACACTTGACCAACAATGGTATTTATAGGCTGATTCTCGGATACACGAAAATTGTATTGACTAGATAAAAATTTGACACATAAAATCATCAAAATTAAAAATTTCTCGGAAATTCTATTCATAATCGATTTTCTTTAATGGTTTTTCATCTAAAATTTAATACAATGGCTTAATAAATTTTGGACACGAAAAAATTTCTTTTAAAATTATTGTAACCAAATTAACCTTCATAAATGATTCGTTAAAACAACCAACAAAGAAAGAATGTGTGAGAATTTATTTTTTTGTAAAATCTAATACTTTAAATCAGTGGTTTTCAAATTTTATATGGGTGTAAAACCCTTTTACAAAAATTTTTACGGAATCCTAATTAACTTTTTAAAATATAAGTTTTATTTTTTAATAAAATATTTAACAAAAGATTTTTTTATATATTTATTAATATATTTATTATATATTTATTAATAGTTTTGTTTATAAAATCCGTTATCTTTTAATACTTAAAAATTACGTATAAACATTTTTTTTACTGAACCCTAAAAAAACTTCTCGAAACACACTTTGAACATGACTGCTTTAGATATATACAATAAAAAAACTACAAAATAAATTTTTAGAAGTAGATTTAAAACTAAGTTTGTGTGAATTTGCATAGAATTTAATTTTGAACATAAAATTTTGATTATATATATATGAAGTTACTTTTTACCATTTTTGAGCAAAAATTAAATAGTTTTCTCGCATTTCTATAGAAAATTATTAAAAGTTTATTGGTGCTTCTAGATTAGGGTTGCCATAATTCTCGAACTACAGACCGGGTCAATATCCCATCGCTTCTCGTTACGCTTCAACCCCCCAAAAAAACAACAACAAAACTTTTATCGACAATCATACATTTGTCATGGACGTTAAAATTTTTTTTATAAATGATAGACTCAAATTAATATCTTGTAAAAAATGGCCTTTCTTTTTCTGGTAACTGGTGTAAAGGGATGGAAGAGGGCCGGTGTGTTGCTTCGAATGTCGGTTTTGCCACGTGTGCGTATCAATACTAGATACTAGTTGACCCGTACACAGCTTCGCTCGGGAACATTTCGTTATTTTTGACTTTCATGTTTAAAAAAATATACTAATTCATAAATTTTAAATTAACCCGGATAAATAAAACTTGGACCGGGTACAGAAATTTATTTTTATTTATTTTCCATTGTTTTTTGATGTTTTCATAGATTTTTATCCAATTTATTTGAAACAAATATTTTAAGAAATGAAGTTTATTAAAAATGAGCATGGAAACTCTAATGCAATGGTTACCAACCTTTTACAGTAATCGTACTCCTTGGTAAAAATTTTGAATTTCACGTACCACTCATTATTTCTGTAATTTATAAAGTATAAATACGACATGCATAAATTTTTTTAAAAGAAATCATATATTATTTAATAAGAAAAACAGTAATTACAAAAGGTAAAAATTTCTTTAATGATAATATTGTTGCTGCTTATCATCAACCAACTGTTGTATTCTTGGTACAGTGTTCGAACGGGTAAACCACATGTCACGTACATACCCCCCAAGAAGTGCACCACGTACCCCTACTGGGTACGTAGAAACCAGGCTAGGAACCACTGCAATAATGTAAAGGGCAGTTAACTTAAAAGGATAAGTTAATTATAAAAAGAAGGACGAAATAACAATGTTTTTGTAGTTGGTGGAAGATTTAAGAAACTAACAATGGGTGAATTAATTAAATGAAATTATATAGTTTAAATTGTAAATAAGCTTATGGTAGTGATGATATTATGGCATAAGCACTTACTATTAAAAGAAGATGAATAATTAAATAATTTAATTTTTTAGTAAAAACAAAAATTCAGTGAGCGATTTTCCACGTGCGTAAATTTTCGATCACGATTTTCATCGAACTTATTGTCATTTTTAGAAAATAATTTGTACAACTAATAAATATTAAAACTGTAGATCATAGAATAATAAACACCAATTGGGGAAAGAGTTTTTAAAGCGTGATAATAAGAGAAAGATATAATCAACGCAGTTTCGAACAACACGTGTGGCGCTTCAAAATACTTTAAAAAATTAAATTTCGAAATCTTTTTGGAGAACTAGTCCTAGAATTAGAAGTTACGTTCAAGTTGAGTTTCTGAAATCTCCAAATACAACGCTTACTGAAATAAAGTTTGGAAAAATTCTATTTGAAATTGATAAAATTAATTATTTCTTTCGAAATGTCTAAAACTTATATTTAAAATAAAATCACACAAAGTTTAAAATTTTTAAATTTAAGTGGTCCAAATAACATTTTACTTAATTGATATAAGTAGTGCGTTATACAATATATAAAGTTACTGATAGAACTATCAATTGAACAAAGATCAAACAATATGTTATGCACTTCTTATCAAAATTTTGTACAGATAGCAGTCGAAGTCCTGAGGATGTCATTCTAGTCCAAGTAATTAACTTAATTGTTAAATAGAATATTTGCATATTGTATTCTACAAGGTTTCTGGAAATAAATAAAATCTTAAGATTGATTTTCGATATATCTAAAATTAATAATTTATATGAAAAATTATGTTGACTTTTTTTCTTTTTCTATTTCTTAATGTTATTTCAAAGTTTTCTTACCTATCTATTTGTTCCCCAAAATTATGCATACAACCCGAAGATTGTCATGTAAGAGAAGTTTATGGGGCCTGGTGTGATTGGGGTCCATGGTCAGCCTGTGAATTGGAGACATGCAGCAGAACGAGATTCAGGGAATGCAGTTGTCCCAAACCAACTGGTTTCGAAGAAAATTTATTATGCGATACATCACGATATCAAAATGACATTATAAAAGGCCGGGTATGTTAATAATTACTTTATAATGAAATATAGAATAATAAGTTAGTTGTAAAACATACAAGATTAGTACGAAAAACGGCAATAGTTGGAGTTAATTGTAAAATCCCGTTTTATGTTCAAAATGAGTATTATCCTGACTGCATAAGAAGGTAATTTTAAAATGTATTTATAACAGTCTCTTGATTATCCGAGGTCCATTAGCGGGGTTAGCAAAAGTTTCGAATTTTTGAAATTATTTGTCAAATCATGTAAGTACTGGAACAGCGGTTCTCAACTTTTCTCTCGTGGAACGCTTTTGAGTATTTGTGTGTGTGTAATTCAACTTCTTGTATGTTGAATAGAAATATATGTAATTTAGGTTTATTATCAAACTTTGACCCTGATAAATTCAAACTCTTTCTTTATTCATTACGTTATTAAAAAATAGTTTCTATACATGGCTATGTACAATATTTTTAGTCTCTTGTTGATCAGTGGTGATGATGTACAGTATGCATTGATCTTTCGTCCTTGGCATTCCACATATTGCTGTCCATGTGAAAACCATTCGTATGATGAATACAAATCTGTGACTTTGAGTTGAAAAAAGTTGAAAATAACACAGTTGATCTAGAAATTGTATCCAGAGTGACGTTCAAATGTTACGTCGCTACTGTTCGCCGTTTTGGAGTTCTTGTCACAGATAAACAGAGGCACGTGTATTTTCTATATCAATGTATACTAACTCCTTACAATCTTCATTAAAGAACAGCCATAGACCTTTAAATAGTTCATTATTCATGTAAGAGAAACCTGCAAACTTGTTCAAAGCTTTGAAATAAATTGAAATAAAGATTTTGTTTTGTTAAATTTTTAATTAAATTTTTAAATTTTTTTTTAATTTTCTTGAATCAAAGATTAAATTAATTTATTATCAATTTAATAAAGAATATAATAATTGTGCTGAACAAAATGATATTCTGCGTTATGAACTCAATGATGGCATCAATCATCATTAAGTGCTTCAATGACATTGACGATTATTAGGTAACGTTATTCAACTGTCCACTCGATGGTGAAGGGTCCGGTGAAAGTAAGATGTGACGGACCTGAGAATTAATTTGTGTCTCATAAATCGTTTAATTTAATTACTTTTCACTGGTAACTTTTATTAATTTTATTTCTATAACAAATTTTATTTTGGAAAGCGGTGTAAAATAATAAAATCAAAAAAAATTATTTTGACCTCTATTTTATTATTATAAATATTACAAAATTATAAGTATAAAACGGTAATTCCTTGGTAGCAGCATAAATTAATATAACAAATAAGTGAGTAACAAAATAAGCCCTTGCTGCGAAGTAATAATCGAAACTTTTTTCATAAATATAATTATTACTTCGTAGCAGGGGCTTATTTTGTTAATCACTTATCTGATATATTATAAAATTACTTCTATATAAAAGATCATTTGTTTTTTGTCACCTTTAGATTTTACTTTATCAAGAATCTGGTCAACGCCATTTTATTATTACTTATCTTAGAGTGAATTGTGGGTAATTTTAATATGCTGAATCTTAATCTTGCAGTCGTTTTGTTTGATTGACTTTGCGTTTTGAAAAAATTATGTTTTTATCCAGAAAATGTCGAAAGAAAGTGGAAATTTGTGAATTCGGTTGATTTTTCACACTGTTAAAGAATTTTCCAGGTTTTAAAAGAATATATTCAAGTTAACACGGAACCGAATGAATGTCTAATGAAAATATATATAATGAGTAGTGGGATGTGTCACATCCAGCACATGTCACATCCAGCACAGTACCCCCCCCCTCCCCCACCCGGCTGAGAGAAAATTTTTCTAAGTCCAAAAGTACAAAAAATTTTTAAGACAAAGACAATGACTCATTCAAGGTCATTGGATGACTCATCATATTTTTTCAAGGTCATTTAAACAAAGACCATGACTCATTCAAGGTCATTGGATGACTCATCATATTTTTTCAAGGTCATTTAAACAAAGGCCATGACTCATTCAAGGTCATTGGATGACTCATCGATTTTTTCAAGGTCATTTAAACAAAGACCATGACTCATTCAAGGTCATTGGATGACTCATCATATTTTATAATATATATTTTTAATTTTAAACAAAGACCATGACTCATTCAAGGTCATTGGATGACTAATCATATTTTATAATATTTTTAATTTTAAACAAAGACCATGACTCATTCAAGGTCATTGGATGACTCATCAAATTTTATAACATATATTTTTAATTTAATTTATATTTATTTAATATACTTTAATTATTTGTTTTAATCAAGTCAATAATATTATTTATTTATTTTTAAATTATATTATTATTAAATTTAATTGTTTGTTTTAATCAAGTCAATTATTTTATTTTAAATTATATTATTATTATTAAATTGTTTGTTTTAATGAAGTGAATATTGTTTTAATCAAGTCAATAATATTATTTATTTATAAATTATATTATTTTTATTAAATTGTTTGTTTTAATGAAGTGAATATTGTTTTAATCAAGTCAATAATATTATTTATTTTTATTTTATTTATTTTATATACTATAATTTTTGTTTTAATCAAGTCAATAATATTATTATTATATTGTCTGTTTTAATGAAGTGAATATTGTTTTAATCAAGTCAATAATATTATTTATTTATTTTTATTTTATTTTATTTATTTTATATACTATAATTTTTTGTTTTAATCAAGTCAATAATATTATTTATTGATTTTTATTTTATTTATGTAATATACTTTAATTTTTTTTGTTTAAATTAAGTCAATATTTTATTATTTATTTACTATTTTTAAATTATATTATTATTATTATTGTTATTGTTATTATTATTATTATTATTATTATTATTATTATTATTATTATTATTATTATTATTATTATATAATTAATATTTTTATTATTATTATTAATATTATTATTATTATTATTATTATTATTATTATTATTATTATTATTATTATTATTATTATTATTATTATTATTATTTTATTATTTTTTATTTTTATTATTATACTTATAATTTGTAAATTTTATTCTATTTTATTATTAATTTTTATAAATATTATTATTATTATTATTTATATACTTATAAATTTGTAAATTTTATTCTATTTTATTATTAATTTTTATAAATACTATTATTATTATTATTATTATTATTATTATTATTATTATTATTAATATTTTATTATTATTATTAATATTATTATTATTATTATTATTATTATTATTATTATTATTATTATTATTATTATTACTATAATAAATATTTTTATTATTATTTTTATTATTATTATTATTATTATTATTATTATTATTACTATAATTAATATTTTTATTATTATTATTAATATTATTATTAATATTTTTATTATTATTATTAATATTATTATTAATATTGTTGTTATTATTATTATTATTATTTTTATTATTATTATTATTACTATAATTAATATTTTTATTATTATTATTAATATTATTATTAATATTTTTATTTATTATTATTATTATTATTATTATTATTATTATTATTATTGTCAAGGTTATTGGATGACTCATCATAATTTTTCAAGGTCATTCAAAAGTAGGTCAAGGTCATTCAAAAGTAGGTCAAGGTCATTCAAAATTTCTCGAGGTCAATGAAAATTTAACTAAATAAATTACATCTTTCAATAGATTAGGTTGTACTCGACAAAAATAAAATAATTTTAGGCTATGTAAATCAATTAGAGCTTTTAGGGAAATTTTATTATAATTTAAGTAATATCTAGTTTTACGAGGTATTTATTTTAGTAAATTTTAATCATCTTTGTGAATTTTATGGTTTTCTTTTGAATTTTAATGGATTTAAGGTTTGATTATGTTTTTAATGAAATTATTGAAGAAATTAGGGTAAATCTATAATTTTAGAAACAATTAATTTCTTCCTAATTTATTAGATTAGACTTGATTTTAGGATTATTTTAAATAAAAATAAATAAATAAATAAATAAATTTAGGATCAAAATGTTTATGAAACATCTATTTAAGATAATTATTTACCAATTAGAATCCAATTTGACTGATAGATTTTGAATAGTAAATGATATTTTAATTATAATTTTATGTTCTATTTAAATAGTTGATTAAATCAGTTAATTTTTAAAAATATTTTAGTGAAACCTAAAATTTTAATTGATTTTACAGTGTAAATAAAGGGGTCAATAATTACTTTCATTTTCAAATCTAATATTGATTTCATGGATATCAATCACAAAAGTAGTATAATTTAGAGATTTTTAAGACAATGCTCAGTGTGGTTATCAGGATAGTTATGAAAATCATTGATATATCTCTAATGGTTGACTGGTAATTTTTATTGAATTTATACTTGATTTACTGATTAATTTTAATGAGCAATATGATATATATTTTACAATAA